>NW_010583349.1:72077-116950 GCF_000705375.1 Tinamus guttatus | reverse complement strand
AGCTGAGGGGATATGTAGGCAATGATGTTTTGGGTTGAAAAACGCTGTGAATGTGGACATGATTTTTTTGGGGCGAGGGGAGCAGGGGGAAAGACTCTGCCTCCTTCACCTCACTTGCACAGCTGGGATCCTTAGCAAATGTGTGCAGAGGCTCTGCCAAAGCCTGAGTCACTCAGAGCCTCCAGCACGGGAGGAAACCGAGGGGCAAAGGCGCAAGGTGGCACAACCAGGCCCGAGGGGGCTTCTCGTCCACCGGCCTCCTTCCTTACTGCGCAAGGCAGGGACGAGCCGACACTCATGCAGTCACCCTAAAATCCCTCCTGGGATCGGGTGCCGTGCTGGAGCACCCTCCTTGCGGCAGGGAGGCTGTCCCAGGGGTGCAGGCTGAGCCCCAGCCAAGCCAAGCACGCAAAGCCATCCCTTTCTTGGCCCTTCTAATTGACCCCTGGGACCATTGAGCAATCTGTGACATTTTGGGTTGTTTTGGTCTTTTCCTTCTTTTTTTTTTTTTCCCTGACGCTGGATTTAAGATTTCACGTGGGATGATTTCATACAGACTCAGGCAGCAATGTGCATGTGTGTTGGGAAGTAGCCTTTGCTCTTAGACCCTTCAATATCCTCTTGTGTTTCATTGACTTCTCCCCTACTTTAGACTACCCACAGCCAGACTCCCTAGATGGCCCCGTCATCCCAATCCAAAGGAAATATTTCTGCCTCACTTAGAAAAATAAAAATGTGGATCCTCTTGTGGTTGTTTGAGGTTGGAGGAGAAAACCCCTTGCCAGGGGGGGAAAAAAAAAAAAGTGAGGGAAAAAAAGATGAGAACATGTTGTTTTGGCTTCTGACAGTGTCACTGGTCCTTCCCTAAGAAATCCAGTAGAAAATCCTTTTCATTTGCGTTTACAGACATTTTGGGGAGCAAAGACAGTGCTGGCATGAATGGCTTCCTCTGTTCCACCTTGTTATTACTGATTCTTGTGGCAAAAGGCAGAAACAAGAATAGGAATATGGCAGGAAAGGGCCTTTTTTGTTATTGTTTTGCGTCTCAAAATCACCAGGCATTCAGCACTTAGCAAGTTTTCTTCACACCAGTCTTTTTGAGGGTTTTGCTACAGGGCAGCTCTTAAAAGGGGAAGGCATGTGCTTCTGCTTAGTAGATGCCTGGATTTAGGCAAATGAATGTAAATGCATGCAAAATGACAAGGTACCTTTTTTCTCTTCTGGGGGATCTTGGCCGGTATGGCTGAGAAGGTGTCAAGTATGGTGACAGTTTTCTCATGTGGACACCTGTCCCACAGACTGAGACCATCTGTTTTGTTTTCCCACACACAAGAAGCAAGATGCATATCCTTCAGCCAAGCTAAGAGATGAAGTTCAGAGGTAGAAAAATTGCAGATAAAGAGGGAATGTCAGATAGGATGTGAAGTCTAACTCCCCGCACTTCGCGAAGACTCTTTTTCTGTATTTCACTGTCAGTGTGATGTAACAAGAAAATACACTAGAAAAGTGGTATCTTCTGCCGTCTGGTGTGAATATCTACTCAAGGTTCAGTGGAAGAGGAATTCAGCCCCAAATTTTGCACTGCGAGGTGGAGAGGAGATGGAAAGAGGGAGCACATCATGGCCCAGGCAGATGTGCAGCCACAGGTCTCACAGGATGATTTAAGGAGCTACCGTGCTCCATCTGCTTCCTACTGAGCTCGTATGGGCTCCTCCCCTGCAGCTGAGCCACACGGATGCTCTGCACAGATGCTCCCTCTCTGCTCCAGGGGCTCATGCAGCTGAAACAGGGGGAGATGACTTTGCACTAAAGCACACCAGGAGCACCCACGTGGTCACTAACGCAGTACAGCTAAGGCATAGCAGCAAGTAATTGGAGCTCCACAATTCCACAAAATGTCCTCTGCCTGGGCCCTCTTCTAAAGCAGTGAGTTAAGTCAATTTACCTGGTTTTGTGCTGAAATAGGCACAAATTACTCATATTATAAGCACAAGAATAACAGCAAACTGTCCAGGCTGGTAACACCTTAGACCAATATGTCTGTTTGCAAAGCGACTGTGCCTTCAATGACAGCAACAGCATTTCCAGGCTACTGGGCAGTCTTTCATAAACTCACTGTTAACTCACCCTGCATGGTTGCAATGTCATCTTGCCCCTACTGAGCGTAAAAAATTAGCTATGTGTCCTAATCCTGACTGTGATATATGTACAAATTCAAGGCAAATTAAGACAGGAGGATCTACCCTGGGACCTGGAAGCTGCCCCAGCTGATAGAAAAAGGATATTTTTGCTTCTTTATGGGCTGACAATTTGTTTAAAGACCTGTTAGGTACCTTTCAAATGTTCTCCCATCCGGTACCAGCAAGTACTGCTTTCTCTCAGGGCTGTATCCAGTGATGGCAAAACAAAAGCAAGGACAAGCCAGGAAACTGCTGACAGGTGTTAGCTATTAAGGAAAGGAGGGCAGAAGGGATTAAAATCCCAGTGAAGGGCTGGAGCAGGGAAAGTGGGGGGCACACCTAAATGTAAAAATCTGGAAGTTTGTGTCTAGTTTTCTTTTCTTGATGTAATCTATGAACAAAGCCGTTAGATCACTCCAGTTGTCTGCTAGCCAGTCAGATTATTTTTCTAGGATTAAAAAAAAAAAAAAAGAGAGAGAGAGATGGGTAAGTTTTTCTTTTATTTATTTATTTTTGCCCTTACCGTCCTTCTGTTATCTTATGCTGGGCTTTCAATATTTATTTAACAATCAGGTAAAAATAAATATTATAGCCTGGCTTGTTTAAGGGGTGACATTCCTTGAAAGCAGCAGCTGGAGCTGATCCTGTACTGAGCGTGTCGTGCAAGCTCAGCTCAAGTTAATGGAGCAGCTCTCTGCTATGCTCTGGTTTAGCTGTTGGTGATAGAGCACTTGGAATAGAAAATGCATTTTCTGATAAGCATTAGTCAAGACAGCTTTTTTTTTTTTTTAATATGTAATACAAGAGTGCCTAAGCGTTGAGGTCCTGGGGATATGTGTAACAACAATTTGTTCTATGTCTGTCCTGATATATAAAATGAAATGTAATAGACAAAATTGCAAGCTTGGCATAGTCTATCCTAAGCATCCTCAAATCCTGAGGCAGACTCTTAAAAAGCATATGGATAGCATAATTTCCAAGACTTAATTCTCTCCAGTTTTGTGGTTGGGTTACAGTAGCCTCTAGGGGTCTGAGTTCTCCAGCTCTTCCTCACAGCCGTGTGAGTGACAAATGTAAAAATGTTTCAACAGCTAATAAGAGCTGAGGTCCTCAGCTAGCTACAGAGCGGGGTCAGCTACAGCTAAGGGAAAAGCCACCGATATGTTCTGGGTATCTTCCTCCCCCGCCACACACACACACACACAAAAATTCTGAGAATAGGCAATACTACAGCATCAACCTCGTGCCTGTGAACAGCAAAAAAGTTCTTTTGGAGTGTAAACACTGTTTACACATTTGTCTATGTGAGCTTAACTTTTTTATTTTTTTCAAGCAAGATAGGAACTGGTTTGTTTCATCTTGCTATTTGTTCATAATTCTTAAAACATTGTTTTAAATCATCAAAATCCAGAGGCATTTTTCAGTTTAACATTGATGACTGGTGTGCAGAACAGAACTGGATTCAATGATTAGAAATATTTGTTTAGACTTCCAGAGTTTCTTCCTATGTTGGGTAAGATTTGACTTAAGAGTAAGAGTTTCCATACACTCAGTCAGACTGCAAAGTGAAATGGCACTCCAATCATTTTGATCCAAAACCTGGTATGTAGCAATTTGACATTTCTGACTCTTCAGATGAATGAAAATTATGGCAATAATCAGAGCAAAAGCTTTCCAGTAAACAGCTTGGGTTCTAAAAATGGGTATACTGCAAATAAGAAACCATTGATGGAAAAAATGTGTGGCTAACACATTGCTTCCAGCTCAGAGTGGAAATTATTAAACATTTACCTTATCACCAAACTCCAATGGCATCTTCTCCCTTGGCAGGGTGAATACTGCTTCTAAACAAAACACTCCTGATTCCTAATAGCTTTCCAGGTTTTATATACTTTTTGATGAGATATAGAACATTTCCCCTCTTCTGTCAGAGCTGGAAAATTAATCTTTGACTGTTCAGAAAGACTATGCACAAACAATTGGAAGCTCACAGTGAAACAAGCTCTTAAACCATAGTATATTGAAAGAAAAAAAAAAGTACTATGGTATTTTCTACATTTGTGTTACATGAGGCCTGACTTGTTCGCCTTAAACCCCTTGCTGCTGAGGGAGGCCAAGAATGTTATCCACATTTTGTGATTTGTAAATAGACCAAAGCAAATATAGTGCATTATTCAACACATCTGCTACTGTCCACAACATTTAAAACACAATATAATTTGTATGAGGTTTCTCCGTCAGCCATAGAAATTCAGCAGCCTCTAAGGTGCAACCCAATAATTCCCTGAGGGTTTCAAAAACGTTCATGACTGGATATAGAGGACACCTTACTAATGGAATAAGAGTTTCAGGTGATAGTAGGAAAGCTGCTAAGTCTTTAACGAAGATATTTCTTGTGTGTTTTACAAGCAGATTATTAGCAGATCTACTATAGAGTACTCCTGACTTTTCTGTGACCTATAGCTAAGAGCAAAGAACTACTCAGAACACGATGTGGTAGAGAATCACTCAACACCGACAACATCAGGTCACTATTTGCTGAACCACTGTAAAGTAGGCGCAAGTTTACCCAAAGGAGCAGAACTAGTTGCCAATGGATGTTGGGGAACAAGCTAAAGACCCACATTCTGCTACATACATCTATAGCCCGTGTTATTGCAGTACCTGAATTTGTCACAGCCTTTAGCGCATAGAGTTACAGCAAACACTGAGCAGGGAAAGGAACTGTTTATCCTCAAAGTGTGCATGGAGAAGGAAACCCACAGCATGTAGGTGGTTTGGCTGAGGTCATGCTGGAGGTCTCTGGTGAAACTCAAAGTTTCTGATAATTCTCCTGAAGTCCCATTACCTGAACATAAAGCACCTGTGAGGAAAGGGTGTAATTCTGCAAGAGAAGTCGAAGAGATGCTGGTTTGCTGCTGACTACCAGCATCATCTCCTCAGATGAGAAGGAGAATGCAAAACATGCTGCAACCCCAGGAGTCTCCCAAATCCTGCTGGATGCCAGGGTTGGCCACATCATGGCAAGTATGAGGCTCTTGCTTAGCAATCACCTCTCATGGGGCACTGGGTACAGGTAATGGCCCAGTTTATCAAGAGACTCCTGCTCCTCACCTCCTGTCTCCCAAACAAAGAAACAAATCTTACAGGAGCAGTTGCGTGGCATGCTGGTGGTATCTTAGCATCTTCATTTTTGTCCTTTAGTTAGCAATGCATACCTGTGCCAGGTATGTGAGAAGTTAGCAAACTGCTTTGTATCACCAGACCTCTTGCCTCTGGGAGGAACTCTGAATGATTTCTTGCCTCTTCATTCCTGATGGGATAGGTTCATTTCTCTGCCCTTGCTCCCTGCTTCCCAAACTGAATTGTCTATCTGCCTCCTCCCTGTATCTTCCCAGGCCTGCTCTCATAGTGCCGGATGTCCAAGGGCACATCCTCACCCTGTCCTAGGTAGAAAGGGATCAGCTTCAGGAAGGGATGAGGAAGGGAGCACTGTGTCTTCTTGATGCAGCTATGGTTTACTTCTGTGTCTGCTTTCATGTAGTGACTATGTCCACTCACTGAGTATGCCGTGATTCCATGTGCTTGGATGTGTTTGAGTGATTTAATGGTGACTTTTCAAAGACAATTGGTTAATAGTTGCTCACCAGACAGGTTGTCTTTTATAACATCTGCATGCCATCCTACATAGATAAGCATTGAGGGAGAGAAGGAGAGAGTTTTTTTCCTCCCCTACCCTTCCTAAGAGGCCATCTTCAATTTCTTTTTTTGCAATAAATGGCTTCATTATATGAAGGGCACTGAGTGTGCTTCCTTTCTTTACAGTTATTTTTGGGGCTGGAGGGAAGTGTTTCCAGCTCTTGCAGCACCTCATTTTGTTGTTGGTCAGATAACAGGGCATACTTGGGAGGAATTTTGGTTTGGAATAAGGCCACTTGCTACACAGCTCCTTTACTCACCCCTTGCTTTTCTCTATCCTCTGAAAGTATGATACATTTCATTAACACTAAATGTTGCACAACATTTAAGCAAGCTGAACTTTCTTGGTCACATGCTCCAGCCCCTTGGTCAAAACACAGGGGTTTGTAGATCTCTCTAATTCCTGAATCAGCTGCTGGAAGGAGGCAGCTGTTTACTGTTAGCCTCCAGTTTCTAACATTTCCTCTTTGCAGTCTTGCTTTCTAGAAGTGGGGGTGGAAAAACAAGGGGCCTATGCCAAAAGTAAGAGTCTGGTTATCAGATAATTGGGGTGTTTACTGTTCATGCAGCTAGACAACCGCTTGCATTTGGCAGTGAGCTTATCTGCAGCTTGGAGGGCAGAGGTGTTTTTATCAGCAACTCCTGTGCCCTAGTCTTACTATAAGGCTCAGCAGTAACCTGCCACAGGGCTCTTCCTTTTGCATAGTTCAAGGCCCTCTCCAAGGAAGCAGTTGTCCTTCTCCTTTGGGAGAAGGAAACCTGAGCTTCTGGACAGGTTGTATAGTGGTTTGTGTTCCAGTGCCAGGAGAAATAGGTGAAAAGACAAAGAAGTTTGGGAAGAAGCAGGAGAATGTCATTGCACAGGTGTGTGTGCATGCATTTCCCCTATCCCTTACCCACACACTGAGTCCTGCAGTGGCTGCCAAGGAGGGGCCTTGCCTAGGGGTGATTGCTTTTGCTGTTGGTGATCAACAAGGTAGGAAAATACAGGGGGGAATAGGCAAAAGTGGAAAAGAAATGCAAAAGATCATAGCACTGGTTGACACTTCTGGGTGCCAGGGAGGCCGTTCCGTTGGTATAACTGGCAGCTGCCTCACACACACCAAGCTGAAGTTTTCCCAGGATGCCAAGACTGAAATCTAGGTGGTGGGAAAAGCACCCTGTGCTCTGGAGCACTAATCCCAGCAGTGGCAGAGTGGCATAGAGTGCTGGTGCCACCTAATGAGTTGCCAGTGCCACTCCTCTCTGTACCCAGGAGGGCCCGCCAAGAGGAAATATTTGGCTCTGTGTCACTAGTGACAGCTTTGCAACGCTGAACTGCCTTTGATCCCTTCTTTCTCCACAAGATTGCGCCGTGGGTGGCAAATTAATCCCTGGAGCTCAGTGCAGCATGCGTGCAGCAAGCACTGCGAGGGAGTAGGTGAGCCTGCACTGATGCTGCAAGCTGGGAGCTTGCCTGGCCTCTGCCTCGTCATTCCGAGCTATTCCATTAGCTCCAACAGCAGAAGCCTTTGTTGGTGAAGAGGCACATAAACACAGTCTGCATTTCCCTCCTCATGTCTGCAGATGGGATCATACAGTAAACATGGACCAAGACGCTTCCATGCCTTTCAGCTAACTGCGCTCCTTGTGGAATAGAGCAATGTGGTTTAGGGTCACCTAAACGGAGCCAGGGTTACAAATGGGAGCAGTATTTTATGCATGCTTTGTGACGAAACCAGATACAAAGCAGGGAAGAATCTGAGCTGCCTACAGTAATTAACAATGTTAACCATTTTCCTGTTTGGTTATTCATTAATTAAAAGAAGGTACCTAAAGTTCACACTGGGTCTCGCCTAGTCCTGTCCCAGCAGGTGGGACAGAAAATGCTGCATTAAAAGGATGCTCATTCCCCATTTTATTTGTCTTGCTCTCTTCTCTCTTTCTCATCTCCATTGTGTTGCTAACTTATAAACTATAAAGCTAGCGTTATTTTAGGAAAATTTGAGGGTAAGAAACTTTGTTTTGTGGGGATAGAAAATGCAAAACTATATATATTTTTTTTCTTTAAACTTTTAGCTGCTAGCTAGGCTGGTGTAAGAGCTTAAGAAAGTTGATGGCTTCCTAAAAGAGAGGCTTGGCTGATGATTCCAGTGCCTGCATCAAATGGCTCTCAGCTGAGAGCGCCTAGTTCAGTCCCCCTAGCTGTAGGCAGGGCACAGCACATGGCTACAGCAAATGCTGGGGATGCTTTGAACCTTTTTTTTTTTTTTCCACTGCTTTTTTTCTCCCCCTCTCTTCTTTTCCCCTCTTTCTCTTTACTGGGCTGTAAAGCCCACAGCTTGTGAAGGCTGAGCAGCCTGCATGAATGTAGCTGACTACTGTGCAGCAGAGGTCTGGGCTCACTGAAGTTGGACCTCTGGCCCTTCACAGATCATCTTCCAACAGAACCCTTTCCACTTTCCAAAGAGCTTCCCTAGTTTAGCAAATCGTTATTAGCAATGATTTTTGAGATTAGGTGCCTTTTAAGAGGTGAGCACACCTCTTTTGGTGCTTCGTGCTATGCAAAATGCTGACCTCTATGAGCTCTTTCCAACATATCAGGATGACCCTAGATCTTCCCTCATATTATTAGTTTTTTGTTAAAACTTTGTTCAAACTTATCGGCAATGTTTATCTGACCAAAAAGATTACTGACAGTCTTATTCATTTTAAAAGGAGACTAGATTGGATTTCTCATTTAGCTGTATGTGTTCTTCATTTGTCAGAAAAAAAGGTCTAAGCTCCCTCTTCATTTGTAAAGTCTGTCTTTTCCATCCTATACAATGGTTTAGAGATTACAGCTCATCTCAAGTACTTATAGCAAAGATGCTGTGGACAATAGGAATAGGATTGTCTGACTTTGAAAGAACGTTAAAAAATGCTAGAGGACACTACTGGCAGGATTAAGGCAATTAAGAATTAGAGTAACAAGATGCAGCCAGCTACTGTCCCACACTAAGGAACAGATGATTTTTCTCTTCTCTGTCTTGCTTTCCATATTCTGATGCTGTGGCTCCATGTACGTGTAAAAAATAGTTTTTTTTTTCTTTTTTTTTGATTTTCTTTTTGAATTCTGTTGAGTTAGTTTTTGCTTCTCCAGATTATTAATTGGTCAGAACAAAAAAAAAAAAACACTCTGTATGAAAATGGTTCCATAAGCTGAGGTGTAGCTAAGCTTTAGCTACATCTACATGTAGCTAAGTTTGATGTATCTACGTGTATCTAGATGTAGATAAGCTTTAATTAAGATGTAGGTAAAATTTGAAGGGAGACGCTCTAGAACTAAACAGATCTCAGATGAGTTAGCTGAATCTCATCTTAATCCCAAGCATAATCAGCATCTTATTTCTAAGGGATTATGTGCACCATTAGTCTTGGGTATAGCTTATTAAAGTTTATGGTGCTTTAGCATGCTCTTGATCACTTACCATGTATCTGTGGCTGGCGAGGGCGCTCCCACATCTTTTTCTAACAAAATTTAGGAAGTTACTGAACTTCCAGGGCTGACTTTAAATAGAGCTCTTGAGCTTGTGGGTCGGGGCGGGAGCTGGAGGACCCAGGTGAGGTTGCTTAGGGTGAAGAGCTCCTGAGGCTACGGGGGAGTGTTTTTGTCCCTGTCTCATCAGAGGAAGAACTTGTTATTCCCCAGTGCAAAATAGCAAGAAAATAATGCATTGCTGTGGGTTTTTTTTCCCCTTTTATTTTTATGTATAGTAGAGGAGAATCCCCAGACCTGATAAAATAATGACCACATTTGTATTCCTTTTGTTTTCACACATATGTCATGATTTGGATATTCTTGCAGCTCTAAAATAGTCGTTCTTGAATGAGCATAAATTGCAGAAAGGCAACAACAGCAGAGACAATGGGGCTCTTCAGACGCGGTTATGCAGAGCTGTATCCTTGGGGTTTGGGGTCTTTATTTTTCCTTTTTATTTTCTGCGTTTCTCCTCTCCCTTGCTGCCTGGACAGGGTGATGGCTAGGACCTTGACAGTCTGCAACTCGCCTGGTAAACCTGTCCTCATCACTGCACATGGAGCGGGGACAGCAACCTAGGAGACAGTGGTGCAGACGTGTTGCAAGAAGGGGAGTT
This sequence comes from Tinamus guttatus, assembly GCF_000705375.1. Next base: position 106,956 of record NW_010583349.1, on the reverse strand, counting down.
TCTGTTTGCTTTGGTAACTTCTCTACCCTCTTCCCTTCCATGTACTCGCCCTGACGCACTGCACAGTCCCTGCTCTGCAGGCTGAGCTGAGGCCCGGGTGCCCCACGCGCTCGTGACGCAGAAAGGCTGTGTCCCAGCTGGGGAACCACGGGCCTACGTAGCTGCTGCGGTTGCGGCCAGGGATGTTCCTCCTCCTCCTCCTCCTCCTTCTCCTCCTCCTCCCTGGCGGCTGGGCGAGCAGCAAATGCCGCGGCAGCTGACGAGGCAGTGCGTGTTTCCAGCAGCCCGGTGCCGTGGGGAAAACAGCTCTAGAAACAAACCGCTTTCCCCGCTGCGTTTCTCCCCTGCAACGCTTGCACGTCTCCCGCTCCCCAGGGCCTCCTGCGATGCCGCTCCGGGCTCGGGCTCCCCAGGGCAGCTGGGGAGCTCCCGCGCGGCTGCCTGCTCCGGGGCTCAGCGCCTCGCGCGACGTCGCTCGCACGGCTGCGTCTCTGTGTGTGTGTGTGCATGTATAAAAATGATATTGGTAGTTAGCGGCGAAGCCCTCATTGAAGGCAGGGAGATCTGCGTGGAGTTCTAGAGCCCCACGAAGCTATCTGCTGGCTTACTTCTTGTTTGCAAATCTTGGAAGTCCAGCCTGTACTTGGTGATTGGTGCTGCAGTGATAAGCCAGGGCTGTGAAAGCCATGGCCTCTCCACGACTTTTGCTGAAAAACATCTTGGGGTGAATCTTGGGATTCCCAGGTCAAGGCTAGCGCAGTGGCAGAAGTCTGAAAAAGCCAGCAGAGCTTAAAGAGCCCTGGCCACAGCAGGGCTAAAAATACCTCTTGCCAGCTGTGTTGTGGCGACAGACAGGCACGTGGCACCGGCCCTCAGCCCAGCTGTGTCTGCATCTGTGGGGCTGGTGCTGGGGAACTCAGCCTGCCCGTGTTCAGAGTGGGGGAGCCCTCTGTGCCAAGTGCCCTTGTGCTTTTGGGGTATAGAATTGCTGTTATGGGCTCTGTCACCCTAAAGGGTAGCTCTGGCTGCCATGCCACGGTGCTGTGAGCCTGGGGTCCCCTTTCTGTAGTCTGGCCAGCTCGCATGGACTCTGGATGTGTTGTCCTTTCTCTCCCTATGTTTCCCTCAATAGGGGAGAGCATGGATGCATGTGGCTTGTGGGTGTATTGCTGCAAGCCTGGGAAGACGCTCAAGTCCCAGCTGCTCAGCGCACCGGAGCCTGTCACCCAGGACTCCAAAGTCTCCCTCGTGGCCAGGAGACCTGCAAGTCCTCGGAGTGAGGAAGCCTCGTGATGGAGCAGATCCCTTCTGCTCCTCCTCCTCCTCGCTGGGTTTCCTGGGCATTTCCTGCTCCTGAAAACCCCTTCCTTGCAAATGCCCATGAGACATGCTTCTTTCTTATTGAAGAGACCTTCACTTCTGAGGCAAGCTTTGCTTTGCACCTGGGATTCCCCTCAAAGCTACCAAAATCCCCCTGCCATGTAAGCAAACACCGCTGCACTCATTTACACCCTGCCCAAATTTGGCTTACTTCTCTCGTGATGCAAATATAGGCTTTGCACCTGTGAAAACAGACCCGTTCCTCTTACCCTGTGTCCTTGTAGGCATGTGTGCATGCACGGCAGTGCACGTGCGTGTCTCGCCGTGGCTTTGCAGGGCAGACGGAGGTATTGGCTAGTTTTCCCCATCCGAGCAGATCCCCATCTGCAGAGCAGACTGGAGAGTTGGGTATTTCTCATCATCGTCTACCGATTTGCTGAATTTCCCTGGGTCCTGCTTCCTCAGCTGGAAAGGACAACAAGCAGCTGCCAGGGAAGTCCCCGCTGCAGAACCCCAGCTGCCCGCTGCGTCCTTGGCTCCTGCGCGCACCCAGCGCCCTTGCTGCTGTCCCGAGGGCTCCGTAGCCCGGCCTTGCTCGAGTACCGCTGCTCAGCGCCGCAGCTTCTCCTCGCCTGGAAAGCACAGGACCCAAGAGCTTCTTGGACCCTGTCTGCCAGGACAAGGAAAGAGCTTTGCTCTATGCAGTGTCTGTGTGAGCCTCCTCTTGCCATCACGCTTAGGACCAGGCAGAGGAGAAAGGTTTGGACGTGGGTGTATTTTTTTTTAATATGTTTCGTGTTAACTCAGAATAACATCCCCCAGTTGCAATTTCTTGACCAAAACAGTGATTTTTTTCATTCTTTCATTTTTCTTTTTCTTTTTTTTTTTCTTTTTTGGCCCCAAATTCTCCTCTCAGCGTGCTTAAGAGTAACTGAAGCCTTTCCATGCTGCAGCTTGTCTTGTGGTTATAGACAGGGACTATAACAACGAGAACTGAAGCACAAGACACTGAAATTAAAAGCTTTCATTTGAGCATGCTACAACTGTAATATACTGAAAGATGCCTTTTTTGTTATTGGCATCACTTAATTTTTGGCATTTTTTTCTAAAACCGTGTGTTGGTGAAAGCTGACATGTTTCAGTGCTTCTCTGATTTTGCTGGGACTCTGTTTTCCAAGAGAATTCACATTCTCCTCAGGTCAGTGGTTCACTGGATGCGTACTGCTCCAGGGAGAGCACCTCCTGGAGAGGTGACCTGTTATTTTTGGCTATAACACTGTTTGACAGTTCACAGCAGAAACTTTGCTAGGATTAGGGTATTTATATTGCAAACTGGTACTTTGTTTGTTTGTCTGGGGTTTTTTTTTGTTTGCTTTTTTGGAGGGGTTTGTTTTTCCTGGTATAGTCCTCTTTGGCTCTGGGCTTACAGGTGTAGAAAAGGACAGTGATGTCTGAGGATGCAGAGAACATCTGCCTTACAAGGAAACAAAGGGAGCTAAGAATATCAGATATTCTTCCTAAGGATAAAAACACAGGAAACCCTTCTTTTTCTTGCACCAAAGTGACAATGTAGCTCTAAAGACCTTTTAATCTCAAGAAAGAAAACAATTTCAAGATATTCCTCTAAAAATAGTTAAATAGATGATCCCTTTACTTCACCTCCCACCAGTCTGTAGCATTTCACATCCAGTGATCTGCAAGAAATGCATAGTGGGATGAAGAAAATCATCCTCAAGCACTTCATCTTTTCATGTTGGCAAATTGTCTACTGTTCATCATCATGAATTAATTATTTGTCTGAAAAATCAGAGGTCAGCAAGTGTTGCAGAAAACTTTTGCAAAAATAAATTCCAGTTCTTTCAAGAATCTACTGGAACGTGTCCACCTCCTTTTGTTTACATTCTGCAGATGGGATAACTGGTGAGAATGGTGCAGAATAAAAAATAAAAATAAAAATAAAAGAATGGTCCCAAAAAAGCTAATTCTCTGTTCATAATCAACACAAGCATTTTTTCCTCCAAACTGGAGTTAATTATTCAAATACAGCAAGGCATGGACTGTTTTTTTGTGTGTGTTCAATCAAGTCTAATCAACACAGCTTGAATTTTGAATATTAAATGCTTGCAGAGTCTGCTCTCAAACAAAAATTATGCAGATAAAGTTATTTAAGTTATGTCAGACAACACACGCCTAAGAGTTGAGATCTGCTGATGGCCAGTTTGCAAGTAGACAGAGGAGAGTGAAGGAGAGGATCAGAGGATTCCCTGTGAGTTTCTTGCTCAGTTCTGGGTTTGGGCCTAAGACCTACGACTCTAGTTTTTGGTGACCTCCCTTGATGTACAAAAGGATTTATACCAGGTAGCTGCTTTGAGGGAGCATATTTTTCTGAAACGGTGGCTTCACCACCTGCTTTGGATGCTCTGTATCCGTGTCCCCTTCTTGGTGTTTTCTGGCTGTGCTCTGCTCCATCTGCCCATGCCAGGGTTATGACTTCTTGCACTCAGTCAAAGTTAGGGAGAATGCCAGAGGCAGTTGAACCTGTAGGAGTAAAAGCTTCTTGACCGTGTAACGTTGGTAGTTAACTGAGTGGAAACAAGAAGGGGAAACCGGCTCGCTGAATCGGACAGAAGCAGTGGCCTGGTTAAGGAAATCACGGCGGGGCGGTGCGAGCCGGCAAGGCAGGCGGCCGCCTCTGCGCACGCTGTGCGGCCTCGCCACAGCGGGTGATCCACACCGGTAGCTGTGCCTCGCGGCCCCAGCCCGTCGAGGTGACCCGACACACGCGAGTTCAGGCTTTCCGGGGCATTGTATAGGGTTACGGACTTGGGTTGCTCACACAATAGTTAAGCAAAAATGTTCTATTTTGGCATTTGTGGGGAGAAAAAGCCTGAAAACAAGCTGATATAGCAATCAAATGTAAAGAGTAGGACTGATAAGACACACAGTGCCTTTGCCAAAGTGTTTAAAGCAATTTTGTCAAACTAAGCTTCCCCCCAGATCTGTTAAGGCCAAAGCCTTAAAAGCACTAGAAATCTCTACGCAGGGCGGAGGGGATGGGGTGGGGGGGCTGGGGCCTCCCTTTGGCATCATCTTCCTGTGACCTCTAGAACAATGAGAGGCTTTTTGACACTGTCGTCATCCTCAGCCCTAGGAATGTGTCTGTGAATTGCCACAAATTAGGCAATGATAGGAGAAGAAATGCAGAGAATGTCTCCCATTTAAAAAATAAAAATAAAAAAATCTAATGTCAGCAGCTGGTTTTCATACACAGTTCTGCCACATTCCTGTTCCAGCTGTTGCAGTTGAATCCACCAGTGAAACTTAACTGGAGGTAAAAGCAGGATCAACTGGATTATCAACTGAGAAAGGGACAATAAGGAAAAGAAGAGTATAAGCTGGCACAAGCCAAATCATAGAACCCTTAAGGTGGGAAAGGACCTTTAGAGGTCATCTAGTCCAACTCCCCTGCACACACAGGGTCACCTAGAGCACGTGGCACAGGACTGCGTCCAAGCGGGTTTTGAAGATCTCCAGAGAAAGAGACTCCACAACCTCTCTGCACAACCTGTTCCAGTGCTCTGTCACCCTCACTGTCAAGAAAGTTTTCCTTATGTTCCTAGGGAACTTTTGGTGCTTCGGTTTCTGGCCGTTTCCTCTAGTTCTATTGGTCACCACCACTGAAAAGAGGCTGGCCCCCTCCTCTTCACTCCTTCCCTTGAGGTATTTATGATACCTTCTCTGATTAGATTCCCTCTCAGTCTTCTCTTCTTCAGAGTGAACAGTCCCAACTCTCAGCCTTTCCTCACCAGGCAGGTAGATCATGCCTAGGATTTTGTTTTTCAGTGATCTGTCCAAAAATATATTCATTTGAGGCTGGTAAAATGGCACTTGTGATCACCAATTAAGCATTATAACAATTAGGATAAACAAACCTGTAATTCAAGACAAGATAGTCTAAAAGTGATCCAAATTTGTACAGAGTGATGCCTTAGTGCTGGCTGTCCCTGATAAAGGTGAGGAGAGGAGACCAGTCCTTCAAGAGAAATCAGCAACTCCATTTTCCAACTGCCCTGGCCACCTTCTCAAGATCTGTTCACACCATAGGGCCACTTACTGCCATAAGCTTTCCTAGTAAGTCTCGTCTAGCACATTGGAGGCCTGATCCTCTGCTGGTCAAAGTATGCAGAGATTGCCCTGAATTCTCAACAGGTGCTGGGGCAGGGATATGGCTGCTCCTAATGGGGAAATGGAAAAGTCTGGATTATCCACCATAGCTTCCAGAAAATACCGTGTTGTAAAGAAAATCATCTTCTATGCAAGGAGGAACTTTCTGTAAAGCTTGTTACCACTGTGAGTCACCAAGGTCCAAAGCTGGTAAGCTTCAATGAATAAATAGAGAAACAAAAACAACAACAACAACAAAAAAAAAAACCCCTAACCCAGAAGATAATTACTGGGATAACAAGAATATTCAAACTTCCACTAGTGTATGTTAGGAAAATTTAGGAATGCGTGCCTCAGTTCCTAAAGCCATCTCCAAGTACTGGAGATGTGTGGGAGCTCTGGTCTGGGAAGCAGGGTAACTCTCTTTTGAACTGCTTCTAAGAGTGGCTGGTGCCCTGTTTGTGGACAGGGAGTTTTAGTTAAGTGGAGAACTACTTCAGTTCCACATCCCTGTGGTCCAGCTTTCACCAAAAGCTTGCAAGCAGACCAAGTGAAACAGTGGAGAGCAGTTTGGAACAGGTTAACGCTGATGGGAATAACCACCCAGCGAGGAAGGGCAGTGCCTTTTCAACTGCTCTGCAAGAAGAATAGCGAGCTTTCTTCGTTCAGCCTCTCTCATGGCTGTTGTGTGTGTGCTTTCTCTATTGATTGATGTCTCCATAATTCTGGCTGCAATTATGAAATTCATAACAGGAGTGTTGGGGGGAAACGAGCTACATATCTAGCAACACAGCTAAGATAACTAACAACAGCAAAAAAACTCCAAGCATAGCCTTTTCCAACCTGAGGCTTGGAACACAAAAGGGAAAGCATGCCAGAAGCCACTTCATGCCTTTGAAAGCGGTTCTTTCTCTACAATTTCATCCACTCTGGAGAAACTGCAGGAAGAACAAATATTTAAGGTTTTTGTGTTGTTGTCTGCTCCCGCTCCCCCCCGCCCCCCCTTTTTTTTTTAACTTCAGATACTGTCTAGGTTTCCACCATGACACTCTGACCCTGGCAATGCACATTGTGTTCATTAAGATAGAGAATGATGCGATGCCAGCCCCTCTTATGCCTGACACAAGCAAGTGTTGAGGCAGGTAATTAATGAGGATCTGCTGCTATCAGCTGCTCTTGTGTTTGTGCTGTTGAATGAATGGCCAAAGGCCTGGGAGGCTTGGGGTAGGTCTTGCTGAGGAGAGTGCTGGGCTTTGGGGAGACCTGGTGCTGTAAGCCAAGGAGGAGATGAAAAAGTGTTTTTGAAGCAGGATAAAAAGTTGAATCCCCACTAAAAGCCAAGTAGTCTTTGTTCTCCTCATTTCCTAAAACACTATTTTTGTGGATAGGTGGAAGCATATCGTTTCAAGAAAGCCCTTCTGTAACTCTCCTCATGGTTCATTTCCTTTTACTGGAAAAAAATAAAATAAAAAAGTTTCCAAGCTGTCACGTAACGATGGGAGGGAGTTCAGTGTCATCTTTGGTTTTTTTTGCTGTATGAGATATGGCAACATGGAGCAATATTGTAAATGATTAATGGCAAATGAGATACTGTAATTTGGTGTCTTCTGTGGTGCACAAGCAATCATTTTAGATATGTGTTTTCTACCCGAATGAATGTCTGCATTGCTGGCAATTTTTTTCTTCTCTAGTTCTAATCAGCACCGTGGAAAAGGCACAAAACTGTATTCACAAGTGACTGTATGTTAAAGTGCAGCAAACAATAAATATGCAGGCTTGAAAACGAAATTCAGAGAACCAATCATCCTTGTGATTGTTCTTGTTATAAAATCCTCTTATGATGATTCCAATATTTTAGAGAAGGGATCATGTGTTGTTTCCCAAGCTGAAGAAAAAGACCACTCTCTCGCAGTTTCATTTCCCTTGGAAACGAAATGTGGAGTTTTCCACCTGGCAGATCAATGGCTCCTCAGCATCTTCCTTTTTTTTTTTGCATTTCCCAAATGAATGCCTGTTATTTGGAAGCATATCAGCAATAAGACAGAAAATTACTACAGGAAAACTTGAAGCAGACTTTCATTTAAGCAACTGTAATATATGAAGAGAGGATAATATTGGTGGGTTGTTTTTTTCTTCCAGGGAACAAAGCTGTATTACTGCACAGCAGTCTAGATCTGTGGATGTTGGAACAAGTGGGTCCTTTTTTAATGGCAGGCAAATGACTGAAATCAGTGTTCTGAGGAGTAAACCGCACGGTGAGCTCTTCCAAAACATTTGATGTCGATGTCCTCAACCCTTGCTAGGTTTTGCTAGGCTCGAGGCACTGAAGGCTTTAGGTAGATCCTGTTTTGGTGGTGTATTTACAGAGACATCTGAATGCCTGCAAAGTGATCCTGATACTGTGGAGTAAAACTCAAGCACTGCCAGAGCAATAGGATTTGCCCATGGCTGCAGAGGGATGGTGTTTAAAAGGCTTCCTGTGCTGCATCCAGTCATGCAGCAGCTCTGTTGAGGATCTCCAGGACAGAAAGATAATCGTGTGAACACTGCTGGAGGACTGTATTGGAAGAGCCACACAAGGGACTTGAGTGTCAGCTATAGCAGGTGACTCTAACCTCCCCCAGCAAACCTGGCAGAGCCCCTGGCATCGCCTCTGACCTGGACACTCCCCACAAACCTCTGGTCATGCAGTTGGTTGCCCGGACACGGTTTGTTTAGGGAAGCACGTGCCCCTTGGGAGGGCTGGGGTATTTTTAAACTGTAGTTTCCTGGCACCTGTTCTCCCTAACCCTGCTATCAGGTGGGGACAGGGAAGTGAAAGAGCTAGGGATCCGATCACGGAACAAGGTAGGAAGAGAGGTGGCAAGGCCAAGGAGAGCTTGGACGGGGACCCTGGAACACACCTGGGCTGTTGCAGTGTCCTTCACCCTGGGCCTCATGGATCGCAGAGTTGAATGAGACGGGTTCACGTGGGACTTAGCACTCCTTCCAGGAGCTCATCCCCATAATCTTGCCTCTAAACAAAGAGGTGTCTGCTCATGTGAGGCCAGAGGAAGGCCTAGGCCACTCGGTGGTGTGCTGCTCCTGTCATACATATGCTATGTGCTCCACTCTAGGGGTTTGACCTCCAAGGAGTCAATAGTAAGGTTTTCACATCTCAGCTGGGTAAGCTCCCAAAGCCATGGAGGGAGTCAAGGAGATTATGGAGGGAAGAAACAAACATCTCAAACATCGAGTGGTTTTGAGGATCCAGTGGAGTCTATATAAGGAGCATTGGTTTTCAGGAGGCCTGTCACGAGCTGAGACTTGAAGCTCTCCAAGTCGTTAAAGTTTTTATTTCCAGTCTCGGCAATGTTTTATACTAACCGTCACCCTGGATGAATGTTGCCTTTTATGCAGGACAAGTTGTCTTTTCAGCAGTGTTTAAATGTATTTTTAATGTGAATTATCATGTTTTATGGTACGGCCTCTGAAAAAGAAAGAGAAGTTTTGAGAAAGCTTTTTGCTGGCAGTAAATTAGATTTGAGTTTCTATGATAAGCAGTAATAGCTCTTCAGAGCAGATGTGTTTTATCAATTTAAGCACACAGACTGAGAAAACATCTACTCCGTTTAGGCTTTTAGGAATGTATTTTCATGTTAGTGTGTACACAGACAACAATAAATCTATGGAAGCTATTATTGTCTTTCACTTAAATGTGATACAGCTTGCACTGTGCCTACAGTTTACATATAGAGTGATAGAGGATCTTTTCAAGACATGCTTTTTTTCTTAACGCAAATCTGGCTACTAGCTAAAATAATAATCTATTTTAGTCTTGGTCAAGAAAAAAAATCAACCAGCTAAGCAGATATCCCACCCACATGCTGTTTTCTACACCCACGGCACGTGGGAGAAGCCCATCATGGTTATGTGCAATCCAGCTTCCTGGAGTTGGAGCCTTCTCAGCTGCTGTTGTTGCTGCTATGTTTGGTGTGAGATGTGTAAATGTCTCCCACTCTTCCTCTCCAGTGTGTGCACTTTCCTCCTCCCCAGTCTGAACACAGGACAGAGCACAGGATACGGGTGGTTGAACATGCTGGTGGCCCTCATGTCACCACCATGCCCACCCCTTCACTGAATTCAGGGGCATGACACTCTGTGGGTGTCAAGTTTGTAGGTTATGCAGGAAGGTCTTCCCAACCGGCACCGCTGACCTGAAAAGTCCATGTAGGCTGAGCCTTCTGAGTACCTCTGCAGCTCACATTCATTTGAATTTTTCAGAAGGAGGAGGTCCATCTCTTCTGGGTGTTATATGATATGTAAAGAATCCGTCTCTCTCTATTACCCGCTCACCTCTTTCTCAACAGATCAGTTTTTAGGTGAGCTGTTTTTACACATCTCAGCTATATAGATTGACAAATGCTGATGACCAATGCTCTTGCTTTTCTTCCACTTCCTGAGAAGCAAGTAGTTCAGAAGAAGACAGCTCAGTTTTGCACAAACATGTATGCTTTTCTTAGCCAGCCTGCAAAAACAACCAACAGCATTTTCATGACTTCTTCCTCATTTATACAAGCAGGCAAACAAGGGCATGCTTTGCTAAATGATGCACTGATTTCTTCATCCCCCCTCAAAACACAGGGTAACCAAAAGCTGAGACCGAAGACATGAACATCTAGGGCCTTGTCGGTATAGCCTGCGTGGCTTTTGTGGACAAAATGCTTTCTGGCCCTTTTGGCAAACTAGTTTGCCAAATATTAGAGAATTAAGAGAACAAAAAAGCAGCTTCTTGTGCTTTATTGTTTTCTAATATGGTTTTCTTAAGGAAGAAGGTCTTATGCAATCGTTCTAGCTCTCTCCATCTGACTTCTCCCACCAGTGTTCAAATCCTTTGCTTATTTTCAAGCACATTTATCAGAGGGGGCAAGGATCTGTGACATTATGAAATCTCGTAAGTCATAGGAAAATTGGAGCCCCAGTAAAATAAAAAGACAAGTTGTGTGTCCCAGTTCAAGCAAAGGCTGCAACATGATCGCAAACGTTGTTAACTGCTAGAGCACCCACATGAGAGAGAGGTTTTATGAGTGTCTCAACCACAGGAAAAGATTCCCAGGAGCTTGGAATCAACCACAAGATGCAGATCTATATGCAGCCAGATTTTATTGGGTTGGGGTGTGTGAGGGACTAGCTTTTAAATGTCTGTTTTGGAAGATTTTCTTTTGCCTGTGCTATCCCTATATCATTTCAATCTTTTTTGCAGCTTACTCTGCAGTCCCAAAGAAGACACTCAGATCTCTGAGACGTCTGAGTTTGTTTATTTTTTTCCACAAGTGAAATAATGGATACTGATAGACATGCACATTCAGAGCATACAAGGAATTTTTCAGCAAGCCCTGCTGAGATGAGCTCAAGAAGAGTGAGTAGATATTTTCTCCCTTTCTCCATTGCCTCATTTAGTCTTCTGAAATCCACAGAAATGCACACCTGGCTTCTAAGGTTTCCAGGCCAGCTCTACTGGCACATAACATTACACTAGCTCTGACATTTCCTCTGTTAGCCTCGTTTGTTTCCATTTGTTTTTGTGGTTGGGCTGAGACGAGTTGCCCAGAGTTGGGCTTTCCAGTTTAGTTCCTTCTTTCAGCATGGTATTTACAACTTCTCCTTGCAGCCTGAAGTAATACGATCTTGACTATTTTCTAAAAAACCCTTTTCCACTGATATTCTGCCTTAAGCTTATGACAGCGACAAAACCAGATCTGTTGACATTTAATTATTTGTACAAAGTGAAGCAGTTCCCCTAGAAATAGTGAGTCTCAAGGCACAATAGCTGACAGCCCTGTGGTTCAGTTATTGCTGGGGAAGGCCCGCACTGAAATCTCTGATCTGCTTGATTTGGAGAAGGACCTTGGATTGGATCTGCCTGCTGGAGTGACCCTATCGTCAGGGTGAGGACTGCTGTCCCATCATCCCGTCCATGTTGAGAATAATGGTTTAGACCAGGTTAGGGCAAGACCCGAGAAGCTGGTAAGTATCAATACAATGTATAGGAGGAAGAGGCTGTGACAAAGAAAGTCTCAGAAAACAAAGTTTTACCTCGTCCCTATCCTGTCTAGGCTGGGATCTGCCCTGTGCTCTGCTGCGAGCTGGTTCGTCCTGGGCAGCTTTCCCAGCAGGCTGCTGCTTTCCTTACGTTCAGGCACTGCTGCACCTTAGGACAAGTTGGATCCCTTATGGGAGTTTCTGTAGGGCTGCCACCATGGGCACTGCTGAAAGGTCATTGTGAGAGCTCTAAACTTTGTTCCAAAATGCAGAATAATCACACTGGTGAGGCCTGTCTGTCACCTGTAGAGTCCTGGAGGGAGTCTAGGGAGACTCTCAAGGAAGGAGATATTGTAGGAGTAGCAGAAAAAAAAAAAAAAAAGCATTTGCTTATTCCTGAGTTGAATAGCCTCTGGGTTGCTAGGATCTTTTCTGGCAGGGAAATAGTACATTTACCTTTTCTTTCGTGGTATCTGGCCCCCAAGGGGCAAGAGCAAGAGGCCATGGTTTCTGCAGCAGGTGACTCACTTTTCTAAAACACTATCCTGGGCACACAGGTGCATCTATTTGTTTATTTTGAAGTGTCGTAATGAGGGTTGGGGGTCTGACAGATTGCGCACAGGGAGTAAAGATTTGTAAAATACCCTTTTTCATTTAACTTTTTTCATTTAGCTGGGAGCCAGAATTCAATTTTCTCTTAAATGCAATCACCAAAACTGCCTGAAAAAAAATGAAATCTTCACAGAATCACAGAATGGTTGAAGTTGGAAAGGACCTTTAGAGATCATCCAGTCCAAGCCCCCTGCTCAAGCAGAGACACCCAGAGCACGTGGCACAGGGTGGCATCCAGGCGGGTTTGGAAGATCTCCAGAGAAGGAGACTCCACAACCTCTCTGGGCAGCCTGTTCCAGCGCTCTGTCACCCTCACAGGAAAGAAGTTCTTCCTCATATGGAGATGAAACTTCCTGTGTTTCAACTTGTACCTGTTACTCCTTGTCCTACCACTGGCCACCACTGAGAAGACTTTGGCCCCATCCTCCCTACATTCACCCCTCAGGTACTTGTACATGTTGATCAGATCTCCTCTAAGTCTTCTCTAAGCTAAACAGGCCCAGCTCACTTAGTCTTTTCTCATATGACAAATGCTCCAGTCCCTTAATCATCTTCATGGCCCTACACTGGACCCTCTCTAGAAGCTCCATGGCCCTTTTGTACTGGGGAGCCCAGAACTGCACCCAGTACTCCAGGTGCAGCCTCACCAGAGCTGAGCAGGATCCCCTCCCTCGACCTGCTGGTAACACTCCTCCTGATGCAGGCCAAGATCCCATTGACTTTCTTGGCCACGAGGGCACATTGCTGCTCTTGGTTAACTTCTTGTAAACCAGGCCTCCCAAATCCCTCTCTGTGGAGCTGTTTTCCAGCAGCTCAACCCCTAATCTGTACTGGTGCCTGGGGTTATTCCTCCCCAGGTGCAGGACCCTGCATTTGTCCTCATTGAACCTCATGAGGTTCCTCTCTGCCCAGCTCTCCAACCCATCTAGGTCCCTCTGAATGGCAGCACAGCCCTCAGGAGTGTTGGCCACTCCATCCAATTTGGTATCGCCTGCAAACTTGCTCGGAGTGCACTCTGTGCCCTTGTCCAAGTCATTGACGAACAAGTTGAACAGCACTGGGCTCTTGGGCCCAGTACTGACCCCTGCGGGACACCACTGGCCACAGGCTTCCAACTAGGCTCAAAAATCTTTACTTAGGGTTGCCAAAAGGGGTTAAAAAAAAAAAGGGAAGAAGAAGAAGAATAGTCACATCATCATTTTTCTGTAACAGCATTAACTATTTTTTTTGTAGCAGCCGAAACTTTCCAAAATCCGGCAATTGCAGATTCCAGACAGGTCAAGCTTTTCATTCCCAAGTCTTAGATATCTCGTAGACATGTCAGAAAGAACAGAGGGATCCTAGGTAGGACTATGAAAGAACATTAGAAAATCCTTCTTAGAAGGATTCTTGCGTCTTTATGCATCCCCCTACTCCTGTGTCCAAAAAAGGACATTTGCTTGTTAAGTACCTCCAGCAGACTGAGGGTGTTACTGCTGCTACTAAAAGGTTAAGACTTGCGTCAGAGTTTGTATATAAACCCCTCGACTAGGCCAAGTGAAATGGTAAATTCAAAATGGCCAAACAAAATTCTTGGCAAAGCCAAAGGTTATTATTTTGTTTGTGAATATTCGAGGGTAAATGAACTTGGAAAGATGAGAGTCAGAAATCATTTTAGAAAGAAGACCAGCTTTCCTAAAGCTCTCATCAGACTCACAGATGGAAGATGACTGAGTATCAAACACAGAAATAGTATTCCAGACATATTTCTATTTGCAAGATCTTTGTAACATATATATGTATATTATATATATATACATAACTTTGAATTGAAAATGGAATATTCTGGATTATTTTCTAGTGCTTAGCCCAAAAGTGCTCTGCAGGACTACATACAACACATTTGACTTTGCAAAATCAGGTTTTAGTGCACACACGCACGTACCGGCTCTCTTGCACGAGTGCTCTGCAGAGGCAAGGGGAGGCAGCGCTTGTGCAGCCGGGCTTGGCTGAGTCACCATTGCACAAACAGGTTCTGTTCTCAAGGGTGAGAAAATACTTGTGTTAGTGATGTTTGGGCTTTCTGTAGCTCCAAGGACACTTAGGGTGATATAAATAGCAGTGGTGGGGCTAACAAGAACGTAGGGCTGTGACTAATGCTCTGTTTGAATAACGCGCACTCTGCAGCAGATTTATGTTTTTATTTCCAATGTATGCCCAGCATTTATAATCTTTGCTTCCTGGATTTCATGATGAATTTGGATGGGAGAAGCTTTGCTTTCTCATTTTGTAGACTGGACTGGACCGATGTAATCTGTGTCCAAACACACGCCGCGATATAAAATGGTGTATTTTATCCTTTTCTTGGTTCCCATAAAGTGTGCGTTTCTCTGGATTAGTCGCTGACTGCTAATTCTCTGCTGCCTGTCTGTGAATCTCACCCTCCTACATGTCATCTCTGGCAGCCTAGAGAGGAGTCTCCCCCACCTGCAGGGCTGGGAGAGAGGGAAGTTGAAGGGAGGAAAGCCTCTGCCGGGGTGGGTAGGCATGACTAACATTAAGTGAGGCAACGGTTGCTTTGCAACATGCAGCAGGCCAGATCCAGACCCAAGGAGGTCTGAAAGGCTCCAAACTTGATGCATGTAATTGGGACATGGTGGAGCTGCTTGGAATTTCTGCAGCTGGCAGGAAACGCGGGCAGATGCTGCTGTCCGTGGCTGGGAGATGCCAGGCAATGCAGTGGACGTGGCTGAGTGTGCCCAGGCAATGCAGCAGCGCCCGCGCGGCCGCCTTTCCCTGTCCTGGTCAGCAGGTGAGGGGAGGAACCACAGCATCCCAGGGCTATTTGCTGTTTTCCAGAGGAACGTGTCCACGGCACCACTTTTACCGGGAGCTAACTGTGCACCTGGGGACTGGCAAAGGGCCTAAGAGGTCACCTCCATCTCCTGGCATGCCTGAGCAATACCCACATTACCATCTCCTATACCATCTACACACACACGCTCACATGCATCCATATATATATATATATGTGTATGCCTAATGCCTAATATAATACAACTGTTACACCTAAAATACCTAATAAAAATATATACTGATACCTAACAGCATCTCCTGCATGCTTAGCAATACCTACATTGCAACAGATCATTACTTCATCTGATATTAGAAACTTCTGACAGTGGGGCTACTAGCGGAGAGGTAGTGGAAGAGCAGGAAGAGGAATCCAGGATTTTTCCGACACGTACATCTCTAGGTCGCATCCAGGCACATTGTGGTGGGGTTTGGGCCCAGCAGCTGTCAGCAGGTGACACTCGCAGCAAGGTTGGCCTTCGAGATGCGGAACAGAGAAGCCCTGCCAGCTTTCTCCTCCTGCGTGCAGCTCATGGCTACTGGCCAAGAAATTTCTTCTAACAATGAGCAGACTTGAAAAGCAAAATTGGAAAAACCCGTGAAACTCAACAACAAAATATTTGTGCAGCTTAGACATCAGCATCAGGTAAAATAATCTGCAATGATACTCTCTGCTGGTTTAGCTTAAAGGAAAAGGAAAAAGAAACAGTAAGGGCAAAGGAAGAGTACAGATTTCTTGATAGAGATATATGGATTTGAAAGGAGTATTTTTCGATTTAAGTAAGAACAGATTTTAAGGGGATCTATATGAATTAGAATACGGTATGGAACCTTATTCAGAAGGGTATATACATGGTAAAATGTTTGCAGGTTTGGACCTTCAGGTTTTCTGTGTGAAAGTGGGGTTGAGAAACCCTAGTGGCACAGACCTCATCCAGGGAGAAACAGTGTAACTGTTTCTCAAGATTTAATGCGTTTTAATTAAGGACTCAGACCTCAGAAGTAAGAAGCATAAATATCTGTCAGAAAACATGTTCCTAATCCTCTCAAATTAATGGTGAAAACATTGCTTCCTAGTGGGAGCAAACCTGGATTTTGAGAAACATCTCGAAACGGGAATAACAGAAAAATCTTAGGGGAAAAAAAAAACACATTTTGTCCTAGTTTTTCCCCTGTATTTCAGGTAGCCACTGTTTCGCTAATATATGCAAGTGTTGCCAGTGGCACCCTAGGAAGGTATGTCCAACCCTGCAGAAATCTAGTTTCTGTACTTTGCTTTTGCCTTTGCAATTATTTGCTCTTCAGGAAATGGTTGGTTGGGCTACTAATTAAAAGTCAAAGAAGCTTTTATATTTGCAATCATTTCAAAACTTTAATTTCCTCAGAGGTCTAATGACACGTGCTGTTGACACAGCTCACATATTTGCATCTCAGTTACCCTGAAAAAGCACTGGAAATGAGGCAACAAGCTTAATGCCTTGGTCAGCGTGAGAAGTTGGAGGAGCCAAGCCCAACCTGTTACATTCCTCCAGCAGCATAAGGATGGATCATGGCCAGTGCTGGAAGCATCTGTGTACATAAACATCACTGTGGCTATTCAACAATCTACCCTGCTTTAATGCTGTGCCTCCTCGCAAGGAGCTGCCATCGTCTTAACCACAACACATGACCTCCGTGGGTGCCAGGCCCCAGGACGCATTGCGTGGGGAGAGATGTTTTTCCTCAGGCGTGACAAGACCAAAAGAAAGCATGTTTGCTCTTGTGACGCCAGAGAGGTGAGGGCATCGCGCCGGGGTGGCAGGAAGGTGTTATAACGCGACCTCGTGCACCTGATGGCGCTGGGTCTGCGCAGGCCGTGGAAGACGGCTTCACGGCCGCCACGGAGGCCATGCTTGGTGGAGACGCTGCCGCCAAGGCCGCGGTGTCCGTGCTCTGCTCCCGGTGGGAGGCGCTGCGCGGGTTAGGGCGATGGGGCTGTTACTTCTGACCTGGGCGCCACCTCATTGCTGCGGTCGCCGGGCCTGCTGTGACATTTAAATAACCCTGCGGTGTTGCCTTTGCCTCCATGGTGCCTGCTTTTATAAACCCACCCGGTTCTCCCAGGGCACAGCACTGACTTTGACTAAACTTCAGGGAGAGGGAAGTGCTGTAGTAGTGCTCAGCTTACTTGACGTTGCTCTAGTTCTGTTTATTATTATTGTTACACTGAACTCCTTTCTTTCACTAGATATTGCTTCTGTTTTCCCCCCCAAAACCAGAGAGCTCTGACTGAATCATACATTATTCAGCAAATATTCTTGGTTCTGTTGCATAATTTATTTAGCATTTTTTTTTCCTGGTGTTCAACCAGCTCTAACATTTACATGATGGAAATGAATTTCCAAAAGGTTTTTTTTTTTTCTCCAAATCTTTGAACCACTGAATGCCAATACAACTGCAGAGTTCTGTTTCATAAAAACTGTTTAAAGGTAACAGGGAGAACAGCTTCCTCTGTGGCCAACCAAAAGTTAATGAAGTTTTATTGTTGTCACTCTCCCATAGCTGCAGAAGTACTGCCTTAAATTGCAGTCTTCAGTAACATAAAAATATATGTATTAACACACGAAGATGGTCACAAAACTGATTCAGAGGAAAGGATCTTCCCAAATCGCTTCCACTGGCTATGCTGCGCATGATGCAAAGCTAAGGAAGAAACAAAATGGCAATTCTGCCTACTCTGCTCATGAAGTAGTGGGAACAAGAATGGGATTTAATCTCCACTCCAGTGTCTCACAATGATAATGTTACAATATCTCAGAATCTAATTGCTTTTGTCTCTATTGGGATGCATTTTATCGAGGCACATGGGTGAGTAAATAGTGCACTACTGGTGGTATCTTATTTTGTATCATCAGTAACCAGCTTTATTAGGCGCTTGGACGTACTCAACTTCTGCTGGTCCCTGGTCAGGCAAAGGATAAGCTTAGGAATGATACTACAGTCTTTCTGTCTGATTTCCTGCACTTGTGAGTCTATCACTAATAATAGAGCAATTGGAGCCAAGGAGAACTGTAAGGCAAAGCAGAGACTTACAGCAGCCAGAAAACAAGGATTTAAAGCAGCCAGGAAAAGAGATAATTGCAAGTGCAACACAATTACATCTTAATGTCGGGTACAAGCATTAACGTAACAAAGGTATGTGTCCACTCAGACTTGCACAAAACATGTGCCTGCTTTTTAAGGGTTTTGTTGGCATTTACACAGTCCCAAAACAGAACTTGAGCATAATTCTAATCCAGCAAGGCCCTGATGGTCTGTAGGGGCATACCAAACCTGTAAGCTGAGAGCTCTGAGCATCTTGTAAGGCCAGTCTCCCATTTGGGATTGATTTGATTACATAAACCTCTGCTAAAAACATTATGTTAGCAGTCCCATTTGGATAGGCAAGGATTTTATTTGCTAGGCAGATCCTCCTCCTGTGCACTCCACAACTTCTTACTTTCGGAGATAAATTAATTTTAGAGCTATCAACCCCAAGTGTTTCATGGGGAAACTCTTTAAGGGTATCTTGGTAAAACTTAAGTATATTCAGTGTATCCCACTCTTTCTTGCTAAAACTGGAGTATATTCAGTGTTTAACACTCCCTCTGAATGCAGATTTAATATACAAATAAGCAGAGTGAAATAAACTGACGAGATATAGAAGTGACTGTGGCCAGGCTTCTTACTCCAGGTCAAACACCAACTACCCCAAAGTGTAGGACTGTGCTGGGTGCCCTTCATAGCAAGGAGCAGCAAATTACATCCTAAATCCTCAATGTCTGACAGGGCTCAGGCTTGTAGTGACTTTTCAGACTCATTTCTGCTGAAAAATTTGCAACAGATAAATTATATGTTGGTATGCCCGGTCATGGTTCATTGCATGGCCGCTGATGATGCTGCTGTTAAAACTTAGATGGTCTTTGTCAGATGACACCCTTGGTTTCAACAATAGTAGTTTCCTGCCCCATGTCCTTTGTGAATTTAGTCCCATGTATTTACCACAGTTGCCCAGTTCTCTTCACATTTGCTCAGCTTGGCAAACTTAAGAGATAAATTGCCTTTCCTACCAGAATGGCAGTGTCTGAGAAAGTGACCATAAACCTATAGATACCTATAAGAGTTTGACAGTTTGCGGTGTAATTGTGTAAACTTTACAGGAAAGAGATCCTGGAGAGTACCACGTTTAGCGGGAAGTTTTAAAACAGAATTATTATTAGCGACTTGAAAAAAATTCAAGACATTCTCAACAACTATTTGCGTTTTAGGACTCCATTGTCACCACTTCCTTTTATTTAGCATTAGGAAAAGGACTCTCTTTGTAACTTTTATTCTGTATTGTATAATCTGAACGTCGGTTTCCATATAGCACTGCTTGAGGCTGCTGATTTATCTATTTTGGATGATCTATGCTTCAATTTCTGTGGTGTCTGTAAAGAAAGAGCCTTAAAAGTGCCACTTCTTTACTTTTTTCACTCTATTTATTAACTGTGCCCCCATAAAAGCAGTGGTCTTCATCTTAATTTTCTATAAAGAAACTAAATAAATTGTTGCTATGCAGGGACGTTCTGGCTACTACAGATTAAGGCAAATTTTAAAAATATCCATGGCCAATCTACCTTTGAGAAGCACTCAGACAAAGGATTAGAGAAAAAAAAAAACTAAAAAAAAAACTAAAAAAAAAACAGAGAATAGCAATCCATGGACTTAAAACTTAGAATCTCCTTAAAAACGTTCTTTACTTTCAGCCCTGGAGTAGGTGTTAAAATAATGTTCCAGTCTTTTGATACTTTAAATGAGATTATAACGACTGTGCTTTTATGCTTCCCCAAACAGATTTTGATTTGATAAAACACTCGGGGGTGCACCTCATCCCCAAGCAGTGTTCCCCATCCCACTGAAACAGGGGGTGTGGGAGTGACGAGGGTGGTGCTTGAAACACCTCGATCTTGAGCTACAGCCAGCACGCAGCACGGGGCACTCTGCAGCGCCCTGGACCCAGTAGGGTCAGTCAAACCTCCAGGTACTGTACTGCCTCTGAGTCTAGCTCCTAAATCCACCCCGGGCAGAATGATTTCCAAAGATACTGAGTCTCTGCAAGTCTCACTTGCTCCAATGTAAGTCAGTACTGCACTTGCTGAGTGAGGCTGAAGGTCCAAATCACCCCCCTGCCTTTCTCAGGGGGCTTTTGGCTGGCACCGTGTCCTTTCTCTGGACCACTGCTGCCATGAAACTCTCATCTTCACTCAGAGGCACCCGGCTGTGTGCCAGCTGCTGAGGCCCTATCCTAAGCATGCTTAAATGATCCCCTCCGCGTCTCTGGAATGACTAATGCATGTAACTGCAGCCCTCAGGCAGTGTCAGTCTGGTGTTTACGGCCATACTGGCTCTGTCTAAATACCTAAACAGACCAGTGTTTAAATTAGTGTTTATATGTCAGGCCTTCACCTGGTCTAAACGGACATGATTTTATCTATTTTTAAGATATGCTATTTTACACCAGCCAAAATAGTGACTCCCCTTTCTTCAGGCATCAATTCCTAAAAGCATTTTCAGATTTAACTTAGCTGGGATGTACATCTTGAATAATTCTGCAAGTCATTCATGCTATCTTAAGTCAGAAACAAGAAGGAATCTCACTATTACCCTACTCTTTTTGTTTTTACCTTCCTAGAGCTATTATCACTTGATTATCATACAAGGATTTAATCTGACGTTGAATTTAGGTGCACCTGAATTCATTATACTGTCTAATTTAGATTTGATATAAAATGACAATAGCTAGAAATTGTATTGACAGATCTTTATTGAAGATAATTACTCAACAGGAATCATTCTGAATGAATTAATCAGATTGGAAATTCACTTCAATTTTGCAGCACTCCAGTGGTAAGAAATATAGCTATACACATTTTCTTTGCTAAATTGTAGCTATAATTTTGTTTAAAACTCTTTGAGTTCTTTCAGGTAAATTTGAGCTCCCCAGAGAAGCCTGTAACACCTAAGCTCAACTTCTGAGATTTGATTAATTCACAATTCAAGATGATATTGCTGCAGGCAGATGTCTCATTCATTTCCCTGGGATGGCAGGTTGTCACTGGTTTCAGGGAGAGGCATTATTGGGAAGTAGGGGAGAAATGCTACTACCTTCCCTGTCATTATCAGGAAAAGGGTTTTATATCCTTCAATGTTACAAATGGGAAACTTCCTGGTGTCACATAAGCCTGGCAGGTGTCTCTCCCTCAGCCAGACCTTAGAACAGGGCATGAGGTTCCAGATCACGCTGACAGCCCCTTTTCTTCAAGGATTTCAGCCACCGGGCTAGCTATAGACTCGCAGGTTAATCACGTGCATAGCTTGTTTTGGCTTCGTGCTCACCACTTTGCAGGATCAATCTGTGGAAGTAAGAAATTTTGCTGGTAACAACAGTGGCTATCCATGATTTATCTCGATAGGCTACAGTAATTTGTTCTAGCTATTTGAATCTATTTCCACTAAAAAGAATTGCCTTAAGCCAAAAATTACTTCTTCTGTTTTCATAATATTTTAAAATTTGTTTGGAAACACAGATCATCTATACATGTGATATAGTGGTTGTTTTTCTTACTCTATTCTCTGTCTGGAAACTAAAGTGTGTGGAACTGGCTTTTTAATAATTACCTTCTAGTGAATTTTTCTAGAAACGATATTCAGTGAGGATATAAAACATCAGAGAGAAGAAAAAAAATTAACAGTAAACCATGGCAGGGGGGAGAGAAGAAAGAGATGAAAAATTGGCAATGCATCTGAGATCTGGCTGTGATGTGCTCACACAGAGAAGGCATTCAGTGACCACAATAGCTTATATATGCTTGACCTAGTAAGTGCTGTAATTGCCACTCACACATATTGAAATAGTATTTATTTCATGTCATATTTAAAAATGAGTTGAGTCGTAAAAGTGAGAAATGAAGAATACGGAAGATGGGAATGTAGATGTAGAACACAGATGAAGAGGGAATGATCATACTGAGAAATCTGAGTATGCTATGGATAAGTTAATTCTTTCATAGACTGTTAATTAAACGTTTATTTCCTTTGGTTGCAGCTTTATTGTCCTAATGCATTTAGATAGAGGAGAAGGAAAGGATGGGCTGGATCTAATTCACCAGCAGGAGAAAGCCACTGCATATAACAGTTCTTTTTTTTTTTTTTTTTTTTTTTTTGCCTTTTCTTTCTTTCTCTTCTTCCCCACTAAAGCATTTTAGATTCTCCTCGGCATTTTGGAAATAATTTACATTATTGTGCTTCAGCTGGTTTATTTGTATTCATTTTCCATTTAGCAGAGTGGGATTGTTTATTTGGAAGTATTACAGCACATCGCTGTGTATTTGAATTATTTTAGTTCGGCTGTGCTTGCTTCCTGCAGATCTCAGAGGTTGCCAGCTGCTTCTTTTAAGAGTCTCAGCCAGAAAATTATTAGTATCCACCTTAACATTGATTGCTAGGGCTTAATATGGCTCTTGGCAGAAATACGCACCAAAAGCTGCTGTGATTTTTATATTACTCTTTATTTCTGTTGTTCCAGCCCCTGGGAGGCCCTTCATGAGCGACCCTGTGCCTGAGGCACTACTGCCATTACAGGCAGAGCAAGATGGCGGTTGCCTCGGTGGCTACGCAGGCAGCCGTCGCTCAGCCCCAGCCGCAGGAGATGCCAACTGCGGAGCACCCGGCGCCGTGGGTCGGGAAGCAGCCTGTGTGCGCGGGGATCAGGCAGCGGGAGGTCACCAGGGATCATAGTTTGCCTGGTGGCCCTCTGACTTTTCGCCTGCTCAAAACTAAGGCCGGGCTCTGACTCTGCTCATGATGGGCTGCAGTTCTGAAATGTCTCAGCTTAGCTGTCACTTTTCTGGCTTTCGTTTGCTGTTTTGTTTCTATTCTGGGTGTTCAGTGAAGGACTTACCAGTAATCAGGAAAGGTGCTGGGGTGAATATGGTACAGCTGCAACAACTGCACAACGTGGTGGAAGCAGGAGCCATGGCAAAGGCCCCATGTATCCCAGCAAAAGTCTTCAGCACTGATGGAAAGTCCAGCCATGAAAGCTCAGCAAAGCTTGTCTTGCCTCTCTGCAACAGAAGCGTGCAGAGAAAAAGAGTTCAGCCACTGGGATTTCCAATGAACTAGGTATTTGCAAATAGTTCTGACAAATGTAATGTACAGATATGTTGCTGTATACTTTATGCTTCATCCCTCTGACCCAAAGAGGGAGGAGGGCCACACTATGCATTGCTCAAAGAGTGATAGGCATGTGCAGATTGGAAAACTCACTTCTGGTATGCAGTCCTATAGTATTTTCAGCTAACGCAGCACAGAACAGTTAAAATCCTCTTGGAAAGAGCTTGTGGGTTTCTTTCTGGGAAGAGATGGGCCAGCTGTTCTGCCAGCAGAGCTGTGGCAATAGCTAGGT
This sequence comes from Tinamus guttatus, assembly GCF_000705375.1. The sequence goes on along the minus strand of NW_010583349.1, from coordinate 83,543 downwards.
CAGAATGACCTGCAGGACCAGTGTCTTTGGCATCTCCTTATAGCATCTCATCAAACACAAATGCAAATATTACTGCATCCCATACAAACATGCAAATGCTGATGTTAGGGTGGCAGGACTCCAAGCACTTCACTCACTCTGGACTATAACATAAAAAGGTGCTCTGTAATTCTGTTAATTCCAGTTGAATAAGTTGACTGATATTGATCTAAGTGAGGGGAGAACCTGTCTGTGCACTGCAAAAGTTGCTAATAGATCTGCATTGTATCAGATTTATTTTCATGTTCCTGTTACAACATTCCTTCCACAAGCCCTTTACTTAAGAATGATTTAATGTGGTTATACAGAATTTCTAGAGACCTCGATAAGCCAACTTAGTATTGCCTGAATTTGCTCAGTCTTTCTAGGAAAAGAAAAAAGATATTGCCTGAGATTGTAAGAAGTTTTTTTTTCATACAGTTAGGCTAAACATAGAGGTAAAAAATGGAGCCTAAAGTGGGAAGCTGGCTCCCTGCTTTTGCAAACTTGCAGAGCCGTAATTACGGATCTGTGAATTAGATGCAGGGTAAGCTACATTTCACAATTGCGTTGATGAACTCAGCCTCACGTCTTATTGCTAGCTAAATGTTTTCACATGTGAAACGTGTTATTATGTAACCCCTTAAAACGGCTAAAGGAAAAAGCAGAGCTCTGCCTGGGAAAAGGTGTGCATGCACTGCAACGTGCCTTGGAAGGGCCAGCCGTTGTCCCAGCACAAACCAGGTTCCTTCCAGTACCAATTCTCGTTGCAAAAGCTAATTTGGAAGTTGCCTGACTTTTACCTGTGCACATTTTGCAAATGGAAGATGAAGGCAAAGAGCTGTGGTCCGCTCTGGGGGAACCAGGAGCCCATGGAGAATTCTCAGGTGCCCTAAATTGAAAAGTGGTGGTCGTATCCTTGTCAAACTGATACAGCGCAAGGCTAGCTTCACCCAGGCAGTTGAATGTGTTTGGCCAGAGAGGAATTACATTCTACATCTTTGGGCAAGGAAATATACTTTATCTTAGCCCAGCTACACCCCATCTTAAAAGGTGTTTTTCTAAAAAATAATAAAAAAAGAGAGATGAATAAGCAAAAAGTAAAGAAGTTCTATACATCTCCAGATCTGACTGAGATGCCTCTTAGGGCAGGGGAATAGAGCTGTCTGGGACACAGAGAGTTTAAAGGATCACTTCAGAAATGTATCGAGGTCACTGAGTTAGGCAGTGGGCACCGACTCCGGTGTGATTTTTTTTTTTTTCTCCAGATGATGAGTAAACAGTGGAAGTCATGGTAATTAGATAAGTAAGTAGATGAGTCTGTGAGAGGTGATGAACAGGAAATCATAACTGGGAGCAAAAGGAAGATTTATGAAATGGTGGAGAATGAGCTGAGAGAATGCAGCTGGCCTTCAAGAAGACCTTTGTGAAATAGCTCATACTGTTGGGGTCTGGGCGTTTCAAACTGTGTTGACTTGTGATTTTGTGTATATGCTTTTGCTGATCTACCCTTGCCACCTCACCCAGTCTGGAGAGGGAAGGCAAAGAGTCAGTATGGAACCCTAGAAAAGCAGAATCTGGGGAAAGGCTACAGAACTGCATTAAGCTGGTATTGGTGAGAATGGTGGAAATCAGCTGATTGTTTCCCCTGCATTCACATTTGGGAAAAAGAAGCTCAATGAACTGGGAGTACTTCAAAAGCTGGATGTTTTTTTTGTGGGCTTTTTTTTTGTTTATTTTTGCTTGGAAGATAGAGCAGTAGATGGCTGCAGATCATGCTGATCTCTTCCTCCAAAGGAATATTGATGCAGACTTTTAATTCTGTATGATTCAACCGAGTTATGGTTAATGCTGCAATGAAAGTCTCATGTGGCAAAAAGTAGAGATTCAGTAAGAGTAGAGAATCCTCTACTGTTACTGCTCTGACTGTCCTCTGAGCTCTGCTCGAGTTAAACGAGCAAGATTAAGCTCTGAATTACTCAGACTTTATGATGAATCTGAGACCAGCACCGAGGTTTAGCGTTTTCCTTCTTTTGATAACATTCTTATCTTTCAAGGTCTGTGATAACAGGTTGGACTTACTCTCAGGGTCCTCTGCACTGCCATCTGTACTTGAGGCAAGTCATTCTTGGGAACACAGATATAATTCTACTTGATTTCAGTATAAGTTTGCTACTTGTTTTGATTGGAAAGAGCACTAGAAGCTGCTTATGTTTTGAAACATTTTAGTTCGTGGTTGAAGACTGACACTTTGACTTGTACACATACTTCTGCTTAAAGTTCTGTCGTGTAATACCTGGACTTTTTGAACTACTTTCGTGCAGGTTCTGAAATTTACCACTTAATACAACTAACAAGACAAATCTGCAAGATCCCAAATCCTATTGTGTTGACCCAAAGATGGAAAAGCTCATACTGAAAGACATTAAAGCTACTTTGTGTGCCTAATAACACCAATTTAAATCTAGAAAAGCATAACTGGCAACTAAGACACAGGTGTGGTCTTTAATGTGCTGGGCAAGCATTGTTTCTCCAGACTAGTGTGGAGGTGTTTTTCTTATCTTGACTCATATAAAGATATTCTGGGAACTGGAAGGCTTACGGCTGTACCCTGCGATCAGACAACATTAGTGATGTGTCACCCCTGCACATACCAGTTAATCACAAGCAATCACTTTCAAATAAAATAAAGACCTATTAATAGATTAAAGAGCATCTGTTTGGAAGTGACTTTATTTTGTGGAACAGTTAAATGAGGTTAATCTTTATTTTTTTACACTGCATTTTTTCCTCATTATTTTAACGGAGGTACACTGCCTAGTAGCAGTACATTGACCATATATTAAATTTGTGCCAACATTCAAGATCTAGCATTGAAGAATTAATTTCCAAATTAACCTAATTTACAGACCTTCTCCCAAGTTCCTTAAAGAGATAAAAATCTCCATTTACCTTTTTACCCTAACTAAAGTTCTGCCCACATGGGAAATGCAGAGCTGGAGTGCACATGTGCTATTAATGCCATCCTCCCAGCCGCCCCCAAACGACCTAGTGTCTCAGCCCAGCTCTTCAGATACCAGGAACTTATGAGTCAGTTTTGCACTATTTGACCCTGACACCAGGAAACAAATCCCACTGAAAGAAGAAGAGCTGGGACAGAGAGAGAGAGAGAGAGAAAACATACGGGGCCAGACCAGGAGGGGTATCTGATATGAAAGCTGAAGAAAAACACTTCTCGATTTACCCTCCTGCTCTGAGAATGCACCTCTTTGTCTCCCTACTGCTCCCAGCTCGTGGAAAAGCTTGGTCACCCTTCTCAGATAAAGCAGTCTGCTTATCTCATCAATTCCCAGTGACCTTTTATTTATTTCACAAGTTAGAAAACTGTCAGCATTGCATAAGAGCCATCAGCATGAATATTTGATGACCAGAGCTCCCGTAAGCATTACAAATCTGATATACAGCTAGCAGCCATTAAATATTCTGTTTACTCCATAAATGTACGTTTTTAGAAATCTATTGAGAGCCACTGTCCAAAGAGATTTGAAGCTGGGTATTTATTATGAAGCTCAGTTTTGAATATAAATGATGTACTTCCCTGAGAGCCTAGTCAACATTTACATCCTCAGTGCATATTTCTAGATTTAATGAATGCTTAGAACGCACCATCACTTTTGCTTCTGACTATTGTGCAATGAAATGCAATGGCTTTTCAGTTTACACTCTACTGGGTATACTCTGATGTGACTGTATGAATGCCTGCCTGCCATGAATGTGCTTGTATTTTAACAGGCACCACTATTTTAAAGTGATGGCAACATTTAAAACTGTATTTTATGCAATAGTTTTGCTTGTAAATGTATATTTTTGCAAGTTTTAATCCTGTTAAAATTTAGCAGCTTTGGCTTCATGCAAGAAAATCTCCTAGGTTTTGTAAGTGGAATTCTTTGTGTTTCATTATTTCTATTTAATGCAGTGGAGATTTGATTCATCTATGCTGAAATGTGCAGCTCTGGTGACTTACCCCATGAAGAACACTGGCTTTTCCTCTGAAGTTGGGAGTTGCTTTTGGATAAAAATAAATTTGCAACCTGATAGGTTTATATTTATTTTTATTATAAGCCTCAAAACAACTAGAGAGCCAGATGGTTGAGGGTGCTCATTAAGGACCCCTACCCAGCGCTGGTGGGACATTTTGGTAAAGATGTTAAATGAGGGCAATAGGAGGAGGAACGTTTGCTGCCCAGTAGTTCCCCTAGAGAGCAGCTATTCAGCCATTTTGAAAGCCCAGCCATGTCTTTTGGTGGAGATTTTGGGAGATGAGTACTTCTCATCTGACCTTACATGATAATAGTCTGCACAGAAGTCTTGGAAAGTAACGAACAAAAATGGACACCTATACATATTTGTATACATACGGCCGAGGGGTCAGAGTGGGCAATAAGAGGCAGAGTTGGTTTCTGGGGTGTCAGTCACTCAAATCACCGGTTTAAAGGATATCCCCTGTTCTGGTGTGCTCTGGCTGCGCTGCAGAATTGTGAGTTTTGCATGGAAAGGACAGTTGTATTCTCAGATGTTCCTACATTTTTCCTCGAGGTTAGAAGAAAAGGAAAAATAACCTAGTGAATCTGAACTTGAAAAGTTTTGGTATAACAGATACAAAAAATCCTTCACCAGTGTTTTGGCATATACTCCACAAACTGCCAAACTTTCCAGAAACTTCTGTAAAATTTTTAGCCAAGCCACTCTGCAGCTAACAATTATTTGTAGGACTCTGACTCCAAATCTGGCATGGCTAAAATGTAATTAGGTGTACATGCTTTAAGAGGCCTGCACAGTGCGTAGTGTTGCCTTTGCCCATTGAAAGAATTAGAAAATTCCCTAGTGCAAATATGGCTGGGCAATAGGCAGCACCATGGTGTCAGTCTGCATCCCTCGCTCCATGTCTTCTCACAGGAATGCAAGCAGCTAATTGCTGCCTTTACTTCTTTGCAGACAAAAACTATGGCTCTGATTAAGTTGAACTCGTCAAATCCGCATCTTTTTATATATATGTGTGTATATATTTATATATATATACACACACACAATTTTAGTAGACAGGGAAAAATGCAAAACATTCAGAAGCAAAAGTGAAGTATTGGTTGTATCTTTTTAAAATGTTTTTTTTTCTCCTTTTTGCCAGTGTTTATAAAATTGCTCCAGGAGTCTGAAATTAAACCATCTCCCTATTGATTTGGGTTGGCTTTTTCAATTGGAAAGAAAGAAAAGTATCTGCTTTCCTTTTTTTCTTTTCCTAGCATTGCAAAAGCCCTGCAAGGGTTTTCTTCAAAGCCATCTAATCAGTGATTTAACACAGTATAAAATGTTATGTAAAAGCACTGAGAAATATGCCCATATAAGACATTTGGGAAGAAAACACAGACAAAAACAAATGTTTCAGCCAGCATTTCCAAAGGAAGATCTATCACTTTTATTATTGTTGTAATTTTTAGATTCAAAATTTTTCCCACTCAAGCACATGAAGAATTGGCTTTTGGTATGTGTTTTGTGCCAGAGCCCAAGCTGGAAACTGGTGCTGGAAAACTGTGCTCTACCATTTCAGATGGTGGAGCTCAGCATCCTGAGTGATGGGAACAGGGCAAAAGGCAAGTTCACAACTCTGGACTTCAGAAGAGCAGATCTGGGTCTGTACAGAGACCCGCTTGGAAGCATCCCACCGAATACAGCTCTGAGGAGAGAGGGGTCCAGGAGATCAGATTGATTTTTAAAGATCCCCACCTTCAAGCTCAAAAATGGCCCATTCCGTTCAGATAATCAGGAAATGTAACAAATGCAACAAGAAGTCTGAATGGATGAACAGGGAGCTCCTGACCAAACAAATATAAAAAGGCAATGCACAAGAAGTGGAAGCAGGGACAGGTGAGCCAGGTTTTCTGGCAGGACATGCAGAGATTGGATTAGAAATGCCAAAGCCAACCTGGAGCTGAATCTGCTCAAGGGTATGAAGGGCTTCTACAGGTCCACCAGCAACAGAAGGAAGGGGAAATTATGAGTCTGCTGCTGACTGAGTCAGGGGTCTGGTGACAGAGGACATGGAAAAGACCAAAGTACTCAATGCTTCGGTCTTTACTGGCAAGTAGGGCCTTCAGGAACCCCAAATCCCTGAGACCAGAAGGCAAGTTTGGAGCAACTCCAATCCTCCTTTAAACAAACCGGAAGGACACAGGTCTGTGGAAACTGAGAGTATCCAAGCACAAGGGCTGAAGGAACTGGCTGGGGCTATTTAGAGGCCACTCTCAATCATCTCTGAAAGGTCATGGTGGGGTTTCTGAGGACTGGAAGAAAGTAAATGTCCCTGCTATCTTCAAGAAGGGCAAGAAGGAGGATCCAGAAAACTACAGGCCAGTCAACCTCACCTCAATCCCAGAGAAGGTGACAGAGCAAGTAATCCTAGAAGCTATTTCCGAACTTACTAAGGACAAGAACGTGATCAGGAGCAGCCAACGTGAGTTTAAGAAGGGAAACCATGTTCAGCCAGCCTAATAGCCTTCTTCAATGAGATGACTGATGATGAAGGAGTAGATAAATGGACAGTGAGGTGGACTGAAAACTGGCTGAACTGCTGGACTCAGAGGGTTATGATCGGTGGCACAGAATTCATCTGAAGTCCAGGTAGAGTCTCCATTCTTGGAGGTTTTCAAAACTCAACCTGACACGGCCCTGGACAATCTGCTCTAGGTGACCTTGCTTGAGCAGAGGGGTGGACCAGATGGTGCCTGCCCTCAGCAACTCTGAATATGTGACACGAGTGTAGGTAGGATGTGGAGCAGCACAAGCTGCGGATGTAGAACATGCTCTTCTGTCCCTGTCACCTGCAGCTGTCCCACTACTGCCACAGGAATCACCAAGTGCTTTGGCAGCAAGAGGGGTAACCCCCCCAAGTTGCAGCCTCCCTGCAGCACACAAGCACCAGTGGGGACCCTGCTGCCGCTCTGCGGGCTCCGGCGGGCGCAGTTCCCACTGCTCTTGACTGCTCTTGCTCTTAAGCACTCCCTGCTTGAACCCTGATGAGGGAGAAACCATTTCTTGGCTCTCAAAGCCCAGCATGGTGCTGCTCTTGTATGAGTTAAGGCACCCAGGGATGCTGCAGTATAAAAATCTCCAAGTACAACTGACCCGCAGAGAGCAGGGAGGCATCCCCAGGCCCCTGCTGGCCATGGCCCATCCTGGCAGTGCCCTTTGCTCTGCTCTGGGTCGGGAAGGACTGTCTGCCCTTCACCCCCCCGTCCAGCCAAGGGCCGAGCTCCTCTCTAGAGGGATCCCACTTTAGCACAGAGTAAATATTATTTAATCTAGTAAGATTCCTCACTCTAGCTTTACACTGCTTAAAAAAAGAAAAGCTGCCAGCTAATTTTGGGCAGTCATTACTGAGAGAGTTAAAACCATGGGGAATTTTACTGGCCTGCTATGATACAAGTTATATATAGGGGCACCAGGAATTTCCCTCCAGGCCAGATAAGTCCCACATAAAATATTTGAACTTTGCAGGCATACACACCCCATAAGGCAATGCAGAGCATTTCATCTGAGTGATATATAACGAGGACCCATTAGACAGTGTTGCAGCAACACTTTGGAAGAGGTTGACTAATTCTTATTGTTTGTTAAACAGTGGGTTTGTGTATTTTATTCCTTGTATTTCTATGGGAGAGCTATACGCCATCCTCCTTACTCTTGCCTGCACTTTCCTCTCCTTTGATGAGCCCCTTGGAACTGAACTGACACTTGCACTCTTGTGTGGAAATACTTCATTCATTTCACTTGGGTTACTCCAGCATTTTTACTGGCACACCTGAGAGGAGTTACCAGTTACCCCCCCTTTTTTTTTAAGAAAAAAAAAAAAAAAAGCAATCCCAGATTCATCTCTCATTCCTTAGATCTCCATGAGAGCTGTTTATTTGGCTTTGCCCTTAGCACAAAGATAAATAAATTAAAGGGCTGCCTACCAGGTGCTCCTTCCTGCCAGGTGAAGTGCTACTAAGTGAAGCAGCTAATAGATGTTTCCTGAAAACGTCTTCATTGGATTAGGAGCAGACCTCCATCACCTGTGCAGACACCCCCATGCCAGGGAAATGTTACTTTTCCATTAAGTTCCAAGCGTTACTTTTCCAGGGTAAGCTACTATAGACTGTTGATCAACTTGTGGCCTGAGGAGGAGAACAGATGTATAGCATGAAAGAGCAGGTCAGTGGAATTATTCCTAGAAACTCTTCACATGTGTTAAAAATGAGCTTGTTGTGTTAATTACAACTACTTTTTTTACGGCTATGGGTGCTGGTAGGATAGAGGAGGAGTGTGTTATAGCTAGGCCCTTGGTTTTTGCATGCCTTACAACCTAGGCCAAAGAGATCCTGTCCAGATCTTTTTGTAGATGTTTTGAGGGTTAACTGAGATGGCAGGTTCTGCAGAGGAGACATGTATTGCTCCAAACAGTCCCTGTCATGGTAGAAAGCATCTAAGTGGATTAAATATGTAACGCTTCCCAAAGGAAAGAGTATGCCTGTAACAAATGTGGCTCTTAAAACTTGATCCTTCTTCGGGGATAAAGGAAGACAAAAAGATCCCACTAGTTTTGTTCCCTCCGACACATCCGTATTGCTGTGAATGAAGGCTCTTTGGTAATTAGAGAGCATAATGACATGGTGATGTTCCCAGAGAATATTCTTTTTTTAATTATTATTTTATTTTTTAAGAAGAAAACACCTCTTCTCTCTTATATTGTACAGAACATATCTGCCCTTTTCCCAAATAATTTCAGTTCCGATCACACAGACCTCCCTGCTGAGCAACATTTTTTTTGTCTTGCCCTTGCTTATATTGGTGGGGTGATGGAGTAGAGCCTAATGTACAGGCTCCTTAGTCACCACCCATGGCCCAAGCTCATACCTGGACACACAAAGGAGCAGCCTGGACACCAGGAGAAGGGGGATGCTGCAGTAATAACCACCTACTGACTGCCTGATGTGGAATTAATATGGATCTGGAACAGTTTGTTATTTGGCTGGCTGTTACAAGAATAATTTTAAAAGAATTTAAATCAGAGTGGATTATATAATTAAAATCTGCCAGAAATCTGTGCTCCCCGTGAATGCGTAACTCAGACAAACAGATTGTGCCTGGGTTCCTGTAGACTGGGAATCCCTTCCAGGAATAACTATTTCTGCTTTTCTCTTTGGGAAATGTCCACTTATGTTGTCGGCGCTGGAAGCAAATGAATAAATTCATCTACTAGCAACATACAGAAAACATGCATGCACATGTACCTTAAGATTTCTTTCGGAGTTCAACACATGAAATCAGTCTGTTACTCTGTTTCATAAGGTATAGTTTCTGAAATAGATGTTTTAAACTTCATGTTCATTCTCTTTTAATCTTCTCCTAATAGTATTTTTTAAAGTAAAAATAAATATTTCTTAACCCCTCCTAGTGCCTCCAGCCTTTGCTAAATCACGGGAAGTTAGCTTAAAGTAGTCATTGTATGCAACAAGAGACAAGTTGTAATGTCTCAATCATGTCTCAGAGCTTTTCTGTTTCAGAAATACTGCTCCACAGCAGTCTCCTGTGCCTGCAGATATTAATAAAACTGCCTCATTCAGATCAGAGCATCAAATGAATTTGCCAAACTAACTGCAGAGTAGAATTAATTGAATCTGCTTCACAGTCAAGTGTCTTATCATTCATATGCAGTAGGTGAGCTGGGCAACCGCTGTAAAACCTGCAGCCACGTGCATGTGTTTAATGGTGATAAAGAGAAGTAATTATTGGGAAAAGCCATTTAGTGCAAAATTCCTTCCTCTGCAGAAGTCCTCCATCCTCAGTTCGTGCTTCCTCGTAAATCAGGAACTTTTACAGGTAAATACATGGCGATTAAAACAACCAGACAAGCCCGGGGAAGCAGCTCTCTGCCGTAGCGTGTCTGGACAAACACGCGGACGCGCTGCCCCAGCGAGAGCGGCAGGTCGGCGGCTGTGCCTGCCGCGGCACGCGGCGTTCGCTCCGCTGCTGCGGCGGCTCCGCTTTGCTTCTCGGCCTCGCTGCGAAATTGCAAGTGTCAGTTGTGCAGTTAATTGTATTCTTGGAGGTGACAGAGCAGGAAATTCTGATTGAAACGGCCCTTTAGGAGGCTCTTCTCGGTTACACGCAGTCTGCATCTGTCAGTAAAGCTGCGTCACGAAAAGTCATTTCATTTCGCGGAGGATTTTGATACTGCAAAGTTTGGGCTTGTTCCAATTTGGAATGAAAGCTAAATTTCACAATTTTCCATGAAAGGGAAAACCCTTGGGGTCACTGTGTTTCTGGCAGCTTGCTGGAGAAGGGAGGCTGCCTCTCTGAGCCCAGACCTTCCTGCATCACTGGCAGGATGGGGACGGAGGAGCCCGAAACCCAGAGGTCTCCCCCTTCCTGGGAGAGCAGCGAGATCAGGAGAGCTTGGTGCTACAGACCCTGCTCTGCTCTCCTTCCTGCCTGGCTGGGCTGCTCTGTCTGCTTGGTTGCTTCATGACTTTGGATTTCCAGGCACGTTCCCAAAGTGCAGATCCCCCCTGAGCATCCCCTTCGGTGAACTGAAACCTTGGCATCCGGCTCGGCAGGGCTTTGAGGTGTGGTGCCAAGCTTAGGTGCAAACCAGGGTAGCTGGCTTGTCTTTGGTGCCAGCCCCCATCTTTGTCAGTGCTGAACTGGATCTCTGGGTCCTGGGTTGCTGTCGCTGACGTGGATCCCGAGGCCGGTGTTGGGTCTCAGAGACTCCCTAATGGCCCTAATGAAGCCCTTTCCCGGAGCACTGGTTCCGGGGGGAATCTGGCAGCCTGCCTCTTTGGGACATGTGATAGCTGAAGTGTAGCCCTCGCAAAGGTTTCCAACCACATTTTCCCTTCCCTCCCCCCAGCGCTGTTTATTTTAGGCAGCACAAGAGACACACAGCTAGATAAAACCATAAATTGTCTATGGGCCATATTATGCCTCGGTTTTTTCATCATCTCACCACGCTGGCACAGTCTCGAATGCTTCCTGGACCATATTGGCTAGATCTGACTTTCTATAGCTGTGGGGAGAGCAATTTTTCCTTCTCTGTGTGTGCTCTGTCCCTGCCCTTTTCCTTCATCCAATATGAACATGAGACGATCAGAAACCATGCTGCTTGGCACTCTGTCGTTAGCAAGTCTATCACAAACTCCAGACCCGTTGTAAATCTCAGCGATGGTTTTGGCTACTTACCTAAGATGGACCTTTGCCTCTCTCTCACGTACATGCATGCTTCTCCATCCAGCCACACGTTGTCCGAGCACTGACCCAGGAAAGGTCCCTAAACCACAAGGCTGCATAGCAGGCAGCAACTGGACTTTCCCTGAGCCTCTTCAGAGCATTCAGTGCACACGAGTCGGCATT
>NW_010583349.1:56572-72058 GCF_000705375.1 Tinamus guttatus | reverse complement strand
TCAGACTATTTCTGACCACAGAGAGCTATTAAGTGTCATATTTATGATTCACTCTGAGATGGAGCATGCCAGGCTGAAGGGACTGAAACAGGGAAAAAGTTTTCTAAGGATGTGAAACGTTGCCATCGTTCTCCATTTTGATTGTACCTGAGGACATTAAGGCCTCTATTAAAATATTGTATGAATGGAAGCATGCTCTATGCCCACCTGAGATGCCAAATCATGCTTTTAAGGCTCAGGTGCAAGCATCTTCAGCTCTACGTGGCCTCAGAGAGAGCTGGTGCTCAGCGTTTCTGGAAAACAGGCCTAATGGGCACTGGGTTGAGCTGGGCCTTAGCCAAGAGCTTAGGAAGTACGCAGTCTTTTCCCTCTTTCTGCTGCCATGGGAGAGTCTGTTTTCTTGCAACCATGCAGGACAAAACTGGTACATTATTTTGAATGGTGGCAGACCTTTTATGGGAAGCTATGTGTATATGTATATACATATATATATTTATTTATATTACACATACATATGCACACATATATACACGGTAGACTCGTAACTCTTTTTTTTTTCCTTTGAGAATCTAGAAACATTCTCTGTGAGTGGACCAGGAGATTTTAGCTTATTTACTGTAGCAAAACCCAGGCTGTGAGAGGTTATGGGTATATAAATACTAAGCAAATAGTGGAAAGATTGCTTATGCTAAGGGATAATGTTGGCTGTGGAAAGCTCAAGTTGGAAATGAGAAGTTTTTAACTAGGGAGTAACTTTCTAAGGTAATTAAAAAGAAGTCTACCCCTTCCTCCTCTGCTTCCCTGTTTTCTTTTTTTTTTATTTTAAGACTATGCTTTTTCTTTTTGTCTATAATATCATATATAATGTGCCAGCCAACTACAGCAGGTGACAGAAGTCAGACACCCAGAAAAACTTTTCTGCTCCAAGTCCCTAAAAGTGTCTTTTCTGCAAAAAGCTATACTACTGAACTGACAGAAAGCTGCCAGAAAAGGAATACTATTTGAGGCCGAGCCTGCTCATGGTGAACTCATTTGAAAATTCAAGCAGATGATTTCAGGGTAATTATTATGATGTTGCTTGCTTAGCTGCAGCTGTGATTTCTTTTTTGCATAGCGTAGACAGAGCTTTGCAGAATGTTTCCCATCACCTTCTGTGTTAATTGACAGCTATCTGTAAACCCTGCCTATTGATTCTGAGAGCACAACATGTTCCTAATTGCACATTTCAGATTAGAAAAGGATTGAAAAATGAAAAGACAAAGCAATGAAATCTTCAGAATTTATCTCACTCATTCACTTTTTATAAATATTCCTGGGTATATTTTCCTCCTGCCACATGTATATGAATCCTACTTTAATGGAAGCTTTGTGAAAATGCTAAGCCAAGGCCATATTTCTCTGAAATTCAAAAGCTGCTTTGATATTGGGTTGTGCATGGATAGAAGATTGACTCTCCTGTATCCAAAGAATATTCTCTGTCTTCTTTTCTTCACCCTGTCCACCATTTGTGGAGATTATTTGTGCTTACCAAGACTGTGGTATCAAAAGAAAGAGGAGGGTTCGAGGTTGTACTGCCTGCAGAGAAGAGTGGTGCACAAGGAGACTTTTGGTTCTGTTCTCCCCCCAGGAAAGGTCCCCGCAAGCTTGTGATCTGCCCTCAGATTATCCTTATTAGGATGAAGACCTGAAACACACAGGCAGTAAAGCTGCTTCAGGAATGAGAAGGGCAGGTAGAGATCTCTTGCTCTCTTACTGAAGAGAGGAAGCTGTGGGAGATAAAGAAATCACGGGCTTTAGTGAGAGAGGGAGAAAGGAATAGACCTACAAGATGTAATGGCCTTGGTCATTGGCCAACCAATGGCCTTGGCCCAACCTACACAGCCTCAGTAGCAACTGCATAAACTTGCCCCACTGCTATAGCTAATAGTCACCCCAAATGGCCACGCTGGAAGCACTGCTAAAGTAGCAGATTAGAGGAGAACCATATAAATGCCCAGAAATAACACAGGGAGAAGGCCCAAGGAGCAGGAGAAGATAACCGGAAGTATTTGGATGCAGTGTCCCTCTTCCCTTAGGAGAATCCTTGCAAAGCAAACTTAAATACAAGGGGTCTTGTTTAAATCAGAAAACAAAATTTGAAACACTGTCACTTGCCAAGCAGACCACCAATAATCAGAAGGCCACTGTGTCCTGTATAACATTGCAGAGGATTTTATGTGCATGATGTCATTCCTCCTTTGAACAAATTCTGTTAATCTGCATGTGAAGCATAAAGCCATGAGGTAATGGAACGCATTAATTGCTGCAAGCTGCCAGTGTCTCTAGGCCAGTGGTTACCAGCGTTTTGAAGGGAGCCTTTTTGCACTAGGGTATTGATATCCTTTCCTGCTCGTCCGGTCCCCAGTGGATAACTTGCACCTTTGCCCATGGGCTCCCATTTCGGTTTCCTCCCACCCAGGCCCTTTGTTGCTGCTTCCCGCCCAGGCCCTGGCTTCCCTTCTCCTTCTTTTTTTTTTTTTTCTTTTCTTTTCCAGCTCCAGGAAGCAGCAGAGACCCTGGCAGAGCGCTCTGCTGAGCCTCTCCTCCAGCGTGGACATACGTCACCGACTGGGAAGGTAGGTCCAAAGTTGTCTGAATGACTCCCTTGGCTCAACAGCAGTGGAGAAGGGGAAGGTGAATGCAAAGTATCTAAGCAGTGTTTTTCCATCACAAAGTAAGCAAGTATGTGGGAGCTCCTTGGTTCAGGTGGGAGCTCATTAGTGCAGCCTTCTAGGTTCTCAGCTTCTACTCACAAAGAAACCTTGGGGAATTTTCAGAGCACCGTGTAAATGGCTTTGCAGAGCAAGCTATTAGCATGCTCTAAGTATAGTAACTGGTGCTAAAGCAACAGTCCGAACCGTGGTACTTCCATTTATTGGTTAATCTAATGTTAGATTGTAAACTATTTGCAACTGATTCTTCTGTATCTGATGGAAGTATGAAGAGACAACTGGAACTCAAGATATATTTTATAGTAATGTTTCAGAAGGACAAAGAGAGTCCGGGCTACTTTTATAACAGTATAAATGCCAGGTTTCCAGAAGTCTGACCTACCATTTCCAGAAGACCAGAGCTCAAACTCTGTATCTGAAACCACAAGTGAGCTGGGGACTTCTGTTTGCGGAGCTGAGGTCCTCCATGGCGTAGGAGGCACGCGCAGGACATATGAGATCAGCTTAAGATGTCTGCATGGACACAGTCAACAGCAATTCTTTTTTCCTCAGCCCTCTTCCTTGCTGAGGGTGCAGGGTGTATATGCTCTGGAGTGGGTCCAGGATATAGAGGGCCTCCAGCTCCTCTTGATATACAAATTGGCAAATGCATATTGCATGGCACAAAGGACTGAAGAACAAAACTTCGCAGCATTGCATCCTGCCCTGGAAAATAGTTTATTCTTGGTTTTGCTACAGTTGATATATGATGTTAATCAAATTTTCACAGTTTATCAAAAAATGTGTGTTTGTTATTTTCTATATTCTAACCCTGAGATGCTGGTGCTTATGCTTACAACAAAAATCAAGATAACTTGTTCCCTGATCAAGTGAAGTGTTGTATAATGATAAAGCCTCTCAAAAATCAACCCAGGCATTTAAAATTAATGAGCAAATGGGTTTTTGTGATATTACAGTGGTGGGTGTTACAGATATTAGTAATTCTGTCTTCACCACAGGCTTTCAATGGTACTATTACTAAGGCTTTGGTACTATGCCTTGAGCAATATGTTGAGAAAGAAATATTGAACAGGAGCTCCTTAAGGGCACAATGAGACGTAATGTTCTGGCTGTAGTAGATCCTATCTCATAGGTTGCTGATCCTGCAGCTCTGTCGGCAGAACTGCAGATATAGCTACTCCTAAGCTTGCTGAAAATGATCTGACATAGTAGCGACGTTTTCCCACCACTTAATAAAAAGGAGAGGAAAATAATCATTTGACAGAACTGGAGTGAGGAAAGGACTAGAGATGTAACCACGCTGACAGACCAAAAAGTGTGACTGTATCCCTGTCCGAGGAGAGGTGAAGAGAAGCTGGTGGTGGGGCCAGGGCTATAGGCTCTACCAGGTACCAGCTGTGATGAGGCTGTTGGTGAGCCCACTCCTCTGGGTCCCTGGCCCCAGGAGCAGGCAGTGACTGGATGCTGTGGTTCATGCAGAGAAAGCACCATGAAGCCGGTCTCCAATATCCACTGCTCAGGGCTGAGCTAATACTGCACAGGCAGCCTTTCTTTCGGTGCTTCCTAAGTTATGAACTTTACAGTCTTAATGATGTTTTCAAAGCATTTTTTTGTGCATAAGTACAGGTTGTGTAAAGGATGTGTATTGTGCACGTGTCTGACTTTTCACAGCAGGGTGTATCTTTTTGCTCTCTTTTCTTTGCTGCGCACCAGCAAATGCTCAAGGGGTAGACGCAACAGCCCTATGACACGGCCAAAATCACGATGAGTCTATCGAGCAGACCTCATACAGGGCATTTAAATTCCATAGGTATTTGAGTGATATTTGGTAACTTCTAGTGTTCCTTAAGTACTAACAGCTGCGCTGGACTGCTGGATGAGCGATAGTTTGGAAAGCTTTCTGTGCAGATCCATGACATAACTGTGCCTCAGCTGAGGAGGAATGCTTCCTTTAATCGAATCATTGTGTAACGTCTGAGTCGCCAGGGACTTGCTAAGCAGTGTGGCCCAAGGCTTTGGCTGCAGCAGGGCAGCGCAAGGCATAATTAAGGGGTGGAAGTGGAAAAGGGAAATGTGTTTGGGTTTTTTTTGTTTTGTCTCTGAATCTTAGGCCAACTGTGGGCAAAACCAGTCCCCCAGCTTAAAGTGGAGCCTGAAGTTTCTTTAGCCTGTTCCAACATCCAGTGGCACTGAAGAACAGCTTAGGAGGGATGAGAAGCAATTGGGTCCAGTAGAGCAACCAAGCATTGACCAGATGTGAAGGTGTTCTTATCTTAATCCTTTTGTTGTCCTCAGTGAAGACTTCATAGTACCAAGCTAGGCAATTCCCCTGTGGTGGAGTGGGATGCCTTTCCGGCCATTTGCACTATTTTTGTTATTCCACAAGGCTGCAATGCAGGCCTAGGCTGAGATGGCAAATCTGCTTCTCTGATCTTCTGTTCCTTGAGTAAAATCCATCTGTAAAATGCTTCTATGTTGATTAAGAAAGCTTTCCCAATGGAAAGGAAGCTTAACATGGACAGAAGTAAAATTTCCACCCACTGAATGGCTATTCACTGAAAAAAAGAATTGAGCGTGTGTTTCAGCCTGAAGGAAATCTAAGAACTCTTTTTTTTTAAGCTCTAAATAGACAACCAAAGGTGCTTTGGTTGTGTCACTTCAGAGACACAGATCTCTTAGGCAGGTCTTCAGATGACTTGCAGCCCAAGAGGGCCTGAGGCACATTATCAGCAATGCAGCCTTCCCTGAGGGAACTCATTTTTGCCTGTGGGGAGAAAAATCACCTATTCTCCTTTGAAAAAGAAAACTGAGCCTAAAAATGGGAACGGCTTCTTGAGAAAAAGCACTGTAACGCTAGAAAAAGCCTCCTAAGATGCTTGGGGTATGATAACCTGTAACAAATGTCTATCAGCTGATGGGACTGTCCACACCTTAAGAGTTTGTTTCATGTGCAAGTGCTGCAATTGATTTTTGTAATCCCAGGCAAAAGTAGCCCATTCTGAAGCACTGTCAGCCTGTGAAAAGCTTTCAAAGAGCAAAGCGGCTGCTGAAAATCCAACAGGGTGGCCAACATCCAGCTTGGCATCTCACCATTGGTGTCCCATCTACCTAACAATGCCATTATAACATAGTCAGAAAAGGCATTTTTCACTTCCTGCTCTACACTAATGTGTAGAGTTACTCTGCACTCTTACAAACTAAGTGGTGGTTTTTGCTTCAAAAACAGATGCCTTTTATTGGTGGGGGTGGGCTGGATCCTGGCAAGTCCTCCATCACTATAGAGGAGGCAAAGTTTGGAAGAAGTTACCTGGACACCAGTGTGCAAGAACAGTGCTTTCCAGCAAGTATGGTTTTCTTTTCCTGCCCTCCTGAGCTTTGGTTTCTCAGATATGAGGCCTTTGCCCACCGTATGGCCCTGTTTACTCCAGTGCGTCGAGCGTTCCTGGGTGTATTTAGCTGGAGGTCCTCAGTGAGCTGCTGCAGCACCATGGCTGTCCAGGCCTTCCTTCTGCATATGTGAAGCTGCTGGTGAAGGAGCCACAGGCCACTCTGGGGTCCCTAAAGCATTTCAAACTTTATCTGTTGAAATGTGTTGTGCAACCACCCGTCTCTACGGTTCAGAATGTGATAGTTGCTCCTGGTGGCCAGAGTTCAGCATGGATCTGATTTAGCTCCTCTGAAGCTGTTTCAAAATCTCTTCCTGGATAATCGCTTTCTGCCAATGAACGTAAATCATTCTTGATTAATTCTTCTGTATAAATGGTTGTGAGTTTCTGTGGAGTCATCTGTGCAGTCTGGAAAGGTTTGCTTTATCTGGCTTCACTCCAGTGTTTTTAGAAGGCCCCACAGAGAACTATCCCGTGCAGTTGCTCACTGTGTCCCGTAACTTCCATATGCAGGGGGGCGTTCCTCCATGCCACCCCTATCTCTCTTTTCAAAGGTTTTGCAGTATTCTTGCTTTCCTGGCTTCAGGTGAACTGTGTCACAAATGCATGTTTACTTTGCCAATCTCTCTGCTGGTGAAGATATGTCCACTCCAAGCTATCTGTGCTGCTCCCGTGCCAAAGGTCATCGTTCCCACCAGTCTACCAGCAGCTGGAAATATGTTTGCACACGCCATTTGCTTCATTGCAAAGTTAACCTAAACCAGCACAGAAAGTAGTTTGTGGTAGCCCCCATGCAGGGGAGCTGCTTAGGGAGCATCCACACGGTCCCTTCTGATGGCAGAGCAGGATCTGTAAACACCTTCTGGGACACTGGTGTATCCAGACACATCTGAAAAAGGTAGAGCAAAGACAAGACATCTGTCATCCTTTGTCATCCAGCCTTGAAATCCTGCTCATGTCAACCTGTATCATTGGTGGAGGCGTTGCTGGAAAGGGATGTGATTTTAAATTATAAATAATTACAACACAAGCTAAGTTAAAATTGAATGAATTACAGAAATGTGCAGTGGAGAGGGAGGAATAAATGTGGTATCTGAACTCTGTCCTGCATGGCCGCATCTACCCTGCTTGTGACAACCCAACCAATTGCAAAGGTGAGGCTCGGGAAGGGAAATTTCTGTTGTAATTCAGGTTATTTCAGGGATCAATGATGGGCCCAGCCTAGTGTCAAAAAGTCAGTAGAGAGGAGGGAGAAGGTAAACAGCATGTGAATTATTTTTTCAGTTGATTAAGAAGGACTGCAGGTACCGCTGAAGACCACAAATAATAGACAGAAGTTTGCAAAGGTTACTTGTGTGGACTGAAAGGATCGGGGGCAGAATCACTTAGGGGAAACAGTTCAGAAAGTAAACATTATTGGTAATAGCAGGCATAGAAAGTGGCAATGGAGGAAAAAAAAAGAGAGAGAGAAAGAATGTGGGAAGTGCAAAAGTCCTTCCCGCACTTTAATCATTTGTAACAAGGCAATCTAAAAAGTCCTTGAAGATATTTTGAAGTGGCCTTGATGTAATTTTGAATGTAAGCCATATTATTTTCAGCACGGAGTTTTTATTTAAAAGTACTTGCAATCCTTTTATGGCAGTTGTGTCTTTCTTTAACTTCTTCTCTTTCACTCTTTTTCTGGCTGTTTGGCATCTGATACATTTTTAAAGCTGAGGACTATCTCTAAGCCTAGAGGATCAAAAATCATAAGCCAGACTCACGGAAACTGAGAGGGGATTTGAGACTCAGAATGTTAATACACACTCCACATGTTTTGCAATTTCTTTTGCTCATTCTCTCCTTAAGCATAAGTGTGTGTAAGAGGGAACTCGCGTGACCATCACCGCCCAAATGATAGAAGATGGTGATTCCTGTCTGCTCTGCAGAAGCTTCGATTGGGCGCGTGTTGGAGATGCTGCACTTACTCCTTCTCAAACCCCAAATCTGTGGCTAGTTACTCAAAGTGTAACTCCTCTCTCAAAAGTTAATCCCTCCCACTCCTCTCTCAAAAGTTGTTCTCTCTCAAAAACTAATCTCCCCCAAAATACATGGGACTCCTAATTCCTTTGAAAGTTTTACCATTGAGGCTAACAGCTGAATGTGAAGGAGGGGGAGGTATTTCCACAGGAGTTTGTCATGCTCAGCTTTTGATGGCTTTTTGTCACTGCATACAGCAAATTTCCCAATATCAAGGAGTGTTTGGAGTGTTTTTGGCCTCAGTAGTAACAGGACAGGGTAGCAGGACCCAGATCTGAATACAAAGAACAGCCACGTGCCCCTCTGTACTGTCTGTGCTCCCACTGGTGCACCAGATTCTCAGCCAAAGGAGGAGAAGGGAGGGAAGGGAGGAAAGGGAACTTCAGTCCTTTGTCCTTCTAACTCGCAGCTTCTCAGCGAATACACCCCATTTGGGGAAAATAGGTGAGAAATACAATGTCTGCCTGTACAGTCAGGGAAGGGAAAGGATGTTCTGGAGATGGGAGAAAAGCTGTTTAGAAGGAACTGGAGAAAGAAAGAAGGCAACCAACAGAGAGATGAGGCCTGACAATGGAAGGAGGAGTTGAAGGGATATGGTGAAGTTTGTGTATAAATGGAAATGATATTTCCATGCGGCTTGTAAAAGGAGAGAGAAAGTTTGTGGCTTGGAGAAAGTTTGTTGAGAGGAAAGAGGGGATGCAAAAGTGGGTAACATTACTTGGCCTCTATACACCATGCTGAGACACTATCTCACTTACTTTATAGCTTATAGCAATGCAGGTAAGAATGCATTTCCTGTTTTGTGTGATTAAACTGTTATATTTGGCATCTGCTTTGTTTTTTTTTAATGTGATTGTTTTTTAAGGCAGCTTTGTGTGTGGTTTCGTTTTTATATAACAGGCCAGGAAAGCAAGGCAGAGCTGTGAGTTCATTGGAGAAGTGTCTCTGAAGCACTGCACCTCGACGGCACTGCTCTCCATGAGGAGATGGGGCTTAGTGGAGCGTTGCAGAATTGGCTCTTAATTTTTGCATGCATTGCCTCTGGCTCAACAGAAAGCATAACCTGTGGTTTGTTAGTAACCCCATCGATCTCACGGTCACATTATGCAAGCCGTTTGCGGGATCAGATGCACAAAATGAAGCCTGATGTTTTGTTTTGTTTTTCAGATATATTTCAATCCTCGATTTTTTTTTCTTGTTTAAGTAAACGTTCACTTTTCCCCTGGAAGTTTACGGATTCAAAAACTGAGATTAAGAAACATTAAGGGCTTCACAGATGAATGGTCCCACTAAGCTAAAGGGATAACTCACATGTTCAAAAAGCACCAGTAAACCTTGATGCAGGAAGCCTTTGGCTGGGCCTTTCCGAAGTGCGCTCGCTGGCACTAGTTGCGCTTAGTGGCCACCCAAATTCTTTCCTGAAGAAATGATGAGGCAGAGTTGCCCCAGGAGGCCCCATTCCCAAGGAGGGGGATCCGCCGCCGTGCCCTGCTCCTTCCCCTCTCCACACGCGGCTCTCCTGAGCCTTCGGCGCCCGTGTCACCCTCCACAGGCCCCTCTCTCCTGCCTGTGCCCAGCGTCTCCTCGTGTGCCTGGGCCATTTTACCTGGGCAAGCCTGGTTTGTCACCCCTGCTGCCTGTAGTGCTTTTAAGTGGTATGTGTGTGCCCTGCTTGAAGGAGGCTTACGGGCCAGCCAGCTGCTCCCCTTGCCTCCGGTGGGATTCCTACAGGCTCCGGTGGGATTCCTGCAGGCTCCGGTGGGATTCCTGCAGCGCCTGTGCTGCAGTCGTGCCTCGGAGGAGCCTGAGCAGCAAAGGAGCTGCTGTCTTAACTGCCGCTTCTCCTTGCCTTGTCATGAGCCTATCTGGAAGCCTAATTGTGCGTCGTTATCAGATTCTGCTCTCCCTGCACGGGCACACTTAATTCATCAGGGTGGCTATTTCACAATTTGATCAAAGTATAATATAAGCCATATTTTTGTCGCATGGAAACGGCCTCAGCACTTGCAATAAAGAGGGGGCTGGGGAGTGATTCATCTCTAAAGGAATCGAACTGTGCTTTTTTTTTTTTTTTTTTTCTGTTGCGCCTTTCTTAAGCCAACAGATAAGCAATTCTAGGGTTGCTCTTGCAACTTGGAGTGTATTTTGATGTTGCTTTTTCAGGTATCACACTGCTAAAACAGATGCAATCGGTTTTGAAATTTGTTGACCCCTTTCAGAGGGAAGAACCTCGGCAGCTGAACTTGGCATGTGCCGGAGCTGAGGCACAACCTGCAGCTGGAGCTGCAGGAACCGCGCACGAGCAGACTCCCCGCGTGGCGCCAGCGCCAGCCCAACGAGAGGACGAGGCTCAGCGGTGGCTTTGGCAGCTGCCTGGCATCCTTCATCCATTCTGGGAGGTGTGGAAGCTAAACCTTGTTTTATTTTTTCATCAGTACAGCCTACTGAAGTGACAAGCTAGTTTGGAACCAGGTATCTTATTTGCACTGCTTCCGTTCTTTCTTATGCCTCATTTTCCCTTCTCCTTTACACTGTGTAGGTTTTTGTCTGTGTGCGAAAATGGGTGCACGAGGCGGTCATGCTGATGGGATAGCGCTGTGGAAAATGAGAGGCATGGCTTTTACGCTGTGGTCCTTGTGAAATCTTGGGACAGCTGCGAGAGCGCGAGTGCCGTGCTTTCAACTTGCATTCGCTTGCAAAGATTTATTTTGAAAATTTCTGCGCTGCTCAGCCTTAGAGCCTGCCACTTGTTAGACATGCGGAGCTTTAAAAGGAAAGCTTTAGTTTAAACAAAAATAGAAAGGTTTAACAAAATCACTGGCCGCAGCTGGAGGAATTGATTTCTTGGAAGGCCCCACAAACAGGGAAAATTACATAGCGAAGCTATTAACAAAGGCAGCAAGATTGTTCAAAGCAAAAACACCCATTTAGTTATTGTGTAGCCGTTTGGATTTAAGGGGCCCTGCATGACTTGAAATGTCAAAATATCATAACTTACAACAGGTGCTGGATGTCTGGCTTGGGATGCACCATTACAAACTAGTCTTTGTTGTGTTACCTGCCGGCTTCTCTGCAAACAGGGAAACAGGGCTCAGGCGGCTGGAGCTGCTCCTGTTGATCTGTGACTGACACTTCCCAGTGGGACTGGCAAAGTAAATGTCGCAGTAACCAGCGATGTTCTTAGCTTGAGAGAGATTTTTAGTAGAATGGGAATATTTTCCTCTTTTGAAATGTTTTGTACGCACATCCATACAGCAGGAGGGGAGCCTTTTCAGAGATAAAAGTAAGCAAACAAGCAAAATAATGTTAACCCTGCAACCTTTGGGCTGCGAAGCTAACTTACGCACTCAGAATGTGGTATTTAAAAGACATCTCTCAGGTATGCCTATGGCAAACCTGACAGCAGGATGCCACTGAACGGCAGAAATACTTCCAAGAGAGTCCCCTGGACAAAATGTTTTTTAATCATTCGGATACAATTAAATAGTCTGCAGAATTTAAATGAAAAGAAGCATGCCCCAGAAAACATCTCGGCAAGGTGAACTTGTTAAGCGCACATGTATTCTGTTTTTTTTAACAGATAAAATAAAGCTCTTTGGAGAAAAAAAAATGCTGGCAAACCACACTGTATTTAAATAAACTGCTTTGACCTAGGGCTACTGAAAAAGAAAGATTAGAATGAGCCAGCGAGCTGAAGTGAAGAAGATGCAGCGGAAAATATGAGCAGCTTTGTGCAAAAGTTCAGAGGCGGCAAGAAACCTGCTCAGCTCAGCTGAGAGTAAGAAAAAAAATGCATCAGTAGGATGCAAAGAGTAAAATGGCTGCAAGGGCACAGAACCTGCTGCGTTACAGAGCAGCGATTCTTTCTGAAAAGGCAGAAGCAACTTTCAATGTCAGAAGCTCCAGAAAATGCTGTTCATGGCTTCATCCACATTAACTTCAGAGCACTGGCCCAAGCTCAAACTTGCCTCAGGTTTGGACACTGGTGGCCTTGGGGCTCTGGGTGAGCTCCGTCTCCTGGAGCGGAGATGGAGGGAAGGGACTGGGAGCCTCCTGTAGTCTGGCTGCAGCAGTGCCATGCCCCGCAGGGCGGGCGAGCCTTTCCCTGCTGGATCTTCCATCCCGGATCTCATAACTGCGGGTGGCAGAGCCTGCCCCCAGAATGGCATGTCCTGCTTGACGCGGTGAGTCTGGCCAGAGCTTGTGGTCCCGAAGGAGACCTCAAAGGGGCTCTGCTGGCAGGTGTCTCCCACAGCGCCACCAGCTCTATGGCCCTTTTTTGTCTTGCCATACGAGTCCTCATATGCTGGGAGAAAACAAAAATGATGCCCGGCTGCAGCAGTAGTTCAGGTAGAACTTCCTTTACCTGGAGGAGCTGCTGCTGGGGAAGCTCTCCCATGATTAAACGTGGATAACGCTGCAGCAGTCATCGCTTTTCCAAGGGCAGAGAAGGACAAACACTCACCACAGTGATTTTTAGCATAGCATTTTAATCAGAAGTACTCTCATGCGAGACACTTTGATATTATAATGAACGTAGTGTCGGTAACTAGATACGTCATCAGTGTTCAACAAGTTCATTAAATGTCTGGGGAAAAGTCTGGTTGATAATATCTGAAAAAGTTTGAAGTGCTCTTGGGAAGTTGTGCCCTGTGCCCCTTCAGGTCTGTTCAGCTTGGAGTTCATGCAACATTTTTGGCCGTAGGAGCCCACTATATTGCAGGGGCTGCACCAGTGACTCTGTACACAGCTTGGGTCTATGGGTAGAGTAAAAAGTAAGTCAACCTAAAATTCTCAAGGGGAACATTTTTCCAACACAAAATGCCAGTTTGCCCAAACCAGGATGTTTGGGGACTTGAACCAGTTTTGGGGACAACACTGAAACAGCCCCTGTTTTGGACAACCTCAGTGCTGGGGCTGGACGCTGCCCTGCAAAGTGCCCCAGCCGTGTCCTGCCCTAGGAGCTCTCGCCTCCGTGTGGGAAAGCAGCTGGCTGCTGCTGACAAGGGAGAGCAGCGAGTATCGGGGGTGGCAGCTACTGCTGCAGTGGGAAGACCGGCGGCTGCGCCAGCGGCAGCAGCAGCTGCCCTATCTCTCCTGCCCTGCCTGGGGAGCAAGCCCAGCTCTTGGAGGATTTTCCCTCCCCGCTTTCTCGCGGTTCCCCATCCTAGACGCCCACGCTGGCCGCAGCGAGAGCAGCTGGGTTCCCCCCATTTGGACTAGCAAAGTGGAATCCTGTCCCTCTGCCGCAGGAACAGGCCAGCAGTCACGGGCTGAGCTTGTCGGGTTCCCTGCCAGGGAGCCGCGGCCCCCGTGGGACATGGGCAGCCCTGGAAACGCTCGGAGCGGCGGCTCGCACGGAGCAAGCCGGGATGCGCAGTGAGCTGCGGCTGGGCCGTGCTCAGAGCAGAGCCTCGGGGCACCAGCGAGCAGACAGGAATGCTTCTCACAAAATCGTTCTGTTAATTCAGCACGGATTATTTATGGAATTTCCCTTCTCTGAGAAAATTTCAACTTTTATGCAGAAATGGTGCTTTTTCTCTCTCTTTTTTTTCCCCCTTTCAGAACTTCAGAAATTCCCTCAAAAAAATCCCTAAAGCTTTGTTAACAAAGATTCTCAGTTGTGTGTCAGTGTATAATATTTAATATAAAATATCTTCCTATTTGATCAATATAGTTCAACATAGCCAGACTTATCACAGTGCTTCACATTCGGTATATATCAAGCATTCTTGTAAAGTTGCATGCTATTCAACTAGAGATTTATCATGGGGTGCTCAACAAAGAATTATTGAAAAGTACCTACTGTATCATGGTTTCCTGAGAGCCTAATGTGTGTATGTGTATATATTTATACATAAAATACCTCTGGGCCATTATATGCTATTTTCTGAGCACAGGGTTTCAAGTGTAAATCTAGCGGGTGTTTAAAAATAGGTGTCCTCCTGAAAACACAGCGGAGTTTCAGGAGAAAAAAAAATCCTTAATCTTCCCCTTTCTAAAAGACATGCTTATTTGAAGGGAAATTCTGTAGGATTCATTTTAGATAAAATTTTTAAAGTATCTAAATTCCGCTATGGAGGATATCTTCAATGTGCCCGTTGATGTGCACTTTATATCTCGGTGTTTTTTTTTTCTTTTCTTCTTTTTTAATTTCCCTCATTTGCAGGTTTGAGACGGTTACTCTACGCCTCCAACTAGCAATCATATGTAGTACTTTTCCCAAAGTGCTTCGCTGAGTGGGTACGCGCTTCCTTTTTGCTGATGGAAAAAGCGACAGAAGAAGATGAAGCGGTCTGCAGGCTTACACAGCTCGGCCGTGAACAGCTCCTTCCATCATCTTGTGCAAGCTTTCCCAGGGCTGCCTTTACGGCCGGGTTTCCTGCTGGTGGGAAGATGAGCCTGCTGGAGAGACCCGGAGCGGGGCCGGGGGCAGCTCTCGGGGCCTCCCTGCCGTCGCCTCGGGGAGACGAGCAAGCTCAGATGTGTGACCAGCTCCTGGATGAGCAAGCTCAGATGTGTGACCAGCTCCTGGCGGCCTCCTGGACTGCAGCTCGAGGCTGGGAACAGCAATAACCTCTTGGGCTGGACTTGCAGTTCCCTGTTTTCTCTCTGACCCAAACTAACCTCCAGGTTGCTGTTCCTATGTTCAAGGGGGGATCAGCGGGCACCGCTCTGACGTGCCCCACGTGTTTGTGCTCCTGCGTGGGATGAAGTTTGCCTTTTCGCAGGGCTCCTGCTGTCCTTTGTGTCAACTCAGTTCTGCTTCGTGCGTATCTGGGTCCTTGCAAAGCAACGGGGGACCTAAAACTTCCCTTAGCACCACTGGCAGCTGCGGTGGATCCCTTTTCCCAGACATCATTTAAGGAAGGGCATGCTCTGAAGTTTCCTCCCTTGCAAAGCGGGTGGCAGCAGCCCGAAGCTTTCAGAGAGCGTGTGGAGAGGAAGGAGCGAGACTAGGTGTTTTGCAAAGACCCAAGGGACAGGGTCTAAAGGCGAGCCGGGTAAAACAAGCAGAGAGAGCACTTGATCTTGGGTTAGCGAAGGGCAGATTCAGTAATTCCTTTAAGCGTAAGGCACCTGCAGGGTTATATTCATGTTAATGTATTCAGGTTAATGGCGTTTCTGTTGCTTAACAAGGCAGGGCTCCAGATCTTGGAGCCTGAGGTAGATGTGGGAGACAAAAGCCAAGTCCCTCCTGAGAAGCTCATCGCGTCCTTGTCTGACGGGGAGATGGCCGCAATTCCGTGCACACCCCGGGGCTGCTCTGCGAGGGTCTCATTTTTCTTTTTCCCCAGACACTCTCCAATTGATACATTTATGATGGATATTGCCTCTCACCCTTACTGGGGGCTTGCAAAAGCGCAAGC
>NW_010583349.1:28396-49993 GCF_000705375.1 Tinamus guttatus | reverse complement strand
GGCTGCTTCTGTCAGCAGTGTCCTGCGCGGTGTCAAACGCGGTGTCCAGACCAGTTTAACGTTTGTAGTGATCTCCAGTGGCAGGGCTGGGTGGCTAGAATTTGGGAAAAGTTACATTTCTTCAGGTCTCAAAGAGCTATGCCATGAATGTATACAATCCCCCAAATACGTAGTTGTTTCGGAAATGAAAGCCAAAGGCACGCTGTAAGTTAGGCTCCTGGAGCAGGCGTTTGTCAGCAGGTAGTCCTGGCGTTGTCTTGGCCTGTTGAATATTTCAGTAGTGTCGTGTTTCTGGTGGAGAGCAGCACCATCCCTCTGAACGTGTGTGCTCTGAAAGAGGAAAACATCCATCTCTCTGGAGGTAGGCTGAGAAAAAACCCACCCAGGTCATTAGATTCTCTGCCATTTCCCAAGTATCCAATGGTTGCCACTTCCAAACTTGCTTGATTTGTCACCTGAAGTTTTTGCTAACTGACAAACGGCTGCTTTCCATGCAGTTGCTCTGAGTGTTTACATGGCCAAGCACTACACAGCTGTAACAAACATTTCACAGAAGCAGTAATGTATTCCCAGAAGTACAGTTACATTAGAGAACCACGCTTTTAGTGGGGCTGAGTGGGCTTGGGTTGTTGTCAGATGGTGGCGAGGATATAGAATGAAAAAACAACTGTTTGTGTTTACTTAGACATATCCAATTGCAGAGCTTAAAAGTGAAAACTTATTTATTATTTGTACAACATTTAGCACAATGCTCTATTTCACAAGTACAAAAATGTAAAAAAAAAAAAATCTTGATCTTAATCTGTCTATAGTTAAGCTCTATATTTTTAAAAACAAATTGTTGCTGCTTCTGTTTTTCAATCACATATTTCCATTTGAAACAAATGATGGATGGGCACATAAAGTTCAACAGCCTTGTCAATCTTTTAACACTTTGTATTTGCTAAGGAAATGTGAGCATAATATGAGTAGCTTTGCTTGATGGCTTTGCTGTAACCTGAGAACAGAACTGGAAAGCTGGAGACACTCTGGGTCTTGTGACTTCCAGAAGAGTTAGGCATCTGTTGCATCTTAACTGTAGCTTAGCAAAAACTCTTTGAGCTGGTTTAAAATGATAATGTGCTTTCGATGCACTCATAGGCCTCCCTACATTAAAAGCTAGCAGGTTGATATTTCTTACTAGTGTGTGGCATGTATTGTATTTAACTTGCAAGTCAGTCATTGTGCTGTGCTTTAATTCATGATTTGCATCATGAAGTGCCTAAAAACCTTCCAAAGATTTCACAGAACTCATGTTAGTGACTTGTACTTGCTCAGCTTAAAAGAAGGAGAACCCCTGACTTTTGGGTCTTAGCGTTGTGTCTGCTTCTCTTTGGTGTGTTTATGGGGTGCTATTGGTGGCGCATCAGAAGTGCTTGTGCTCTGCCTTCTGCGATGTGCTTGTCTGCATCTGTAAGATCATTGTGGACAAGGCTCAGATATGCGTCTTGCTCAAGCTTCTGGAGTGTGTGCATGGCACAGGGACTCCTAGCTCTGACTTGGTGACTCTATTTTGGAAGTATCCATTGGTTTGGCAGCAGTTCTTGTGTCTGTAGATCAGATTACTTTTATATTGCTTCTTGTAGAAACTGCACTTGAGAACAAAACCTCTCTTAGTGAGATCAGAGCGAGCGCCTGGTTCTGTTCATGTATCCCTAGCCTGAGTACCAGATCTGCATGTGTGTGTAGAGCACATCTCTTGCAGACTGCAGGAGTAGTCAGTCCATGCCTCGTATTTCTTGTCTGGGATGGCAGTGTTTCTTTATCCCATCTCTGTCTTCTGTCTTGACCATTTAGACTTTAAGTAATATCTTTATGGCTGATAATTGTTTTTAATGTGCGAATGTCCAGCATTTTACCTGTTAGAGATTATGTTGGCCATTTTTAAGAGATTATCTTAAATGCTACTATAATAATGTGTGCATGTTATGCTGCATCTAATAATGTTTCCACGTGGAAAAGAAAGTCTAAAATACTCTGCAGTGTTAGGCTGGATTTAAACCTGTAATTTGTTACCTCCTCTCTTCACCTGGCCTGGCCCTGACTCCCTATTATGTGTCTGTAAATTTGATCACATATGTGCTTGGAACAGAAGCTCTGGTCCTGTTTAGTGTGCAGCGTGGCTGGATCACAGGTGATGGAAAAATGCTGGTTGGCAGTGGGTTGCAGGAAAGGACGCTAGGAGGGAGAAGGCTGTTTAGTATTGCCCTGGAAGACCTGCCTTGCGTTCCTGCTTCTGCCTCAGGGCTTCCCGAGTGAGGCTGAGCAAGTCTGTTGAGCCGCCGTGTGCCCCCAGGTCGAGATGCTGATACAAAAAAGCTGAGGTTTGGCTACAGGTTGTCTGCTCTGGGTACAGTTTGGATGTAAAGTACCCCCCAAATATGAGGTTCTTTGAAAAAACAGGCTCTATGTGCCTCAAGGTTTGATGACCAAAGGTTAGCCAACACCTGGGTAAATCTTTTAATCTCTCTGTGCCTGTTTCTTGCCTGTATATTGGAGACCCCAGTACCACCTAAGCTTCTGAGGGTTCAGAGGCTGAGGTTGTGAAGTGATCAGATGCTGCTGTGGCCAAATAACAGGAAAGGTGATGAAGAAACGGGGTAGTCTTGGATTCAGCTCCAGGTACGCAGCACATGTGGCCCGGAGCCAGCAGTAAGTACCATGCGTTCTGCACACCGAAGGGCTTTGTGGAAACAGCCTTAATTTTCTCTAACCTCTCAGTGCTTTGCTTCACAGCCTTAATATTTAAAAGGAGCTCTTATACGTTACTTCCTATCTTTTAAATAGCAAACAGGAAAAAAGAAAAAAGGCAAGAAATGCTATCATACTGAACCCCAGTGCTGCTTGTATGAGTCACCGGCCTCCAAGCGCAACAGAGGCTTTTACCGTGCGAGGGGCTGACATACCCTGTGTGGACCGAGCAGCAGGGAGTGCTGGAGGAGCAGATCCCATCAGTGAGTTCGGCAGCTTTTGCTCCTGGCGTTGAAAGCTGCTCATGTCTTGGGAGAGAATATCTTAGAGGTTTTAAACATTTGTGCCATTTTCTGTAGTATCCTCATTCTTAAGTGTGGCATAATAATGCGGAGTTTCAAGCTGATGTCGAGAGACTTGACAGTGAAGGGTGCCGGAAAGATCTTTAGAGAGGAATATCTTTAATTCCATAGTTTCATGACTGGGTTTCAAGATGATTCGAGGCCATCACCATGGGCAGAAGTGGCCTTTCTCTCCCTCAGTCTGTTGTTCCCCACTGCGTGTTGCTCCCCTTGCTCGTGCCACCGTAACGTGTGTTATCTAGTCCTGCAGCGCGAGGTACAGTTTTAGCCAGAATGAAGGAGCTGGGCTCGTTTGACGGAGGGGGAGGTCAATTTTGGTGTGGGTCGGATCCCCGCTGCAGTGCACGGCGCTGCTGCCGGGGTGGCAGTGACAGACGGGCAGGGACAGCGCGAAGGCAGCCGTAACTGCAGCCGCTTCGGGTCGTGTCAGTCCTGTCAGCTTTGTCATTTGGCCTCACATGTTTGTGCTGGTGTGAAAGGTATGGAGATGGAAATAAGGAGCCTGGAGCAGGTAGAATTACAGGATTTCTTGTTTTTTTTTTTTTTTCAGCGCCTGTGCTAATGTTTGCCAGCTTGAACTCATTGTGAAACTATGCTGGAAACCGTTTTTTTCGCTCTTTTTCATGTATAAGCAGCAGTCTTTTTTGAGCTTTTTAAATTGTCCAAAGGCAGGTATATAATTTGTAAGGATAGCAAACAATCTGTTTCTTATTTCTTGTTTACTTGTTTTTCCCTCTCTGTACTCCCTTCTATTGACAAATTTCAAAAGTGGGAGGTACTGGAGTTTTTTAATGAATGGCTTTAAGAACCTTAGTACTGGTATGCAAGGAAGCAATTCAGCTTTCCGTATTTCTTTACATTAATTAAGGGGGGAAAAAAGGAAGAAATCTGGCATAGAAAGCTTCGCTTCCAGAATGGATGAAGTTTGGCTAAGATTTAAGCAATTAAAAAAAGGTCTTAAGAAATTAATGTGATCGTAGCTGGCACTGTCAGCTTTGAATATGTATTTATAGACTTCTGCATATGCATGCTAAAGATCAGAAAAAAGAAAATGGGAATGGAAATAGAATCTGCTGAATACATACAGTGACAACAGTAGGTGCTTTCAGAGAGAATTGAAATAATTAGGAGGAGTAGGATAGAAGAATGGTATTGCAAGGAAATATTGACAGGAACAACTTGATAGAAGCAAAAGAATGGAGGAAGGAGTTTGGTTTTGTTCCCTTGGTGGTAGGAAAGAGCAGATCTGTTGATTTCTATGTCATAGACGTCATCCAAATAGCAATTAGAATCAAGCTTAAGCTAGAAGGAATTAGTAAAGGGTAGAGTTAAAACAAACTGAATGCCTGGAGACACAAAAAAGCAGCAATGAACTGGGACCTGAAGGTTTGTACAAACCACTGAGATTTCTGTGCGAATAAAGTGAAGCGGAAACAGCACAGATACATAATTGGGTCTCACCCTCGCATCCTGTGTCTTTGGGCTTCTTAATTGAACATGCACTAAGAAATGCTGTAGAATTTGTGTCGTTGCTGATGAACAAGCACCAATGTTCATAAACATAAAATAAATTGAAGTTATTCTATAAATAATGAGCTACAGTTGTGAAAAGAGAAACAAACCCCAAGATTTCAGCAGAAGCTCTTTCAAGTGTTTCTTTTAGGACAGATAATTGACTCTGGGGTGAAACTGAGTTATTGAAGCAAGTGGATAGACTGAAATAGCTTTGGTGAGAGAGCTTCCTCACGGTTTTGTGATCAGCTGTGGCTAAAATGTGTGTTCTGAAAAATGGACTGTGTTTATAGTCTCATGTTTTCCTTAGTTACCTTTTTCCTATTTAAAAAAACTCAGTTTCAACAGTCCTGTCGGGGTTTGCAGGCTTTACATGTATCAGTTGCCCAGGCTTTGCACCAAGCTATGCTATATAATTGCATGGCTCTTTTGTTATACCTAGCACAGTAAATTTTCCAGGAGCATCTTTACCATAATGAATTCCATTGCAATGAATTCCATTGAAGAAAAAAGTACAAATGAATCTGGCGCGTGCTCTTTTCTTCCGCTTGGAGACCACGCTGGGATGTTCACTGGGATGTTTGGAGGAGAGTTTGCATTAAGCCCCTGCCTGCTGCAGCGGCGGCAGCAGCAGCAGCTCAAGGGGCAGGCGGGAGCATCCGCTCGCCCCGATGCTTCACGCAGGTGCCCAGGAGGAGAGGGCTGTTCTGCTCTAACCACGGTCCTGCTTTGTCGCCAAACGGCCTCTTCTGAGTCCAGCCTCGGGTGCTTCAGCTTAAGAACACGCAAGTTCTCTGAGTTTTGTTTATTTTGAATCCAAAGGCTGTTCGCCTGCAGTGCAGAAGACCTGTGTTTTAAGTTTCCTGTATTCAAACAATTTCATTTCCAACTTCAAAATACCGAAAATGTTTACAGGGGAAAATATGAAGGAGAATTTCCAGATCTGCACATTTTTGAAGGAGCTAGTTATGCAAATAGGTATTTCCTAGACTTGTTTATTCAGACGTATGTTGGACTTCTGTAGCAGAGATTCAAATTCAGTAATGGCTTATGTGCTTATAAAGACAAATGCAAGCTCTCTCTTCCAGTTGGAAATGTAAGATTTTTCCTTTCTATGTTAAAACAGGATGAATAAACTGAAATTTCCAGTGAGATTTAAATTTCCAGTCAGATGAGCTGAGCAGACTGCAGTCTTTCCCTCCACTTACTTATATCTATTATAACGCTAAGAAGAATGGGGGGCTTGGGGAAGGCTCAGCAGATGTTCGGAGTCTTCTGTGGCATTTTGGGGGGAAGTTCTTGTTTGGTAGGCTAGGCAGTACTGTTTGTTTTATATAAGTACTTTAAAAATATCCTTAATGCTCCCTTCAGAATGAGATTGCTCGGAAAATATGCTGACTTTGCAATTCCCTTATGACCCTTGGAGGTAGACTGGAAAAGAAACTTGTCTGTAATGATCCACATTTTGTTATGGCAAAGCTGACGTCTGCGTACTTGGGTTTCATGTTGGACTGAAGATTTTGTTGATGCAGATATAATTGGTTCTGGTTAATTCAGCCAATTGGATTTAACATCTTTTATTACCAGCAGAAGCAGTGAGTAGACGATGCATGTTAAACAGGGCTGTATGTTCAAATGTAGAATACCTGGTGAGCTTCCTCCTCCCCGCTGAAATTCGTCTCTGTTCAAAAGCCAAGATGAGTCCAAGCCCCTTCACGAGTCCCGGTGGGCTGAAATCCTCCAAGGTCTGTGGGGAGATGCTGAGAGGAGACGCAGCGGCGTGGTGGGATCCTGTGCTACCGGGGAGCTCCAAAACAACCGTGTGTGTTCCTGGTTACCTATGAAATATGTGGCTCGAGGCCTGCCAGGAGTGGTAGTCATGGAATATCCAGAGCACTCCGCATGGTTTCCTATGGTTCTTGGCCTCATTTTTGGGGGTGGGAAGTGGCATAAGTTAATGTTGAGCAGTATTGTTTTTAACAACTGAGCTCTGTTAAGTCATATGGGAGATCATATGCTACTTCTTTCACTAAAGATTGCAGTGCAGACACGATGTGGAGCCAGGAAAAAAATGTGTTTAGAAATGGCACTTAAAATATAACTTCTGTGGTGGCTTGGCTATTCCTCTCCCTGCACAGAGCCACCAGCAGCCTCTTGAAGAGGAGGAATCCACGTCTCCTGCTTTGCAGAGGTATCTGTTTCGCCCTTGTCCCTTCTTTGGGATTTCTTATATAGAAAGGAGTATTTAGGTGCCAGGTCTGTTGAGAGAACACAGTGATATATGTACCAATAGTTTAAAAAATGTTCTCCTTCCTGTCTTTTTATTAACAAAATGTGTTGTATTTAGCCAAGCTAAGCATGTCTGTTGTAATAATGAGGTGAGTTTCAGAAGAGAGTTACTTTATTTTGTATAAAGATGGTGCTTTTGTGACAAAAAGGCAGATTAAGAACTTTGAAAATACTGAGTTTTATTGCAGGGATATTTTAATAATTTTCAAACCACATCTTTTGTGTGATGTACATGGTGGGTCTGGGGAATCTGTCTCAAGTTCTACAGCTTTTTGAGAGGGGAGTGGGAGGCTGCCCTTTTCCCTGACGCTGCTTTATGGAGCATTTTGATCTTTTCCCCTGGTGTTTTTCTTTCATTTTAAACAAAGTGCATTCCTAAGCCAATAAAATCTCACGTTTATTTTAGAACACAGAGTATGTATGTTACGGACGCACACACATGCAGAATGTGTACATTTCAAAATAGTATTTTCTTTATATGCCTTTTTCTTTTATCTCCAGAATTTTGAGGGGAAAAACCCCAAACAATGATGTAACTTATGGAGATATGAGGAATTACTGTTCTGGCTACAGTATAATTTTACTTCTGTTAGACTTATGAAATACCTGATGTTGCTGAATCTGCCTGTTGTTCTTAATAGCCCCGATCACGGACAGGAAGCCTGTGGCTGTCAGTGGTAGAAAGAAAGGGCAATTTTTGTTGTTTGGCTGCTAAACGCAGATCTCGTTTGCTGTTTGGATGCTGGGTCTGCTCTCCTTTAGGGTCATTAAATAACCTAGTCGTTAGGTTTGCTCCGAAGCTCTCCAGCCAGTCTAACAGTTTATGGTTTTCTGAAGCTTTCAGGTGTCTTGACTCTGCACACGCAAGAACGCTGTAAAGATAAACTGTGAAATTCCTTAAAGCAGCAAGCTGGAGTCTCCTGCGCGTGGCCTTTGCCTGAGGGATCCCGCAGCCCAGAATGAAAAGGCACAAGGAAACAGATCAGGGCTTGTCTCGTGGCTCATGAGACGTTTTCACAGACATCAAGGCAAGATATGGCCTTGACACAAAACTGGTTTTAATTATTAATATTTTTACAGTATCTCGCGGCTGAATTCTATCATGCCTTTTTTTAAAAAAAAAAAGATAAAAAATAAAAACATTCCTTTTCAGGACTGTCAATTGAGCTTTTCTTTCTTCCCTCTTTTTTTTCAGGTGATGTTTTTGTAGTTTTCTTCCTTCTCCATGCTTTGTTCTTTTTTGAGAATGACTTCTAGTTCTCACTGTCTATGGGTATTGCTTCTGTTTTCTCATAATGTTACAAATAATCTAACGTATTTAAGAAGCAGGAAAATTCATTCTAACGTTTTATTCCTCTCCTGCTTTTCGCTCTCCCAAATCTTTGATATGGCTAAAACCTTGTATGGTTTGTCTCCACAAAACCCCTATGTTGTTCTTAAGTATTTCTACAGAATCGACTCAGGCCTCACACAATGAAGCTTTGGAAACAAATAAAATTAACAAGATATGTCTCTGGGACCCGTGGTAACCGCAGCTCCGCGGCGGTACCTTCCTGCTGTTGAACGTGTTAAGGGTAACGGGCTGCTTAAGAACCCCTAGATACAGGGTGCAGTCTAAGTGCTAGTGCCCTGTTGGTAGAAAAGGACAGCTTGGACGGGATGCAGGGGCCAGTGTTTTCCAGAGCTGGAAGCTTCTGGCTAACCGCTTATTTCTGTGGCGACATCAAAACCTTGAAATGCTTTAAAATTTCCAGCTGTGAGGAAAAGAGGCAGGGAAGACGCCGCCTGTTTTCAAACTCACAAAAAGAGTTAATGCAAATGCAGAGTCACCTACTTGTTATCTGCGAGTTAATTTGAATCCTGTTTTTCTGGTAAACAGTGATGTCAAACATTTCTCTCGAGCCAATATTGTAAGTCATCATTTTTTTTTTTATTCCATGAGGGTTTAGAAACACAGTTTTGGCAACAGTAACTAAGACAAAATTTTACCGGAGAACCCCCGGTAAATACAAGGGAAGCTAGTAATCATTTTTCATGAACAGAACTGCATTTTGTTATTTCAGTGTTTATACCCTGGGCATATACAGCATTTAGGTATGCAGTTCATCGTGTGCAGGGTTTGAGGCGTGGGGAATGGAGAAAATCCTTCCAAAGCTGAAGACTGTGCGTGCGTGTGTGGGGGGAAGCGCACAGGAGACGGTTCCCCCTTTCCTACCACCCTGGGGTAGGAATCCTTGTAAAATGATGTCTGTATGATTGATATTTTCACTTAATGGTAGAATTCTAGAGTTCCTTAATCAGATACGAGTAAGGAAGAAAGTTTCTTTTGCAACTTCTGCTTTTCCTGGAAGAAGTTCAAATTATGTTTTAACTAGAGTGTGAAGTTAATGTGCAAAATGCCTCCTTCCCCCTTATTTTGTCGAAGACTAAGTGAAAACTGAGCATGTGCAAAAGTTTGAGATGCCTTTCAGAATTGGTTTAGGAATTACTAGTTTACCCACTCATTTAAATCTGCATTTCCATTGCAACATTTGCTTCATATATGTAGCAGAAGAGTTGCTTTTTTTGTGCGCCCATAATGTTGTTGTCTTGCTCATAATAGCAGTGACTCTAATAGTGACCGTTAGATACCATGATATATAGTGGTTTCCTTTGTCCTTTCACTTGTTTTGCAAAATTGAGACTTTTGACCTGAAGAGTATCTGCATCGTTCTGGGTTGCAGATCCCGCCTGCAACCTGGCTGAGGAGAAGCTGACTGATTCAACAGAAAGGTTGGCCTGCCACGTAAGCACGCAATAAAAAACGAGCATCTGACAGCTCTGTGGCTTTAACCAGTGGATCTGACACAAGCATATGGAAAATTCATGCAACAGAAAAGGAGACAGAGGAGTCCTAAAACTTTATTCGAATAAAGGGAGAGTCCACCGGGCATATCCCTGTGGGGTCTCTCAAATTGCTGGGGGACGCAGCCCCCCTTTTATCCTAATTTCCCGACCGAGGGACGCCCTCTCCTTTTCCCCATTGGCCAAGGTACTCAGAAGTTACAGCCTTCCCGGCCCGCCTACACCGAACTCCGGCCTCCCGCCATCTGTTCT
Source organism: Tinamus guttatus (assembly GCF_000705375.1). Next base: position 40,004 of record NW_010583349.1, on the reverse strand, counting down.
CACCTGAGCTCACCAACTCCTTTGTCCCCCTTGCTGAAGAATGTGGGGCAATTGCCCTATTTCCCTTCTTTGTAAAGGCCAAATCTCCTTGCAGATGGCTCTTTTTGTCCTTCTGGGCTCATGGCTCCACTCAGTCTCCCCTCCCTTTGTCCTGCTCTTCAGCCAAACTGTGGAGAAACCCCCTTATTGATGAATACAGAAACTTGAGCATTCCGCTCATGTGCCATCTGGCTACACTCACCCCTCTTTCCCCAGCCCATATATTTTTTGCTGTATTGGTTCTGGTGTGCTTTAAAATACTTTGTAAGTCCAGGCAGAAGACTAATTCAGAATGCCTCTGTCTGTGCAAGTTGCTTTTGGTGAACAGGCAGGGGCTTGGAGAGCCATGAAGGGATGGAAATGAACAATTACTTTTTCTTTTAGCAGGCAAATCTATAATCATGCCAACTTATTTTGTTTCACAAACGTTTACTCTTTTTATTCTTTCCTCCTTCCTCAACTGCTTTCAAAATTGTTTTACCTAAGCAATACAAAAATAAGTAATTCACAGTTGTCAGTCTCTTTGCATGTGTGATACCCGGACTCCTTGGTGCTCCTTGTCTGACAATTATATTAGCACTGAAGTACCATTTGTGCACCTGGTTTTCCACTGAGAAAACTGAAGAAAATAACTAGAACTGACTTTAATATTCACCCTGACATCTTTCTCTATCCTTGAGCTAGTCTAAAATCAAAGCAATTAAATAGTAACATTTTTCACTGTCATTTAGGGCTTTTTTTGTTATTGTGCTTCTTACCTTATTTTGAAAAGTATAAGGAATTACTGCTATGCCTACTGCACAGTCAAGCAAAGAAGCTGAGACTGCGGAGTAGCAAGAGATGAGCCCAGTGTTTCAGACAGGCAGCATCTATCCGTGAGCGTCAGCACGCCGTGTGTCTGAAGGTCTTGTTGGATGCAGGCCCTGCTGTGGTCATTTAGGGTCACGCTGGCAAGGGAAGCCGGGTCTTTCCTGGCGATCCCGGAGAGCGGTTTTCACGGCCAACCTGTCGTGTTTCCTGCAGCCCTTTCTCTGCATTTCTGTAGGCTGCGTGGGCCTCTCCGCCTCATCTCTTCCAGCTCCTGCCCTGTGTTTCTGTGCCGCTCTGCTGTGGCTGGGTTGGTGTGTTAATCCACAGAAGTTGCCTTGCCCTGCACGCGTGGGGCACCACGATGTGGGAAGCTGTCGAAATCCCCAGGGTTGTTCCATGTGCTCTTGCTTCCTGTGATTTTGGGCTGTTGTCTGTGATTTGGTGGAGGCTTTTCATGGTGAACGGATTGTAGAGATGATGTGCCTCAAGATACAGTTACACTGAGAAGTAATGAACAAATGGATGTCCCACCAGTGAGAATTAATTCCTTGTGGTACTGCCTGAGTCCTGCCCTGTGTCCCCACACCTACGTTTTTTAATTTTTCAGATTAGCCAGACAATTGCAATGTGTGGCCAAGACGTCTCTGACTGTATAGATCTTTATGTATGGCAAGGACTAAGCCTTGGACTACAAATGTAAATTTTGAAGCACTCAGTCTAGAAGTGTCAGGGAAGCCTGGTCTGTGTTATGGACAAACCACGAGGTTCTGACTCTTGAAAGGTGGGAAATATTTTTCTTCATGGTTGTGGTAATCTTTGTGCTGAGGAATTTAGTAACTCTCACTGTTACTGTGCTTGGGAAGCCTGCGAAGTGCAAGTTGTCGCAGAATATTCTTCGTGTGCCTGCGTGAAGAAACGTATTTGGTAGCTCAGTTTAAAAATGCCAGCTTTGTTACTCCTGATTCATATGGGAATCCCCACGTGGGAGCCGCACATACACTTATTTTTGTGCTGCATAGGGCCAACCAGGATGCAGTGAGGGCGAGGAAGCCGTGCTGTAGCCTTGCATACAACATGACCAGCTGTGTGTGAGCCTTATAGGAGGGGTCTCTGGTAGAGGGAGGGCGCCTGTAGCTCTCTAGGTGCATTATTCCCTGGTAAAAATGTTCCTGATATGCCTATTACCTTGCTCGCTTTGTTTTCTTATACTGATTATTTAGCATACCTCATACAGGCAGCACAGGCTTTAAGAAAAAAGTCCATTGGAAAAAAGGTTCTTTATGTTTTTTCCAGAGATTAATCCCCCCCCATCCCAGCTTTTCTTGTTTTAGAAACTAGGCTCAGAAATTGCCCCAGGAATGCTCTTCCAAGTCAGATCGTTTCATTCCTCCCATACGAACCGCGCTCGTTCCGTGGTGAGGAGGTGAAGCCACGCTCCGAAGCTCGCCCTGTGCAAAGCCCTGGTGCAGTAACAACAAGGCTTTCGGTGGCAGCCGAGGGCATCAGCACGCCAGGGGAGGAGAGCGTTGTCTGTACCTGTGTGAACGCTGAAGCGCGCCGCTGGAAGGAGGAGGTGCATAGGCAGTGGGGCTGGATCGTCTCTGCTGTTTCTGATGATCCTGTTCCGTTCATACTTAACACCCATGGAAACAGTTTTGTGTGTTGTTCCTCGGAGGTGATTTTGCTTGCTCTTTATCAAGAAAAAAAATGATATAAAAGTATCTCTACTTTTTAAGAAGGTGGATTTAAAGGACACATTTGATAACTCAGTCAATAATTTGGAAGCTAGGAAAGCAGATTTTTGACTTTTTATGCAAAATAGATACATTTTATGCATGCTTCTGCCTAGTATTTTAGTGAGGCTTTTACTCTGCTGGGAGGAGAAGCGTGCACTTCTGTCAAGAGCATAATTCCTAGTTATTTTCAGCGGGTGCTTAAACACTCCTGGAAATTACAGTTTATAATTGAACAATTCCCCCTGTACCCCCTGTATGCAAATTCACAGTGAAGGCCACAGCGACCAGCTGGAGTGTGCAGTAAATGATACTTTTTCCATGTGGAATTCCCACCGGGAGGCCAGGGCCTTAAAACACCGAGTGCTTCCACAAGCAATTCCTGCGCCCCGTGCGTCGAGCAGCGCAGCCGCAGCGAAGGAGGGAGCTTCTCCCAGCAGTGGGTGCTGGGGGCCACGCTGGGCTGGCGCTCGTGTCATCGCAGGTGTCGCTCATCCGCTCTGACCTGAAATCCACATGGTTTTGGTTGTGCGAAAGAGTCATGCTACAGAACGACGGATGCTGCAGGCTGAGAGGTTTTGTGTGTTACATAGATGATACAGCAGCTACCACTTAATGACCTTGCAGAAGGCAGATGAGCAAGTCAAGGCATGTCAGCAAGAGTAGTTAGACTTTTTCTTCAAATTACGTGTGTGTGAATTACCGGCTATTTGAAATGTCATTTGGTTTCTATAAATAACTTTGTTGTCGGTTTCCTTTCCGGCGAGTATTTCAGTAAGTAAATAATGAAAAGAAAAAGCAAAACCCTTAATAAAGGAATGGCAAATCTGAAATGCAATAGGCGAGGGGATAGAAGGGGGTATGGGACAGGCAGCAGTCATTCTAAAAGTGGTACAAAATCTTGTGTGGAGGAAACTAAAACGCTTCATTTTAGTTTCAGCGCAAGAGAAGTTTCAGTGGCTGCTAGTTTGAAATAGGAAGGTTACCAAGAAAGTTAGTGAACTTACGAGTCCAGGCATTTGTCTGTGCTCCTGTGCGCTCTTGGTATGGGGGTGTTTACACAGCAACAACAGCCACAGGTTTTGCAGGAGGTACTTGAGCTATAACTTACACAGCAACAACAGCCACAGGTTTTTTTCCTGCTGCTGCTCAGCAGGAGGTACTTGAGCTATAATGCACAAGTGTTCACAGTATGAAGTGAACGCTTGTGGTGATTATAGCCCAGAAAAGCTGACAGGTTTGTTTCTGCTTTGCTGGGTCTTGTGCTTCCAAAGAATTATTTGGGATCTGTGACTACAGGTGTGTGTCTTACTGCCTCAATGAGAGGGGAGGAGCTGGGGAAATGGGCAGGAGCCTTTGGCTAGTGCTTTCTTTGGAAAGAGGCTGGTCAGGTAATTGCTGAGGTTCTTGTGAAAGTGCCCATCTCTGAACTAAATCTCTCTGGAAACAGGCATGCAGTGTCCTGAACCTGCTCATAGAGGTGCTCCTACCAACACTTGAGTTTTCTCTTTGCTCAGAGCAGTGGAGGCAGCTGTCCTCACTCACCAGACTCATTGCTCATGTGCTAGGGAGAAAAGCTCATGAGAGTGATGCTTTCACTGCACTGTTTTCATCGGTACCTTTCTGTGTCAGAATGGTTTCATGTGTAATACAGAATTTCAAACAGAATGTGGAATACATACGTGTGTCAAACACCATGTAGTACGCTTGGAATCCATGGCACTTCTAGGGTTTTCTCTTGATTTTGGTACAAGTGACTGAACAACTCCTGCAGTCCTGTGAGCACCAACCATGGACACTCCAGCAATCCTGATGGTCCAGAGTCGTTGAAGTCTGCTGTTTCCCAAGTAATGTGTCTAGGTTAAAGCTGACAGCAGACACTGCTTGCACCAGCACCTGTTATCCAGTCTGTGTGCCCCTGAGGAGTGGCGTGGTTCACTCTGCGTGCCTGATTGCAAACACCCGAAAGCTGGAGAGAGAGAGAGGAAAAAAAAAAAAAAAAAAAAACAGAAAAAAACACTCCTTATGACCATTTTTTGTGGAGTGTGGGTTTAGGCTGTGGGATGACCTGAATGCTGCTTCTGTCTTAGGAAGCTTTTATTTATGATCAGCTGCTTGCTTGTCTGAACTTCCGTAGAGGTCATCTTCTGAGCAGAGGGTGATGCCTCCACCAAATCCTCTGCTTCCTTTGGGAACACAGGAAAAGGAAAACTTGGATATTTTTCCAAGTGCAGTGTGTGCTTGAGCTTGTCATATTTGCCCATATTTCCAGGGAGTGACTCCTCCTGTGTGTATTTCTGATTACATGTGCATATAGCCTGAATTTAAAGTGAAACATCTGTTTCAGCATCTTGTTGACCTGAGAGCTCTGGTTCTTTATTCCTGTCTATAAGGTTCCATTTGCTACTTTCCTGGTCTGGATATGATTTCTAAACATTGATGGAATTTTAGTGTAATAGCCTCTGTGAAACACCAGGTTGCCTTTTTTAAGAGGGAGTCTGGGGTTTTTTGTTTGTTTGTATGTTTGCTTTTTAACCAGGGGCTCGTCTGGGCTCAAGAATTCTAGTAACAGACTGAAGACTCGGTGCAGCTGCTGCAGCATCTGAACATTGAATCATATGACTATTTTGGCGGGGTCTAGCAGAGAATAGGAGTACAGCAAGGCGTTATGAAGGAATCAGAATTAGTGTAAGACACTTATCTGCATGGGAAACGTCTAAGAATAAATTTAGCGTTCTAAGATCTTCTTTCCACAAACTTGATATTTCTGTTTGCTTGAAGAAAAGATAATAGAGAGCGATGCAGCATTACCGGAGCCTGGCAATCAGACTGTCACAGAGTATAGGTAACACTATTCTGGAGACAATTCTTTTTTAAAGTACTGGTGTGACTGAACATCATACAAAGAAGAAAGGGTAGGAACAAGGATAGATATTTGATGCAAAAAGCCAACCAAACTGGATCCAGATGGAGGAAGTGGGATCTACGCTCTTTAGCTGCAGAAAGGCTCTCCCATGCTTATCCCTCTGTTTCCTATTAATTTCAGCACAAAGTGAGGAACTCTGCTGCATTTCAGTGTTGCCACTGAGAGTAAGAAAGTGGTGATGATCCTGCTATCTGTGTGTTGAACTTTCTTTAAGGGATGGCTTCATAGCTGTGCTGTGCTGCCACAGAGGACAGAATATCTCCTTTGTCCCCGTTCAGCATTAGCAGAAGCGACAGCGATGCGCGCAACTGGCCGAGGCTTCAGCAACAAAGTCCCCATTCAGTAGTGAAAAGTAGTTTGTTTTAGCTGTGTACATGGTGTCTCTGTTACATAAACCATTTGTGGTATAATTCAGGACGTTGCACGGAAAAATGTTGGCCGTGGATACCCATCTGTTGTAGCAGATATTGAGGAAATACCGTTTTTCAGTCAGTTGCTGGGAAAGGCCCTCAAAGTGAAGCTGAGTTGAAGCCCCTTAACAACGTCATATGATAAGTGCTAGAAGCCGCAGCGAGTGAGTGGAATAGATGTTCAGTTGCACAAACATACCCAGTTTCACCCTTTATGAACCTAGTGTCAGCTTATGTATTTCTTGAATTATGCACTTAATGCTCTGCTAAGAAAAAAAAAATCCAGAAAATAGTGCCCGAGTTGCCAGCCTTCTGGTGTGATGGTGGTGTGTTAGTGGGGCTGCAGGAGGAAAAACGATAAGATTTGGTCACTGAACTTTGCCAAGTTCCTACTGTTATGTATTGTGTTTACTGAAGGTAAATCCAGTTGCCTTCTGTGATTAATGTTCTGCGTCATGACTATGGAAAATGTGTCTGCTAAGCAAAACACTTTTGATTACAATGGAAAGTTGAAAGGAAAAAAGAACCACTGAAGTACATCAGGAGCTGATGATCCTGAAAATATTGCATTGGTATCCTGAATGTTGTCTGACAAAGAAATCATGTATAAAGCACAGACTTTGATCAGCTAAAATAAGGTGTTTTGTATTTTATTTTTGGAGGACTTAAGAAAGAAAGTAGACATTTGCAAGCATTGTAGATGGCCCACGTTTTGTGTGCCCTTTTGCCAGGGAGGCACTGGGTGATGCCTCTTGGCAGGACAGCTCCCTCTTTCTTGGCATTTGACAGTGCTAGTCCTCAATGTGGCCTTGCCAAGGGACTGCAGATGCTGGAGAAAGTTAAAGTAAGAACCAGTTTTATTTCCACAAGGAATGGGTTAAGTTCTTGACTTTTTGCTTATATAAGTATATAAAAGTAAAGCATAAAAATAAAGACTTGGAGGATTTTGTCCAAGGTGTTTGATACCCGTGGAAATCTGAGGCACCCGGGCACGGAAGTGTCCTCTGCCTTTATACTGCTCCCTTTCAAAGGTGAACCTGTTTGTGGAGTTCAAGGAAGACAATTTAAGATCATGTTTCTGTTGATCTTGGCAACTCCTTTATTGTGTATTCTTGTCTTTAGCAACGTGGCAATCCAGATGCTGGTAGTGTCATCTTCTGTAAGCTTATCTGGAAGCAAATCTTGCTGATGAGTAGAAGGAATCTTAAAGGGCTTGTGTTCTACCTCCAGAGAACGCAGTTAATTCACATTCCGGAAGAACTTTATTGAATTGCGTAGCAGTTTGTCTTTGTGAGCTATGATGTTCCATAGAGATTACGTATGATATTAACCTGCTGATAGTTTTATTTAGAGACCAAGCTTGATGCATTAATAGATGACAGACTTGGCCTTGGAAGGTGATATTTCTGAATCTTCAGCCAGTTGTCTGTTGCAATATTCAATTTGGGGGGCTGTAATCATCACAACGGTGAATTACTAGAAATAATTTGAGATTCTAGTTCTTCAAGTATAGTTTGAGGTATTAATGAATTATGCACAAACGAAAAGTGTCAATATCCTAGTTTTGGGGGGGTTTCTTTCAATTGCCTATAAAATCCAGAATACCCAGTTGAATCAGTTTATTAGAAAGCAGCATTCACTCCTTATGTCTATACTCAAGTCTTCAGTAGTGTTTCCATGAAAAAAAAAAAGCAAAATGCAGACCTTTGTGTGTTTGAAAGCTAATTTGAGTTAAAGGAGATGTAAATAAAAAATACAGGGACTATACAGCTTCATAGACTTTCTAAAATAAAAAGCCCTCTCTATCTGTTTATCTTTACCCGTTTTAAAAATGGAACATTTACTCAGAAATAGCTACTAACTGTGAGCTGCTAGGCTTGAGTGTGCAAAATTTTTGCATGTTTTGTTTGGCCTCCTGAAGAGGCGTTTTCCAAGTATTCTTTAAGTATCAGATTTCAGGCTGAGCACTTTAGTCCTCTTGTTTTGCAAGCACCTAAAATTACTATAACTGAGAGGGAAAAAGATTGTAGTTTGTGCTTTTGATAACAATATATATGTAATTAACACCTCCTGTTTAATGAACTAGTTGACTGTTTCTTTCACACATCAATAGGAGGGAAAACTGCTCAGATAACGAATATTGGCAGAGAGATTCAGCAACATATATATCAGCTAATATTTCCCCTGAACAGCTTTCAAGTAGACTAGAATGCTGAATGTGTCCCCATGTGTCTAATTATTTTCCAAAAGCTGAGGTCAATTAAACATTATAATCTAGAGGATATTTAACTACTGCTGTTTAAAAAAATAAATAATAATAATAAAACCCAGAGTTTACTTTAAGTGCTGTTTCTTAGTGAATGGAACGAAGCGCCAGCCCAAGGGGCAGCAGCAGAGAGAGACGGGGCCGCCCGTGGGGTCTGTCCCGTCCCGCATGGCAGGAGCTGCAGGGCCCGGAGAGCCAGAGCAGCCGGGGGAAGCGGAGGGTGACGTGGGGCTGCCCTGTCAGCCTCGGCCCTGGCATTTCCCGCCTTTCCGCGGCCTCCCCGATGTCCTTTACCTGACGTTCCGCGTGTGCGGAACGGCCCCTTCTCCCGCTGCGCCGTTTGCCCTCCAGGAGCCGGGCTGGGAAGCATGGGTGGGAAACAGGATCCTGGAGTGGTTAAGGTTGGAAGGGACCTCTAGAGATCCATCTAGTCCAACGAACATGGGAGGAGAGGGGGAACCAGAAGACAGGACTGTGGCACAGGGCAGGGAAGCCGTCCTCCGGAGGGAACTCTTGCAGGGGACATTTTAGGGGAACTTCTGTTATCTGGCAGTGCTGATTGCAGGGATGTTTTTTTCTTTTTGACAGAACTTGCAGCATATTTTTGATCACCAATACAAGAGAAATGGTATGCACACACTCCTGGAAATGTTGGTTTCTGATTGTTTCTGTTCTTCTCGTGTCTGAAGGCTGCCAGATTTTAAATGCTGTCTTTCCTGGGAACTAACCAATGCTCTCTGGCATGATTTTAACTTCCCCTTATGTCTGTGTTCGAAAAAGCATATGTGTAGTTCCTAAATGAATATAGTGGTTAACAAGCTATGGATTGCAACCCACAAAACATTTTCTAAAGTAAGTTTCATAATGCCTAATGGAAAGCAAACACCACACCTCCTGATATAGGAATATTGCTGTACATACATATATCATATATTAGAAAAGCTGAGGGGAAAAATCCATTGCTGAAGTTTTCCTGAGCATGCCTTTTCCCTTTTGGATTTGAGTTACTGTTATGCTGGAAAGAGAACTGTTCCTTTGTGAGACGTTTATATTTTTCCTAGTAGGGCAGGGCACTACTATGTGGCTGGAACCACTCGTCCCTCTCTTTACACAGGCAATAGTTATATCCTGAGGAAGTAAAGCCAAGTGTCCTCTTAAAGCACCATTGTTATGGAGAAGCCGTTCTTTGGCATGCAGTCCTTGGCATATCTGGTATTCCTCAGGTAATAAAGGCAGCCCGAAATTGTCAAGTCCTCTAGAATGCGTATTCTGTGAAAGGAATGGGAAATGATGCTCAAGCAGCTCTTGGAAAGGCTGCAGTGTGTGCAAAGAAAGCCCCATTTTGCAGTTGCTGGACTCTCCTCCCTCCCCTGGCAGCTGGGGACAAGCGATGAGCAGAGCAGGGCTGGGCTGGAGTGTGTTGGCATAGATTGAAATTAGATCGAAATTTCCCCCAGTATTCAAAAAAAAAAAAAAAAAAAAAAAGCCCTTGTTGCCAAACTTGGGAAGCACTGATTTCAGGAGCTAACTCAGCTAGTAACTGCTAGCTTAAACACAGCAGAAAATTAGGAGGTTGGTTACAAAATGCTTATACTTAATCGTTCTCAACCCCAGGTATGGAGTTTTGAGCCAGGGCTCCCCGAACTTGGCTTAAACAGCTTGGCATTTTAATAATTAAAAAGTATCTTGAAGTGTATTTATATGCTTTCTGCTGTCTGAGACTTTCGAATTCACTTGCTTCGTGTGGTTATGCCATTGGGAGGGTTAGGAACTGGAGAGGAAGAGCTGAGATTTCTGTAACCTTTTGATTACTCTGCCAACTTCCGTAAGAAATCACCAAACATTGCTAAGGTTATGTATTTAAAGACCTACTAATACATTTTATAATCGCCAATGCTATATAGAAGACAAAACTTGGTTTAAAGTGTCATGTAATGAAGCCCATGGGCCGGCATTTTCAAAATGGCAGTTAAATACAGTTATTCAAATTAATTTCTGGGTGGTACTTAAGTTCTGGTGATATCAGTGGAAATCGTGAGGTAGTTGGCACTTCATATAGTCAGACTGTAGCTCTTCTTTTCACGGAAATTAATTTTCAATAGTTTATTCATACCAATGCTAGGAAAGGGGAGGCAGCTATTCCAAATTAGATGCTGCTTTTTGATAAAGCAGTTACTGTAGGGTGTCTGCCCTTCTGTTGGAGTTTAGTGTATTTTGTTTGTAATAGAACAGCTTTGTTGATGCATGTATATGTATACGTGTGTGTACATATATATAGTTATTTAATTCCTGGCATGGTTGGCCAGCGCAAGCCCTGCTCTCCATAGCAGCTGGTGTTCCCTTTCGGGTGTGTGTGCTGAAGCCAACGGGCCTCTCTGCTCTTCACTTGTTTAAGGTTTTGGCTACTTCAGCAAAAAAAAAATGAGGGTTGCTGTGACCAGTATAAATAAAAGCATGGCCACAGATGAAAGTTCTGTTTGTTTTTTGTGGACTTTGGAGTGCTGAGCATGTGTGGGATATATATGCATGTATAAAGTACCCCATCAAGCAAAGCCCAGTGTTTTACCAGTTCTGATGGAGCTGCATGGAACAGCAGAAGGAAAGAAACTCAGTCAAAGCACCCTTAGGTCCTGTTTGTACTACCAAAGAAAAGACGACTGTAAAAAGTTGTTGAATTTGACTCAGTGATTGTTTCGGGTGAGATGTGACTCTTTAAATCAGTTCCTGAAACTTCAAAGAAGTTATGCAGATAAAGGCTCGGGTTAATGACAAGTATGACGGTAAAGTCATCACTGAGGTGTGTTCAGTTTGGTCTGAATTATGGCTGGGGAGGCTTTTGAGAGGAACATGTGTGTGCTGTGGCTGAGATCTTTACCAGCAGACCTTGACCAGATCTTTAATAAAAGAGCAGCTTTAATGGGGTCATTGCAATGTCCCTGCTTGGAGAACATGCCTGAACTCTGGCCTCCTGTTGCAAGCCATGGTGTGCAAGAGAGGAAAAGTATGTCAGGGTCGTCAGGACGTTAGCACCTGGCAGGCAGCGCTCAGTGTGTGGCAGGGGTAGGGAGGCTACAGGTATCCAGGCTGTAGCAGAGCCCCTCCAAACTTGACAGCGGTCCAGAAGCAGGACAGCACAGAACAGTTTTGCTCCCTGACTGGTGGTGTGTCCCTTAGTGGCGCAGCAGTTGGGGTCTTCTCAGACGTTAATGTAGTGCCTCTGTTCTTGCACAGTTTTGTTCAGTTATGAGCTTTAATTGATATTTATTTATTTATTTTTCCCTGTAGCCCAAGAACTGAAGTTTGATGGGCATAGAAATAGCAGGAAGTTTTCTTATCTTTGCTAAGGGATAGCTGGAGCTCTTTTCCATGGGTGTTCATGTCACCCACAGGGTCAGCCTAAGCTGTGTATCCATCTTCAGTCTCT
>NW_010583349.1:0-28370 GCF_000705375.1 Tinamus guttatus | reverse complement strand
CTATATGTGAAATATTTATTGATTTAGTCAACCTTGATGACTGAAAAAGAGCAAAATCTGATGTTGTCTCTGGTGTTTCATTATAAGTTGCACTGTTTTTCATGCATCAGTGAAGTCTGGAGACCTCTGCTTTAAAGCAACGGGAGCTTTTAAGTGATTAAGCAATTCGACCCAGCAGGGTCCCTGTTTTCTGGAGTTCAACCTGCCCATCCCATGGCTTTTCTTTGGCTCCCTCTATTTGCTCCCTTCTTTTCTGCCCTTTATTATGGATTGGAAGGGGCAGTGGAGAAAAGTAGCTTGTAGGAAATGGAAGAAGAAAAGAAAGAAGGTAAGAAAGGGGAAAATGACAAAAATGAAGAGAAAAAAAAAAGACAGATGAGAACATCTTAAGTATTAGGAGAACAAGAAAAGATATCTTCATTTTCCTAGATTGAACCCAAACTTCTGACTGTAATCGAACTGCACAGAGGTGGGAGATGTGACTTGGTTGCTTGGACAGCTGATGGATACTGACTGTTTGTAACCCAACTGCGAGAGATCCCTCTTGTGCCAGAGTGATGTGAATAAGTAAAGTAGTTTTCACCTTGAATTTGCAATAATCTGAATAGACAAAATAGAGAGGAAAAAGACATGTTTAGAAGGAGGGCGAGGGGAGCCAATGTTAGCACAGAACATGCATCATCTGCTTGCATGGAGAAATCAAAGGTGATGTTCCAGCAGATTTTTGTCCTTTCCTTTTTGTAGAGCTCGCAGGATCTCACTGTGAACTCTTGCTTTCTGTTTTTCCTGTAGATGATTACACAGACTTTTCCCTCCCCTCAATTCAGGTGACCGGCGGTAGTACTTGTTGCTGCGTCATCCCTCACTGCTCTGCGTTAGATCTGCTGTTGTGGGCCAGGTTACACTGACCCTTGGCCAGGATTATCAGGGACAGCAAGATTAAAACCTCTGTCTTTTTTTTTTTTTTTTTTAAAGCCTAAGGGGGCCGCTCCCCAGCTGCAGTGGATACTTTGTCCTGAGAAAGGGGTGATGTGGATTGCACACATGTGGAATCACAGGGCCAAAAACAACCTCCAAGAAATAATCTTACCAATCCCCATTGACTCGGTTACTTCTGCCAGAAACTAGCTTCTTAAAGAATTTTACATATAGACATATATTCTGCATTGTGTTTTATGTATGTGTTCTCTTCAAGCGCTTCTCTTTCTGGCAGGAAGCTTTTCCCACTCTCCTGGTAAAGTCTTTCTTACTGCAGTTTAATTTCTTATTTTGTTTGCAATGGATAAGGAGAACAAAGCATTCCTCTTCTCTTTCCTCTTCTCTTTGCAACATCCTTCTATATATTTGAAGACTGTCAGTATGTCTTCTTCCAGATTAAGTTTACAAATACAACTCTTTTTTTTTTCCTCCTCTTCGCTGAATATCTTCTAATTTGTCGATATGTTTCATGAGCGCAGCAATCAAAGATTGCCGAAATGCTCGTGCTGACACCTCAATAAAGTTCAGCAGAAAGGTTACCTCATAGGTTTTGCAGACGGCAGTAAAGTCCATATGCCCCAGCACGGTGTTTACTTTTTTGCAAGAGTGCAATCCTGTTGACTCATGTCTGGCCTGTTAATCGCTATAACCTCTAGGTCCCTTCTGCAGAACTTCTGCTTAGCTGGGAGGACGGAAGTTGGTGACGAGAGGCAGGAGGTTGGTTGTGGGGCCGGATCAGCATAAGGAAGTGGAAGAAGGGGCAACAATTGCTTAGAGGCAAATACTAAAGAGGCTGTAGAAATATTTCACTGAATTAAAAAAAAAAAAAAAGAGAGAGACAAAAACTTGGACCGCTTTTATAAGTACTTTTTCCATACTTGTTATATCAAATGCCAAAAAGATTTCATCAATGTGCTGAAGTTTAGCTTGGATGTCAAGGATATAACCTGACTGAAGCTCGGAGAAAGCCAAAGCAAGCTGTTTTTCTTTTATTATGCAAAAGCATAATATTGTGTTGTTTTTTTTTCTTAAAAAGTACAAATACTTTCAGTTGCTTGTTTGCAGAGGCGCCTGAACACTCTCTGTAGCCCAAATGGTGTGTGACCTGTGTGACCTTTCCTTTTTTTTTAAAAAAAAAGAAAAACTCTGTTCTTTTTGCCGCTAGTGCCAGACAAATTTGCTTGTGAACACTAGTAATTCTGCAAGGTTTAAGAAGCAGTGCTCAGCACTTGACAACTGTCCCTGCTCTGCAGGATACTACATTTAGGTTGCCCAGGTTATTTGTGCAGCGTGTTTGCGTGGGGAGGGTGCGTGCGCAGGGAAATGCTGTGATGGTTTTGCCTCTTTGGGATGTGCCACACATGTGCCGTGCGCTTTTCCTTTTCTGAAAAGAGGGGAAATCCTCACTCATTGGAACAGTTTGTTTTCCAGATTGGACAAAAACTGTGGGTCTTTGTAGTGGTCTAAAAGCCTGCAAAATTTCACCACTGTATTTTTCCCAGTAATCCCATGATTGTTTGCTCAGCTGGTTTTATTCACTCTAACACTTAATATGAATATGTGAAAAAAGTGAGATGGCTAACTTTTTCTTTCTTTCTTTCTTTTGACTACTTTGGTGACTTTTTCCTTTTTTTAAAAAAAGTCCTGCCCTTGTTTGCGTTATCTCTGCGGGGAAGGAAGGAGATGGTTCTGTGCAAGAGCACGTGCAGGAGGCATGTCAGCAATTTGTGCTACTGAGTCAGCAGAAGTAGCTGGAAGATGGACAGAAGTTTGTCAGGAGCGTGGCGAATACTGTGCTTCACCCTGTGGTGTCTCATCCTGACCCAGTGCTCGGATGCAAAGGTGGAGGGAGGCTAGACATGTTCCCGTGCTGACTTCTGCCTTTAGAAGGGAGGAAATGAAATGTCTTTTAGCTAGCTCAGTAGTTGAATACATGCTCTGTTAGTTTGTAATTTCTGAACCAATTATTACTGACCTGGTCAAAGGCTAAGAGCAATCATAACAGGAATCTGGAATCTTTGTTTCTTCTCTGGCATTCCGCTTTGGACTGGTTCAACCCAAAACTTCAGAAATAGGAAAGCATTATCTTTTTTTCATATATCTGTTCTTGTAATGCTACTATGGTGTTCTGGGGTTAGATGTTTTTTTCCTGGAGACTGTCAGCTGAATTCACAAACTAGTTCATCTGGTAACACTCTGATGCACTTCTTGAACATCCGGAGTGCTCTGAAGGTCCAGGCAGGTATCTGTTCCCAGCTCAGGGACAATTAGTTGTAGAATTGACCCATGCTTTATCTTTTAAGGCCTGAACATCACTTTTAGCCTTTTTGGTGGTGAATGCTAAAATTTGAGACATTCAGCATCTCTGAAAAGTATGCAACTGCTCCTTCTCTTTTATTTTGTTCTACGTAAGGCAAAGAATACGCTCGTACAAAACCAGGGGTGCCCTGGGTTGCACAATTAGTACTGCAGTGGAACCACAAAACCTCAAAAAGGAGCTGGGCCTGTCTGCCACCTGTGTCCCTTTCTTCCAGTCTGGGAATGTAGTTCCAGCTCTCTTGATATCCCTTTGAAATAAACAGCTTTTGCAGAAGTCTCTCCACTGAAATGTAAGGGGCAGGGGGAAGCCGCTAAAGAGAAGCACGGATAACACACCTCTGGAAAGCTCAAGGGAGGCTATGCCGAAAGGACCAATGGGGATCACATGAAATGAAATCCAGCTTTCTGTCTCAGCAGGTCTGGATCTGCTCCGCTCGCTTTAGGAGAGGTGCAGGAAGGTTTGGGCCATGCGGTCGTGGCAGGTGGAATGCAGTGAGATCAGGAAGGTGTCGCTGCCTTGGTGGGTTGCGCAGCCTTCCTCCCCCAGGCTGCTTGCTGAGAGACCCTGCTATGAGCTGCAGAGCACGGCTGAATTGTGAGCTTCTTTGGGCTTGTACGCTAAATTTGTTTGATACACAAGTTGAAAGTCAGCAGCGATTCCTTTGGGTAGTAGTGCCTTTTGAAGTTGAGCCCTGTATCTACACAAAAACATAGTGCAGGGGGGTGAATTTTGCTTTTAAGTCTGTATTTCATAAGTAAATGTGCTATAAATCTTGTTATTAGAATATATGTTAACCTGAGTATTTATGTATTTTATATACAAAAAGGAAATATGACTTTGAACCATTCCACTTAAATATGCAAGTACCCCTGCCCTTGTTTGACTCTCTTTTGGAGTTTACTTGAGCAGCACAGGAATTTAAGACTGGCATTTCATGCCCGTACCCTAGTAATTTCAGTTTCCTCCTCGAGCAGGGCTGACTCATTGTGTGTTACGGGCACAGATGGGTCCTCGTTCGGGGAGAGGAGTGCGCGCGGGCACCCCGGTGGTGGCTGTAACCTCTGCGTGGTGGCGGCGAGAGGGGATCCTGCTCGCCCGGCGCCCACGGCTGAGCCCAGGGAAGCTCATGGCACCACACCAGGCGCTCGCGGTGACTGCTCTGAGCTCTGCTGCTGCTGTTGGGAGCTTCAGTTCCTGCCGCAAAGAGCTGAGAGGGAGCCCCGGGCAGCCACAGAGGCCCTTGTCGTGTGGAAAATGCCTCAGCGTGCTTTGACCAGGCAGTCTGTGCACTGTTGTAGAGAAAAAACCTGATTTTCACCACCTAAGGAGCAAGCACTGTTGGTATCAGTCTGGAAGAACCAGAATTAGAGTGAGTAGCTGAGTAGCTGTGTGTTAAATGCTGCTCTTGGCTTTGATCATCTCTGCAGAAGACCTTGTGTGACGGACAGCTTTGCTTAGAAGGCCCATGTCTTGGGGATCAAGTCGAGCCGCATAGCTGATTAAAAGCAAATAATAATAATAAATTTTGAATGGCATTAGTTAGGGCTCCTGAGTTTTGGACAAATTAACATTTTTTTCGTATTGCGCTGTGTGACTGCAGGGTAGGCGAGGGAGAGCGGGACGCCAGCAGAGCCCTGGAGGCCCCGTGGGAGTTACGCAGGGTGGATGTAGTGAGGGACTGGTGCTGCGAGCTGCTCGGGGCACCCGGGAGCTGTGAGGAGCGGTTGCCCATGGAGGTGTTGAACACCGGTTGGACACGGGCAGGACTCAACTCGTGGTGCGTGAGGGCCCCCTAAATCCGCTGGAGCGGTTTCCTTATCTCGCGCCGCCAGCCCGGAGCAGCAGCGAGACGTGGTGACAAACAGCGTATCCCTGCGTGGCCCCGGGGGAGTTTGGTCGGGGTGGTTTGAGGCGCGGGGCCTGCTGCCGCGTAGCCCGCCCCGCACGGCCGCCTCGCCACGTCGTCCGCGCGCGTCCTCGCTGCGCATCGGAGCACTTCGGGCGCGTTGAGGCCAGCGGCTTCTCCTTCCTGGCACAGGGATGGCAGCTAATCATAAGCAGGCAGGCAAGGACATACAACACGGGAGATTTTAGTCGTCATCTTTCTGGAGGAGACAGGCCAGAGTGAGGTACCTCTGAGAAGCAACCTGCTTTACTGATGCTTTGCTTCGCTAGACTGGCAGCATCTCTGAAAAGAAAATAAATGTTTGCTATTCCTTCTGTAGGCTTCTTTCAATCACTGTGACAGGTATTCGAAGTATGCTATTGCTTTGTTAGGCTTCTCTGGTACTAAAAATACTGTGGTTTAAATACAGTTTAAATTTGTTGAGATCCTGTGTTTGAGTATGATTCAAGAATGAATGTTTCAAGGGACAATAGCATTAGAAAGAATATTTGAGATCATTTCAAACCCAGGTAGGAACTTCTATTATCAATCATATTTAGAGTGATCCAAACTAGTGCTATCCTTTTATAATATACCTTGCAGTCTGACTTAGGGTGAACACGAGATAGCCCAGGAAACTCTGCTGCCGCCAGTTATTTGTAGGATTTATCCTATGGAATTACCTGAAATAAAAATGGAAAAAAATAATTAAATAAAATGTTCTCTCTTCCTGTATCAGCTGTGCCATCACTTGACAGCTGTGTTGCACATTGCACATTAGAAATATATTTTTCTTTTGCCCTCCCTTTTTTCTTTTTGCCCCCCCCTCCTTCTTTTTTCTTGCAAGAATTAGCAGGATGAGCAGCCCGAGTTGTGCTGCCCACGTGAAACAGCTTGTCATCCCCATCCCCTGTCCCGTTCCTCCCCCTTGCATCTCTCCGCCTGCTCGGTGTTCGGGAGAGCCCTGGGCAGTGGTGCCGCCGCGGGGAGCGCGGCTGCCTGCCGGGAAGGGGCTGCCTTAGCATTCCTGTAACAGCGCTCGCACTCGCCAGGACGACTCCGGCCGTTGACGAGGATCCGGGAAAGGCCCGTGCTGGCCCTGCGGACGGTCTCTGCTCTCGCTTTGCGACATTTGTCCTCAGGGCAGGTGCAGAGCTGGGTTGTTGGATCTCAGCGTGCGGGGCGAGGCGCTCTCGGTAGCTCCCGTGCTGGATGTAGGTTACAAAGGTGATTAGGCAGGTGAACAGTTAGGACAGAGTTCAAGGCTTATTTCATCACTTGGACTTTCACATCTGTGGAAGAGATTGACATTTCAACTAGAAAATTGAGAAGGACACATTGTAATATACTTTTGTTTCCCTCCTGATTAATTTTTTTAAAATAAATTGTTAAAATACTCCAAGGGAGGAGGAAAACGTATGTGCTGTGACCTCCAGTTGCTCATGGCTGAAAATGGCATCCTTCAGTTTGCGTCTTTTTTGCGGGAACGATAGAGAAGGTCCCATAGTGATCTCGTGCTATCAGCTCTTCAACCTGTTGTTTCTGAAGCAGGTGGCTCTTGCTCAGGGGATGCTTTTGAGACTATTCCACTTCTCAGTGAAAACGCATTGATTAGTTGACTTCAGCATTCAGTTTTGAGAGCGTAGTTCAGGTACACTTTGTCTGAAAGACACTTGGGCCCTGCTGTGATCAAATAGTAAGATACTTCCTTCTCGGTTTGTTTTACAAACTTAGACCATTTTCTTTTCCTTTTGTTTCAAGCTTCTTTGCACAGTGTGATGATTGCAGTTATTTTACTCATTTCTGTGGTATCTGTGTTAAGTTAATGCACATAGGTATTTAAACTGTGAGAATCAGTGGTATGGGCTTTGATCATCGAATTTCTTCCCCTCTTTGCAGCTCCCTTTTTGCAGCCTTGTTCGTCAGGTGATTTTATTTTCCATAGGCATTTGCCTCATTTTTTTGTACTGTGGTAGTGGCTTTCTCTTAATTCTTTT
Organism: Tinamus guttatus; assembly: GCF_000705375.1. The sequence goes on along the minus strand of NW_010583349.1, from coordinate 21,190 downwards.
TATTGAAGTTTATTATTTTAATGAAAAAAGATTATTACCTTAGGTTTTCTCTCCTGTGTTAAGAATCTAAAGAGAGACATAAGGGGAGACTGTTATTTTCTGAAAGGTAAAGTACTCATTTAGGGACAGGCATCTAATTATTATGACTGCTCATGAAAGCAGGTTCTTTTCTATCTCTCTGTTCTTTTCCATTGATAACAACAAGGTTTTCAGCAAGATAATGGTGCCTAATGCTCAGAATTCAGCAGTGAGAATTACTGCAGGTGAGGAGAAGAGGTGAAATGTCCTGGAGGTGAATGATAATGATGTTCCTGATGCTGTTTCTGCCTGTCCATGGCATTTGGATATGGCCAGGGAGAATGCAGAATACCTTGATCCACACGTCGTCCTCTGCCAGGGCGCTTTGTATCTGCCTCAAGATGCTGCCTTAGGAGACCTGACAGCCCCTTGCAAGCTTTCCTACTGTGGCTGACTCCCAAAAAGGGAAAAAAGAAACAGAAGAGTTAGGTAAAAATGCCTTTAAATATATATATATGTTAGAGAATTCAACCAAGACTCTCATTTAGCTCAGAAAGAAGGCTGATGCTGCCACAAACTATTTTTAGAGGTCTGTTTATTTCCTGTGTATATGAAAAATAAAGGGAATGAACCAACATCTTAGTCTTTTAGGGCTAATATTCCTACAATGACAGTAAGGGGAAAAGTTTTGGGAAAGGGCCAAACCATTGTCTCACTTCTTGGTGAGGTTTTTCCCCCACGCAGCGGCACAGTTTCCGTGTAAGGAACGGGCAGCTGTCTGCGCTGAGGAGCGCCGTGTGGGAGAGAAGCAGCCCCGGTTACATTCACAGTCAGCAGCGTCTTACAATTTGCTTCAGAAGAGGAGCAGTGAATGAGAACACGTGTGTATACCCTGCTGCGTGTGAGCCTTTCTTGGCTTGTAGGGGTCCCTCCAGGGAGCTCCGGAATCTCCGGAGGAGCCGAGCAATCCCTCGTCCGCGTGCCGAGAGCTTGCTCCACATGAGAAGTGCAGAGGCAATATTAAAAAATCATGAGAGTAATTAATTTTGTTCATTCATTAGGGCTCAGATCTGGGGAGGTGGGGAGAAACATCTTAACCAGCACAGTACTTAACGTTCCCTAACAGGAATCCTTACACTTAACCTTCAGCAAAACGCCAGGGGCTGCCCAGAAGAGCACTGGGTTTAGGAACAGGCTAAAGTGCCTTTCTCAGGGAAGACCAGCATTTTCTAGGTAGGCGTTATCATGGCTTCATTCACCTCTATCCCAAAGGCCGCTGCCAGAGGCAAACTTTTGTTCCAGCTGTTGAAACATACCCTGGAATATGGATCTTTCCACCCCTCTGCCTCGCTCTCCGTGGCCCAGAGGCTGCAATCCGATCAGCCCGGACTGACCTTCAGCGGAGCCCTGCAGGGGCCGGGGGCCTCCCCCATGGATCCTGCTGCGCGACCAAAGTCCGCACCTTGCTTTTCATCTCTTATTTTTTGCCTTCTGAGGCTACGATCTTCTTTTAACAAGTCGGACATAAAATTTCTGCTGTGCCAATAACTCAGCTGCAAATAAAATGAAAGTGTAACATGTTAAACTGCATTATTATTGCTAGTTTTGTGCTATTTAGATAAGCATTTAATCCACTAAAATATCACTGTCCAGCAATTGAGTAAAATAAAATTAAAAAAAAAAATCCAAAACGCTGCCAACCCACAGGCTTCTTGAACTCCTTTCCTGTTAAGCGCTCTGCCGTGCCAGGCCAACGCTGTGCTGCCATACCCTGTTCTGTGAGAAAATCAAGGGAGCTGCTGCCCCTGCGGCCCCCGGGGCTTCATCCGCAGCTCCAGGCCCCGCGCGTGCCGGGCGCCCCGTCCCATCCCGGCGGATCAGCCGCGGGAAGGAAGCGCCGGCTCCGGCTCCTTTAAGGCGGCCGCGCGGCGGGAGGGAGGAGAGCGCTGTTTTGACTGCTGACATTTGTGGCCTTTTGGCAGCGCTTCGTATTCTTTCCTCTTGCGTAAGAGCCGGACTGTCTTTACTGTAGCTACTGTTGCCATGGAGAGATAGCGGGGGAGGATTCCTAGGATCTGTAAAGCCGGGAAGAGATTACGTCTTAAAATTGCCCTCTGAATGTAACGTGATGTGGCAGGGTAATTCAGGTGTGCCGTGGCACAGATAACGGGAGATGACCTGTCAGCTGGCTGGTAATGTGACTGGTAAAATAGCCTTAATTAGCGCAGGCATCGTGTTTGAACAAAATAAAGCTGTGTGGGCGAGTTAGCTTTGGGAGTAAGAGGATTGTATTTATTTGCATGGGGGCTACGTTTAAAAATGTTGCAACACTTTGTGCGAGGTTGGATGGCTGTGTTTGGCTGGTTTTACTGGAAAGGATAGACATGCATATTTAGAAATATTTCTAGCATCTGCTGAGAACTGCCTGTCATATGCTCGAATTGGAGTCTCTTAATTTTCATTGTGTATTTTACAGTGAGTTTTTATTGTTTTAATTGCAAGCTAGAATCTGTACATATAAATATATCCTGAGAATCTATAAGCAGCAAGTCTTATAAACAGTCTTATATTAGTAAATATTAACCCTACGCTGATAGCTACCAGGGTAGGCTAGAAGCAAGGCATTAACAGATATTTTTAACATGAAGGAATGACAGAAGAAGGCATCAATGTCTGCTTCGGTAAGTTTTCTTTCAGTTATTTTTAATTATTAATGTTTTACTCAAGCACTTACTAAGCATTAGAACAGGAGCAGTTCTCATTAACAGGTCTTTTTTTGTGCTTTGGAGCTTTTTTGCCCCTCCTTTCTTGACCTGAGTTCCTAGAAGCAGGTTATAAAATATTGTCATCGTAGTGTCATCTTCTGTTGCTGCCAGAATAGCATTAGTTCGGGCAAAAAGCTTTGCAAATTCTGATGCTTGGCTTTAACTTCGGAAAAGGTAATGAAGGCATGAAAAATACTATACCATACAAACAGTTCTTAAGAGAACAAGCCCTGCCTAATGTTAATAGTAATGCTGTGTTGTATTCCATTGCCAGAAAACGAGTGTGTGGGGGAACACAAATCTAAGTAATCTGAATGTATTGAAACTGCTTTACAGCAGTAAGGGTAGAAATGTGTTAGGGTGTAAGAGAGCACGCTACTGGGAAATGAGCTTGCATTACACCCACAGAGCATTTACTGTACATTAGTTATAACCCTGTTGTTTTTGTTGACTGCAATTAATTGAGTAATTTCTTCTATGACTGAAACACCAGGTTAAGCATGCTCGCTTTGAAAGAGAGTCTGCCGAATCTAGACAGCTTTTTGCACTTAACCACGTTAACAAACCCTTGCAAGGCACATTTTGTATGCTACGGTTATGGATTCTTGAAAGGTATCAGTGGGGGTTAATTCACTGTTATATAAACAGCCAATAACTGCATTTCATTGTTAGAACTGCTCTAAAATAGTTATTAGCTTCCAGGCTATTACTGGGAAAAAGCCTCTCTCTGGTATATGTGAACAACCACATTTTGCCTTGCAAATACTACTTGTAGGAAAAAGGCAAAAAAGGACCAGCAAATTTTTATAGCATTAAAGTAAGGACACTGCTGTATAAGCAGGCAAAGCCTAATTTTGGGCTGTTTTGTGGATTTAGCATCAGTTTTACAGCTGTCGCAACAGCTTTATCTAGAAGCTGTACTGGGGAGGGGGGAAAAACCCCAGCACTAAGCCGGTTTTGTGGAAGCTGAGTATTTACGGGATGCAAACATGTAAAAGCAGCGTTGCTGTTGGTTAGTGAAGCATTTCGTACGTGGCAGAGGTCCTCTGTGTGCAGCGGGCTGAGGGCGGCGCGGGAGGCAGCGGCGTCGCCGCTCGTGAGGCGCCATCACGCAGCCGGCCGAGCGGGCCGTGGGCGCAGCAGGCCGTGGACGGGAGCGCTGGGGGCCGGGGGGCAATGGGGAGGCTGCTGACAACGCGAAGTGCAGCCGGGGCCAGGGGTTTCTTCTGGGCATGATTCGCCGCCTCGCGCTGTCATCTGAACGTCCTTTTGGTAGCGCGGGGCTGCTACCTGTCGCAGGAGCCTTCGGGCTGGCGCTGCCTCTGCGTGGCTGCGAGCAGCCCTGCCTGGGCCGCTGGGGTGCTCACGCGCCACAGCTTTGCTTGCGTTTGTACTGCAGCCTCAGCTGCCACAGATAACAACTGGAAATACTGCCCGGGTTGCTCTTCTGTAAGGAAATTCGTGAATTCTTGTTTTTGACATATTTAATTTTCCTCAAAACTGCCGAATACTTCCTAAGAGTAACTAGTATTTCAACTATAGGGTTTTATTCGCTTTAAAATGTGGTATTGAAATACTACAATGCATCACCAGTGGTTATTTATTTAGGTTCATAATGCAAACATATGACTTCGCATTAACCTTTCTTTCCCTCTGGTCTCTCCTGACCCCGAGGTAGTTCAGCCTGAAATTTGGTAAGTTAATCGCAGTCACGCTGGCAAAAATAAACATAAATGAAGATGGATGAAGCTTGACCTTAAAATTATTTTGGATAGACTGGGCATATGCAGCTGAAAGAATTAATTGCTGCTCTTTTGGCAGCGACCTTTAACAGTGTAGGATTTCAGTAAATACTTCCTCTTGGAAGGAAGTGACACATGGCCTGTCATCCGTCTTGTTTCTAGAGCCTTTCTGAAGCTCACTGGATTTATGAATAGTCGTAATCAATGTTGGGCAGATTTGTCTTTCGGATGTTTACACTTCCGTGCCACGTAAGTAGTGTCAGTTTATCTCCGAATCTTTATTTTGGTGTGTCTGTGCTTGTCAAAGGGAATGAAATGTTTGTGCACCAGTTAAAAATGACAGACAGGTTGTAAAGTCAATATAACTGCACAGGCATTAATGACATTATAAATTAGGAAGAGTTTTTGGTCGTTTGCCTTTTGTGTGTTACGATTTGATTAAAAATCCCAGCAGTGCCCCATGGCATTGAGGATGATGGATGACAGAGCCAATACAGAGCCAAGAGAATCAGCTGTTAATATTGGGTCATCCGGCTCTGGCTTGCACTGTGAAAGCACCTTGAGAAGACACCCGGGGGTTGTTTAGAAGGAGACTTCAAAAGAAAGCCCAAGCACAAATCTTCTTGTTTATAGATCTGGAAATACTTTCATAATATAAAATCTCTCAGTGTAAGTTCAGCTAGGGCCTCTCATCAAGAAGAATCCTAAAATTTGCAAGTCGTCTTACAGAAAGAGGGACATGCGGGGATTGAGATTGTGCTAAAAAAGCATCTTAGATCCTTTTCTCTTTACAAAGATCATTCTGTTGGCAAGCCTGGGGGAAATTGTCAGGTGGGAGGTTGAGCCAGTTTTAAGGTAATGCACAGGTTACTTTTGCTGTAGCCAGAGTGTCCATTTGGTTTTAGCAGAATATGTGTGTGCCTTTTTTTATATATAATGTATTTTATTTGCGTTAGTATGTTAATGTTTCATTCAAAGGGAATATTGTTTGAGACTTGGATGTTATGAAGTGCTTGGGCACAAACTATTTGATGCTGAGCACAGTAAGATTTTATTTGCTTGAATATAAATGCTTTATTACAGGTTTTTATTATTACTGCAAAGTAAATGTTGATTTTTATTATTATGAATAAGTTTTTACAGAGCACTTTCAACAAAATTTTATTAGATTGTTACCTGACTTGGGAGCCATAAGCGGGATTGTCAGGAGCCCTTGGAAGCTCCCAGATGGATGAATGCTGTTTTGCCAGGTAGAAGTTTTACCTTTGGCTACTGGAGGAAAGTGAGTTGAGCCTGTTGCCACCAACACAATGTCTTTGAAAATCCTCAACTGCATGAAGGGTTTTTTTATGTCAGAATTAATTGCTACAATTTGGAGGAAGAGGCTGTTGTTGAACTACCCTAAAATTGCACCGTGTGTACAATATTTAGATTACGCTGCATTTAGGAGGCATGTGTAGAAGCAAGGTGATTTTGCAGAAGCGTATTAGGCAGTTTGCTTTGTGTGGACCTGGTTTTAGGCAATGTAATAGAGTCTGATTTCCAGAAACGCGGGAAGAGTCCTCTGCTGTTTGAGGAGAACTGGAGCTGGATGCCATGGTTTACTTGATAGCTCCTTTGCCTAGTTGCTTAGGTCCATCAGAATGAGTAAAAGCAGAGGGAGCTTGTGGCACTCCCCAGATGCAGGAGAAATAGGAACAAATCCAAATCCTTTGGCTTTCTGTGCTCCACTGGAAAAAGCCACCCATAAACTAGAAGAGATGCTCAGGAGGACACCTAATGGGTTAATTCAAGAGTATGTGCTGTTCAAGTGCTTGGCAATAAACTGTGTAAATATCTGTATAAGACTTAATTTCTGCAGAAGCTGTGTTCCTCCGAAGCATAAATTAACTTATCTTTATGATAAATCACGCAGTGTGGTAATGTTGTTTTGTGGATTGGAGCTAAGGCACACAGGAAGTTAGTGGCAGAAGCCAGTACTGAGCACAGATACTCCAAGGCAGGTTCCTTAACCCAAGACCATATTTTTTTGTCCTACTATATTTCCCATGTCGTTTTACCCCCACCTCCCTAAAGTGAGCCTGCATTTTCTCTTCTCCCTTTGCGAACTGTGCAGTGCAAACCAAGTATCCCGTAGCCTTCTGCCGTGCTCCGTGAAGCAGGGCATTTTGCACTGCTCCTGGGCATATTGCTACCTGCTTGCATTGCTCCATGCCTGGAAGTTTTCCAGTGCAGCCAGTCCTGCCTTCCCTCCACACCCTGGGATTCCAGAGGAGCTGCGAAGAAACAGACACTCGTGTGAGATTTGGCTGCTTTACAGAGTCCTTTGCCACAGGGGAATGGAAGTAATAACAAGGGAGTTCCCACAGATAGATGGATGTTGTGCGGTTGTGCCAGGAAGTTTGGTTTCCTAATAAAACTGTAAAACGAAACTCTACCTCTCTTAAAATGCTCAGGAGCTTTGATGTCGGCTCGAGCATGGTCTCGCGCAGAGACCATGGAAGCAGCGCAGAGGTTTCTGGGTTAACAAGCTTCTGACACTTAGGTTTTCCATGGAAATGTTTAGCTGTTTATCCACTGTCCTTCACTGCTAATGTACTGGTGGAGGAGGAGAATGTTCATCTGAGTGCTGAGCGCAGGGGTGGGAAAGAGACTTGGGTTTGATCTGATGAACTCCATTCTTCCAGCAAAGGCAGGCTATATATTTAACTCAGCTCACCTATATAAAATTGTAAGGGGCAAGTTCATGTGTCAAGGAGAAGTATCAACAGTTCAAGATGCCAATAATCAAGTTCGTAATCAGTTTCACAGTACACACAATACTGCATGTATGAAAAGCAAAACATATCCCTATTAAAAGTATTCAAGACTTTAGCTCTTTCAGAATGAATTCCCTGAAACTTGGTGCATTCGCTACCCGATTGGAGTGAGAAATGGGTTTTAATTCTGTGCTCAATGAGTATACGCCAAGTCAGTCCTTGCGGGCATCTCAGGTGATCTTAATAGAAGATCTGTAGCCTGTTCAAACATCTGCAGTTGGAACTTACTTAAATTCGATTCATAGATCATTGCTAACATTATTTTTAAGTTTACCTTTATTTTTCTTTATAGCTGTATTTAATGTGAAAACAACAAAAAGAAAATCTCAAAAAAAAAAAACCTCGTCACTTCTATAATTTGAAACAAAATTATTATTTCAAATAAAATTATGTATTAAATCAATGTACTTAATTGTTAAAGTCCACATGGCTTTTCTTAGTGTATATTAACTAAGATTTTTGAACAAAACTTTGAACATGTTCTTTTTCAAGTGAGAGAAAAGATGAAACTGGTCGTTCCACAACATACTTGAGAATGTGAAACTTGCTGAAACTCATCCTTACCACAAATGGTTTAGGATTTTGTAATAAATTTTCTGATGGAAAAAGATTTCTGGCAAATTCCCTCTGCCTGCATCCCCTTGTCAGTTCAGGCGTCTACAGTTTTCCTGTGGAAGCCTGGCGTGGGCCCAGCTTAGGCCACTTTTAAACTATGGAAAGTTAAACAGCTACCACATCCAGACAGTGCAAGCTGCACCCTTTGGTAATACTGGAATGCAGAGAAATGCCCAGTAGAGCATTAAATACAATTTAAATTTATTTGGGGTTTTGGAATACTTCACTGTCTTAATGAAAGTACCAATATTGACTCCTGTGCTAATAGGGACAAGTTACAGTTGCATGAGTAGCTTAACAGTGCATTTCCCAACTGTCATGTGCTTCAATTTCTTTTGCTCTGATTTTTATGGATGTACTTTACTTGTTTTGGAGATAATTGTGAGGATAATGTGCTGCATTGTGCTCTCCAATACTGACATACAATGCCAATCCATTCTTCTTATGACCTAGTTTTTATACTGCAAATTTAATGGACAGTATATACTTTAATATATTCCATTCATTTCTTATTATACAGGACTTATGGCATAATACTCCAAACCGCTTTGATAATTCTTCAGCATAGGAGTTATTATTGGCCTTTGTAGGGTATTTCCAAAATACATTTACTGGTGTGGTTTACAAAAGCCTTTTTTTTTTTTTTTTTTCTTTTCTTTTCTGGCTTTATGCCTTAAAGGAATTCAACAATTGCAGTGTTTAAGTTTTACCTTTAAGATATGAATTAGACATGATCTATTCATAACAAAAAATTAGTTGACTTAATGTGGCCAGCCATCTCAAATCTAAACTAGGAAATAACAGTTGCAAATGACATTCTTGTCTCTGCTGCCTAAATCATGGTAAATTGTATGGTATGTATTGTGTATCTTCAGCAATGAACAGTGTGCCTGACAGTCTGATGCGTTATTTCTTACTGTGCTCTGTCTCATAGATCTTACTTTCAACAGCACTCAAGCATAGTTGTTTTTAATACTGGCTCTATAGAGCAAAATATAAATGGCTTTATGGAAACAGCATTTTTTAAATCCCAACAACTTCATATTTGTTCTTGACTCTATTAAAATGCTTAATTTTCCTCAGACAATATTTTTCTTCCATTTGAGATGATGACAAAGACAAATATTTGTCAATGTTTCTTAAAGTTGATGGTTTTGGTGTTGCTTCTGTATCTGGGAGATGTGGAAAAGTGTTCCTGCATCTTCATGCAGTGGAGGAGGTAGCCAGAGGTTGAAATGCCAGCGCCAACTTCTGTGTCTGACGCGTGTCTATCTGCAGATTCGTAACAGGTAAAATATATCACAGTCAGTACAGATTAGGATGGCAGTCTTGAGACCTTTCTTTGTCCATACAAAACACCTTGCAAGCTTTCCAAATTTTAGTTTCTAAGCTCAGTGTGAGAGAAGGGAAGAAAGACCTAGTAAAATGTCAGCATGTGTGGTGTTACTCATCCATGAACAGTCATACCTTCTTTTTTTTTTTTTTCTTAACCTGTCTTGACACCCCCTAGACTCAATTTCTCCTCAGCTTTCTGAAGCTCTGTCACCGTGTGCCGGTAGCTCCCAGGCCTCTGGAATTGAGCAGTTGGTGTGGACTTGGGGCCAAGCGCTGAGCAGCAAGGCCGTTTTCTGCGGAGAGCAGCCTGTGGTTCAGGGGCGCTCTCTGTCTTGTTTTCTCCTGGCTTCCCAGTGCTTTGCATCAGACCTGACAGCTCTGAAAATGCACAACGCAGGGCCCAAGTGAGGACATTTTAGAATTCCTCCAAGCACAGTGCGTTTGTAAAGTGCCACTGCTTTGCTTTTGGATAAAATGATTAAAAGTAACACATGGGGTGAAAAATGGAGATTACCTGAGCAGCCACAGTGGTGGTTGGATGGGTTACTTTAATATAAAGTAACGTCTGGTGTCATACAGAGAGCACAGATATATTCAAAGCATGATCCAAAATGAAGGACGGTTTTTGTGTTTTAGTGAACTTGAATGACTGGCTTTATTTTCAAAGGTTACAATTTTTTTTCAACTATCAAAAGCTTAAACAGTGTGTTTGAGCATGCAAAATGTTGCTTAGGAGTGCTAGCACAGGTAGGCATTTCAGGAGCTTGCAGTGCATGTGAAATAGAATAAGGGCTTTTAATAGTATATTTCATTAAAACATTTTGGGAAAAGAACATGTTTCGTCTTTATTTTACCTTCTATTTGTGTTCAGTATGCTGCTCGGCAGGTAGAGGATGCTGATCCTACTCATATATCAGGCAATACGAATAGGAGCAACCTGCCTGTGCAATGCTCAGACCCGTCTGATGATAATGCGAGTTCAGCATTTGGATTCCTTCGTGCTTTTAAACACTCAAATAGCCATTTCAAAAGCTCTATTTTTGCCTCTGTGCAGTGAGAGATCTCTGCCACTTTCAGTCTGGCCCCAATCTAGTAGTGATGGATACTGTTTGTATCAGTGATGGATATTCCTTGTATCTTCCTGGCTTGTTGGTGCGTATGGTGTGCGTATGGTATGGTTGGTGCGTGTTGTTGCGTGCGTGTTAGAAAGTTTTCCATAGTTTTGACTGAGGACCTACCTGTCTAGAAAGGTGAATATATTTTGAGGAAATTGTGACTAGTACAAATACCACTAATAATGCTCCTGTGATGTGTATGGATATGGCACCTGGAAGAGCTGCCTTTGACTCTGCTGGTGACCATTCAGTTTTCTGCACCTTCCTGTGGTTGAACACGCTGCCTTGCCTTGATTGCAGATATCTCCTGGCACAGCAGTGGCACTTGCAGATACTGCTATAATGGTGTGTCCCCTTGGTCTTTGCCACCTTTCTGAGTTGTTCACTGAGGAGGGAAGATGCTGCAAGTGTTAGGTGCTCTTTGCTTCTCTCTGTGCAGTGGCAGACGGGCACTCGCCGGTGGCTGGTTGCTGGCACCCATAGCTATGTTTTTATGGCTTTCGTAAGAGTCTGCAGGAGAAATTAGACGACCTGCTGTAGGAGGAGGAAGGTGCAGAGGTAACAGTGGAGGAGGTTCTTGTGAATGTCAAGGTCTCCTGCAAGCCCGGAGCTCAGCCTACATTCCTGTACATAGTGAGGGATGCACTGCCAAGAAGTTAATTCATCCTTTACTGGGATACCGAGGGTCTCGGCATGCCACACTGAGGCTTTGCTTACAGAGCTAGCCTTGGAGAAATGTTCCAGCTGGAGAGAAACTATTTTATATATATATATATGTGTGTGTGTGTGTGCATGTGTGGGGGGAGAGAGAGAGAGAGAGAGAGAGAGGAAAAGGAGCACCTTGGCCTGCCTAGTGTTGGGTAATTTTGTACTCAAGACGTGAAGTTACATAAGGGAAGACACTCCTGTAACCCCAGCCTGTCAGGAAGACGTGGTAGAAAATTCACTGAGAGCAAGCGCACTCTGGTAGGTGTAAGAGCAGGGACGTTTTGTCCTTTGCACCGCATGCACTTTAAAAGAGAAGTCGTCTTTGGCAGGTCTGGTCAGCCCTGGAGGAGATCCCGCTTTTATACCGTGGAGCTGCTTGCTCCCTTCAGTGTTGTGGGCTGAACTTCTCTCTTCACTGTGGGAGAAGTGGGATCCCAGTGTCTTCCATAGGCTTCTACACTGCTGGAAGGATGAGCTCAGTGGGGCCCTGGGTGGAAGCAGAGTGGGAGCGGGAGGCAAAGCCTCAAACTCCTTTCCTGGTGCTGTTCGAGTAAGCCAAGGGATGGATGTGGACAGAGGCAGCAGGTAGAGCAGGACCTAGACAGCCTAATTTTCCATTTCTCCTTCAGCAAGGAAGACCCAAGCAAGTCTAAAACGGGGAGGCAGCGAGGTCCAGCTCTAAAACTTCTGTGCTTATTGCTGTAGGTTCACGTGAGTTTTTTTAAGGAAGGAAACATTCTGGAGGGGAAAAAATCCTTTCTCTAGGCTATGCTGCATTTACCAAATATTCATATTTCCCGGTTACGTGGTTTATGAAACTTCTGAACAGGCCTACAGTTTGCTTACATTGCTTGTGGTGCATACATCAGATTGAAATGTGCGCGAAACTTTATTTTGCCTAATGTAACTTGATTTTACTATCAAAACATTTCATGAGTTAAGTTTGAGATGTGCAGCAGAACGGCAAAGATATTTAACACTTTGCTTATTTTAGAAAAATGACCTTTGAGTCAAAAGACACTGTGCTTGTCAAAAATATACTGCTGAATTAATTTCTTACAATGGCAATGTGTTAGATGACTTTTGAAAACAACCTTACAGGTAATGAGATAATTTTATCTCAGATCTGTCTGGTTGTAGTGCTTCTTACAATCAGGTCTTTGATTTTTACTGGCTTTTGTGATTATAAATAAAGTTAAAATTTGGAAGCAGAAAAAAAAAGAAAAATAATAAGAAAAAAAGAAAAAACAAAACAAAACAACCCAAAGCAGTTAGTGTTTGCTGACAGTGCAGCAAAAATGCTGTCTTACTAGTGGGAATAGACTGAATTTTAAACAACATTAGAGTTGGAAGATCCCAATCCAAGCTGTCCTCCCACATCACCCTTACAAGACTGTATGGAGGCCCTGCACTTTATTCTGATTTATAAATGGGCCCAGCATAAATGGTTTTGTATATTTTAGCAATGTTGTACGACACAGGGAGATACCAGCTGTTTCCACGCACTAACTCAATGGCTGAATACTTAACTCATGGTGAGAACCTAATCGTTCTTGTGCAGACAGTCAATGTCAGCAACTTCAGTGGCTTTAGTCTTGCAAATACTGTGAGGAGGCTTCAGCTTTTCATGTAGGTATTGTAGCTTTCTGGTGCTGGAGAACTATATTTTGTTACAGTTAGGTAGCCATCCTTGAAAAGCCTGTTTATTCATAAGCATGTAGAGGGAGAGGTGGCAGTCTGCAAATTGCTAGGCTTCGTATTGCCTGTGGATGTTGAATTCTAGCTTGAGTTGGAGCAATCTTTAAATAAATAAATAAATACAGAGCCTTCTGAGTCATGTTATGTGTTAGCATATGTAGTATCGTACACTGTATAGAAGTGTTGATGTACATTATCATATGTATTACTTGATTATCAATGTGCCTAGTAACTCCAGTAAATTTAAATGATGTAGAAGTCACTGATGCTAAGTAGTGATGCATGTTGTTTACTGGATGCACAAGGCAGATTGCAGTGATGATTTGTATTCATGTCGCCAGCAGCCACTGTTAGGGGTGAGAGCAGATAGTGGGGAGAATGAAAGCGGTGGCTCAGCACAAATGGACTAATAAATGGATTTCTGTAGAGTAAAATATTGGAAATCCCTCATAAGCCCAATTGTATGGATAAAAAAAATCCATGCTGCGTTTGAATTCTAATAATCAAAATGGTTTTAGATGGAGTGTTGCCAACTTGAGAGGAAAAAAAAAAAAGGGCAAGGAACTTTAAAGTTTTTAAATCTACATTGGTTAAATGAATCATTGAATCCTCAGTGGTAAGGTATTCCTCTGCCTCTCAGACATGAGGGTCTCAAATGAAATAGGAGAGCTAAAATGCATGTTAAAACTAAAGGGAAATTTGGCTCATAGTTTTTGCTTTATCATTAAATTTCAGCAGTATTTTAATGTTCTTTTATTAGAAGTGTTATCTAAATCATTTGCTTTACGTGTTGCTTTTTCTGAAAATCTGATAAATAGCTTTGAGTTGCTGGGGTTTTTTGCTTTTTTGAAGTTGCTTTTTTGTCGCTGCTGTTCTTGAATCAGTGAGCAATGAGTTACTGTAATATTTTGGTGGTTCCACTGAGGTCACTGCAAACCAGAAACAGTTGAGCTACAGCAAAACTTACTGTAAGTCTGTGTTGATTTCTTTTTGGGTGGCTATTCTTAGAATAAGCTTCAGCATTAGTGAAGTTGTGGTTTGAACTGTGTTGCCTGCGTGTAATGTTATTTCAGCTAAAACAAAACAAAGGATATCAGTTTCTAAAACAACCAGAACTATTTTTAACTCTTTCCTCCACTTCTTTAAAGCAAAACCAAGGTGATTCACCAGTGTTCTGTCTAACAGGGCCTGGTGCTTTCCTGGGAGAAGGCAGGAGTCCATGGTGGGCAATTTGGCATGAAATGGCTGTGAACTGTGGTTTCCTTTTGCCCTTAATGCTACACAATTCTTGACTAGCTGCTGTTCTGAAAAACCTGTTTGATCCCTCTTGACACCGCAACCGTTTGCCCGTGCTGAGATAGATATTTATCAAGAACATGAATGTACTGATTCATTTTTGTGCGCGTCTGCAGTGTTACCCAGCAGGATCCCGAGAGCTAATTTCCCATTGTGTTCAAAATGATTTCTTTTTAATGTTTTCAAGAAGAATTGATCAACAAATTCATTTGCAGTGGGAAAGTTCATTCTAAAGCCTGTGTATCCTAAATATCTGCCTGGAAGCAGAGAGGAAATAAGAGTTGAGGCAAATTGGTAAAATTATGCTTATGGGAAGTTCAGCTCCTAAGGGCCACATCTTGATATCAGAAATAAGATTTATGAGTTTTTGGTTTAGTCTTTCTTTTCCAGTAGTGCCTAGTTTGACCTTCCTTATAACATTTATTATTTTACATACTTAGATTATGTCAAATATTTTCCACCCCTCTGTAAATTAAATTGCTCTAATCTTTTAGACTCTTCTCATTCTGCATCTTGTCCAGACTTCTGAGAATTATTGCCCTTCTTTGCACCTTTTCCATTTCTGCTATTTTCCACTTAAGATAAGGCAACCTGGACGCAGCATGGTCCTCATAGCAACTGTAAGTAGTTGCATCATTATTGTCTATATTTTTCCTACTGAATCCAACACTTGTTTAAGAGTGTTCCCCACCCCTCAAAAAAAAATCAAAAAACAAACAAGAATAAACCTTATGTATTAAGAGGATCATCTATAACTGCAGGTCAGTTTCCCCATGGATGCATTTAATTTACAGCATGTTGATGGCATTTGATGGGTTTCTGTCTGTCTGTATTTCAGTGTTTTGCTATGGCTTTTTCCTTAGCAAGTTTGTTGTAATATAGCCCTCCAGATAAAATCATTTTTCTATAATCCATAATTTAGGCTCCTAATGTACAAGTGGAGTCTTTACTGTTCCATAAAAAGGCATTTCCAAAGGTATCATAAAAATACATATAATATGCCATATAATATGTAGACTATATTTGAATAGTGGATTAAGCCAGATACTTAAAACAATAATTTGAAAATGGTATCTATTTTTCCATATTTCAGTCCCAATTTTATAAGGATTTTCTAATGAGCACCATGAGGTTTGTGTTTGTGCTAAATTTCGAGTAACAATTTCCAAATCTTGACTATAGCATGAGTTTATGAAATTGCAGCACCAAAAATCTTTAAAATTGCTTACTATGAGTGTGAAAGTGTAAACTTTATCAAGTTGATAATTAGTAGTTAAGGTCAGATTCTGCAATGGAGTTCTGGTTTGAGTTGCTAATGAACACTTGTATTCTGCTTCAGTAAAAACTAGATTATGGAGGTTCTTAAAAAATAACAGTCATAGGTTTTGACAGTTGGAGGTAATTACTAAGGGGATAAAACAAATGAGAACTAAGGTATTTAAATGCCAGCACCACAAACTTCACATGAATGGTGGTACACTGATTTATTTTTAAAGGAAAGAAAACAAATCTAGAGTGAGACCTTGTATGGAACATTATACACTTAAAATTTATTCTAAAACATGAAGTCAAAAGCCAAATACCAGGCTGCCTATGCAAATGGTTAATCCTAAGGCATACAATAATAATTTAAATTTTGTTTGTGATTATGAATTTAACTACAGAAAATGAGAAGTTAGACAGAAGGATTTCCAAAGATGTGAAAGCACTGTGTGTTTATCAAGTCATCTCTTGCAAAATTAACTTTAATTTAATTAACTTCAGGCACCAATAAGATATTCTCTAATGTTTATTTGCAAGGGAAAAGAAATAGGAAATCATGTGTCTAATACTTTCCTGTTTCCTGATGTTTTTTCCTAGGTGTAGAGTCCTCTGACTGTAAACAGATCTGTTGATCTTAGGGCATGAGGAAAGAAAGAAAGAAAGAAATCTTTTCAGTTTGTCATGGGCTGTTCTATAATGTCTACAGAGTAAACTTTAAAAAAAAAAAAAAAAAAAAAAAACTTATTTGTACTTTTTTTTCCCTCCTCTAATGCCTTTTACTCTGTTTTCCTCAGTTCCTCCCTGCTCTCCCGTTTCAGCCCTGGACAAACCGCTCGTCCCCGCTCTCTCCAGCCGGCCGCAGCAGCAGGCCCGCGCGGGGCGCGAGGTCGCTCCCGAGCGAGCGCCGGGGATGCCGGAAGCGCCGGAGCTGCCGCCGCTCCCGCAGGGAACGCCACATCCGAGCGCGGGGGTTGCCCAATTCTTCCTGCCGCTCACAGCCCTAAATAGCAGCGCTGGGTGGTTCTGGGGACAGCAAAAGGGAACGGGGAGGCCTCGCTGACGTGGGTTCTTGGCATTGCCCTGGCAGTGGCAGGAAAGGAAGTCGCACAGAGATTATGAACACTGAGACCGGTCTTACATCTGCTATTTTTTTTTATGTGCTGAAATCTAATAATTTCACCATTTTTTTTCCTGGCAGTCTAGAACAGCAAACGGTGAATTTGGAAAAAGTAGGTTTCTTAGGGAAGCCCTGCTTCCCTCAACAGGAGATGTCCCGTGGTTTGTTGAGCGAATCCAGGAAAAGGACACCCAAACTGTAGCAGCAAGAGGAGCAGCCAAGCACCCTGAAATCTCTCTTCCTTCTCCTGCCAGTTTTGCATTGGTGAAAAATGATGCATCTGTGTTGCACATGACAAGATACTGTCAAGAAGTAACAGCTTGAAGGCTGGGATCAGCCTCCCTCCTTCTCCAGCACTTTTTCCACTTTCCTTGTATAATGTCTCTTAGGCTCAGTCGCAACATTTCTGAAATACAGTAGGGCTCTCATGAGCTTTAGTGAGAAGTTGGCTACACATTTTCTTTCAGCAAAGCTCCAGGTGCCTGTGACAGGGAAACTCAGCAAGCCAAGGGTTTATGAGCAGGTCTGAACCTCCTCAAAGAGAAATTAAGGAGCAAAAGACGGTCCAGTTGGTTTTGTTCTCTCCTTCATCCATCCTTTGTTTTTGCAGTGTTCCTGAGGTATTCCTCCAATACCATTTCTCTGAAAAAGGGAAACTTTGAGCAGAAATTTATTTGAAGTGAACTGTTTAAAGAAACTGGAGGAAAATACTTCTGTAAATGGGTAAGAAATCTCATCTTTAAAACTGAGACAAACAGATGAAGGTATATGTAGGAGAAATGTCATTTAAAATCTTAATAGCTTTAGAAAGTTTGAGGCTGATTCTTAAGCTATGAATTTGAATGCTACCGAAAAGAAGTCCAAACAGGCATCTTAAAAACAAAACCAAAAACTAGTTCCAGGGCACTATCCCAGTTTTGCATTGTTTCAGTCAAGTACCACATTCTGATATTTTCTCTCCCTTGCTCCCCATTGTTCCAACAAAAACATAAAAATCTTACTGCAAATGAGTGAATAGAGTTGGATGCAAGCCTTTCTACTGTGGCACAGGGGTGATTTGTGTAAAACCCTTTTTGTTGAAGGACAAGGATCTATTTGAGGCCTCGCGCTCCCTCGCTGCAGGTCCCTGTCGGAGTGAGCTCCCCCCAGGCTGAACCGTTGGTTTCCCAAGGCAGTGTGGAGCTGTGCATGTGGCAGCTCGCTGCTGCCTTCTCCCACACGCTCCTCGCCGCCCCCTCGGCCTCCGTCAGACGATGCAAAATTGAGCAGGAGTTCTAAATAAAAAAGGAAAAACGCAGCGGATGTTCGCGTTGCATAGTGGCAGCAGTTGTAGGTGGATAAGAAGCAGCTAGGTAATTACCTTCCTGAATGTGCTGTAAGTAGGTAAAGCAAATCCATCAAAAGTTTCCTGAAAAAAAGGAGGGCAAAGGGCTAGGGCTGTCTTTTGGTTTGATTATACTTGGGGTTTTTTTGAGAAAACCAGGTGGTTTTCTGCTCCAGAGGAATAGGAACTGCACTTCTTACAGGATTTATGAACAGGTAAGAGAGGTAAATAAGATAGGTGAATCTATCTTTTTTGCTCTGTTTTTTTTCAAAATTATTAGTGATATTAGCCTATTAGCAATACACCTAAATACTTGTAAAATATCCTGTCATATTTGATTGTTCTTCTTTGTGTACTAAATAAGGCCTTGGTTTCAAGTCATAGTGAATCTTGCATAAAAATTACTGAACTAAATTTAATTTTATAAATATTTATATTTAAATTTAGTTCAGTAACTTTATGTATACATATACATACATGTATATGTTCACACCACGCACACACACACACATATGAATGTATATAAAAACATATAAGCATTCCAGTACATTTTCCAGGGCATATTCTAAATGTGACTGAAAGCTAATCAAAGAAGGAATGCCAAGAACCTGTCTTAGCCTACTTTCCTTTATTTCTGAGATAGAGAAAGGGAGACAGGAGTCATCTTTTTGTTTTCTTTCTTTCTTTCTTTCTTTCTTTCTTTCTTTCTTTCTTTCCTTCTTTCCTTCTTTCCTTCTTTCCTTCTTTCCTTCTTTCTTTTTTCCACAGTTTTGATGCTGATTAGAATCCAGGGCAAACAGCAAATATTTTAACAATAACAAAAAACTCAGACACAGAAAAAAAAGAAAATTTTGGTGTACTTTATTTCGGAGTAGTCTTCCGGTCTTGAAAGATTTCACCGTTTTATTCCAATTCTCCACAAATTCGGCTCCCCCAGACGTTCTCCATCTCCTCTGTGCCCGGCCTGCCCTGCTCGGCTCCGAGACCCCAAACCCTGGGCCCGGCCAGGCCGGCGGCGGGGAGGAGAAGGGCCCAGCGTGAGCAGGCCGCACTGGAGGCAGGTTCAATGAGGAGCAGCCCTGTCCAGGCCTGAAACCTTCACTTTGCAGCACCTGGGCCAAGAAGGGAACGCGGAGGAGGCTGAAAAGGGCTCTTAAAATTTCCAGGATAATTTGAGTAGCTGCTTAAAGCTGAGCAGAGGCTTAAAAGGCTTGTGTGTGCTCCCAAACAGAAGCTAACCACCTCATGGTACGTGGATGTTTGACGCTCGGCTTCCCGGGACAGGCCACTTAAGATCTTCTAATTTTCTTGAAGAAAAAAATGAGAAAAACGAAACCAAAAACAACTCTCCCCAAAACAGCTCCCTGTTAGGATCACAGGTTTCTAGCAGGCCATAGGCTGATTTTAGCCCCCGG
The DNA here is from genome assembly GCF_000705375.1 of Tinamus guttatus. Next base: position 1,960 of record NW_010583349.1, on the reverse strand, counting down.
GATACTTGCTGCCTGCATCTCCTCGCCCTAAGAAGAAGCTCCCGTCTTGCACAGCTCTGTCTTGCGAGGTCTACCTGTCCTTGAGGCACCGAGTCAACAGCTGCTGTAGCGGCTGGGTAAACAACCCTCAGAGCCAGACGTCCGCCTGTCAGGGAGCCGGAGGGCTGCGGTGTCGGACGTGCTGCCCTGTGTTGTGGGACGCTGCGCGATCAGCTCCCAATTTTGGCTTTAATTAGTGGTTAGCGACTTTGCAACTTGAGGACTCGTTTGTAAGAGCTCTTGAAAAGCAGTAAAATAATAAAGCTGTGTCACTGTTTGCAGTTCGAGAGTACAGGTTTGCTGGAAGTGCTTTGGTGAATATATGATTCGTTTTTATTTCCTTCCAGTTTTGAATCGAGCAGCACCGAACTCCTCCCGTATGTGTCTGATCTCCCCTAAGTATCTAAACCAAATCGCCCCTCCCTCCCAAAGCCATAACCTGGGCAGTGCCTGGCAAAGGTGGAGGATTTAGGGTAATCAGCCCACAGGTGCCCGTGGATTTTCGTTTTCTCTGATTAATTCCCCTCTTCCTCCTCCTGCATGGATGATGTTTTCCCATTTAGAGCCATTATGCCACGCAGAGCCATCACGGAGGGGAGCGCAGCGAAGGTCGGCCCGGGTTCCCAAGCTGCGGCTCCCGCGTTGCCCCCGTCCCTTCCTCATTGCGCGCGTTGCTAAACCCTCTCTTCCCACACAGCGTTCCTGAGCAGAGCGTGTGGTGTGTCCTTGTCTTAAAAACGGCCACCTGAAGTGGAAGGGCAGATCTGAAGGACACAGATGTGCCGGGTTTCGTGGCAGCCCAACCCTGCGCAGCGGGAGCGGTTTCTGGAGAGGCGCTTTATCCCTGCTCCGGATGCCTGGGATGTGACCTGCGCCCGGGCTGGAAAGCACCTAGTGCCGCATGGGATTCACACATCCAGCTTGGAGAGTCTAGAGGAGGGCAGGGAAAAGTTAAGAAACTTGCAAAATTGAGGGATTAGCTTTAATATACCTATTCCCCGTCCCCCCCACACACAATTTTTGCCCAGAGAAGAAAACATTAGCTCCCTGTGACTGTTTTGTTTGAAAGCCCCTTGGAATGGCTAATTCTGTGATTACAGCTGGAGTACACTGTTAATAAGGAAATGTCATATTTCGGGACTTGATTAATTTTTGTTTCAGGCACCTTTTCAGTTTTTGCGAAGTCTTTTTTTGTTTTTTATCTATCCAGACTCTGTTGTTATTGTTCTTCACTTTAAAACTGCAGCAAATAACAGTATTTAATTCAGCATGTTAAAAATACCAGAAAAAAAAAGGATTGTTATGAAAAGATGAACTTGCAAACTTCACCAAGTAAGTTTTAATATAATGAAAAAACGTTTTTGTTTTGGTGTTTTTAACACTCAGACCCACTGCTGCCATTAAGACTGTTCATATAAATATGATTCTTCAGCACTGTTCAAAGTGGGTTTACAGGCTAGCATAGAATTTGAAGTAGAGATATTTTATGGAGAAGCTCAGAAAGAAAAGCAGAGGTTGAGCAGGAAAAGACTAAGATAGAGGTGCCTGAAAATCAACCAGGTGGAGGTTCCACCCTGTGTTAGAGACAGTCGAGCTGTAACAAAGATAACAGCTCCAGCTGTAGAGAACTGGGAGAAAAATGGTCAAGGAGTTGGAGTGGATGACCCAGAGGCACGTTCTGGTCAGCTGGTGAAGGAAGGGAGGAAGCAGTTTGGACAGCCTAGGTTATAAACATAGGTTGAAATTAGGGACAATTTTTGAAGAAGGAAGAGTATTGTATAATATGAAATATGGCAGCCAGGGCATAATGAAAAGTGTTAAGAAAGAGAAGGAGGCAGAAGCACATGCAGTGAGATGATCAGTGAAGACTGAACGTTTCCTCGCAAACATCTCTCCCTGAGAAATCTCTTGTGTGTAAATT
>NW_010583348.1:250043-273764 GCF_000705375.1 Tinamus guttatus | reverse complement strand
TCTCCTCTAGACCATATATAATTTGGGGGTGGAGGGTATTCAGCTCCATGTATATTAAAGTAGTCTAATTTTCTGAAGCTAACTCCAAAAGTCCTACATTTATGAGATGTTTTCAAAAATCATAGTCATTTTAAACAAAAAGGCAAAAAGAAAAAAAAAAAAAAAAGAAAGACAAGTTAGCTCAGCTATTAGCTCAGCTGCATCTTCTTTAACCGTTCAGATAGTCAGTTTGGGATGAAGATTATTTTCCATGATCATCATCCCAAGATCTTGATTCTACAATGAATATTATAAAAATTAACACTATTAATATTAAATACAGTTAATTATTGGTGGTAATCCAAACAATTAATTTGCTTTTAAGTTTCCTAGTATTCTTATATATTTCTAATTCTCAGTTTTAAATTTTAATGTGTCAGGTGTGAGACGTCTAAACGGTGTCTGATCACGACAGGGAAAAACACTGCCAAGGCAATTGGACGTTCCTGTTGCTGGACAACACATTTGGCAGAGGAAGTGGAAGAGGTCTTTTCAGTGGAAGCTTTTACGATAAGATGACATGGTGTTATGTAAGGTGAATACTATGAGAATAATCATTTAAGGCTCTGAAAGTCATTATTCTGTAGGCATAAAGGACAGTTCTGCTCTTTCTGGTTCTGTATGTACATATCTACAGCTGCATTTGGCTCCTTGGTGACAATGACTGAATTGCTGGGGAAAAAACTGAATGCTGGTTTAGCACAGGAATTGATGCTTTTGAATTTTCTGAAGATTCAGCTTGTCATTTATCCTGATGATTGTGACCAGCTAGAATGCTGGGAGGGCTCACAGGGCTTAAAGAGAGCAGGCCAGTGTTCACAGCTGGAAACTTCTGGCCAGGAGTAAACGTCACTGGCTAACGTGTCATTGCAGGGGGCAATGGTTGTTAACGTTCGCATGAGGCCTGTATCTACATTGTGTGAAGGAAGTCTCTTATTCCTGCATTTCAGTATGTTGTGCAGCTGTCTCCTGTAATTTTGCGAAAAGGGATTTTTTGCAAATAAAAAAACATATAAAAATTCATTGCCTATTGCCTGTTTTAGATCAAAGGGATGTATGTTATGAATTCCACACCATAACTGACAAAAAATTCACTTAAAAAGTTCAACTTTGTCTGCATTTGAATTGTTGACAATTGATTTTTAAAAAGTAATTAAAATCTTTAGCTTTGCCTAGCATAAGAGAAGGCACAGGCCATATTAACAGATGTGATGTTCTTCAGTGTGTTCTGTGTAAGGTAATGGAAGACAAGTAGTTCTAATGTTTTGCATTTTCACTCATCCAGCCATATGTCTGATTCTTTAAAACTGTAGTTGCCAGAAAATAAACACGAGATGAATTATGTCTAATATAAACTACATAAAAAAGGGAATTAGACTGAAAAATAATCAGAGCAAGAGGAAGCTCCCTGTCTTTTTCCCCAGGGATCATACAGATGATAGAGCCTGTGATTTTGGCTAGGCTAAGTCAATTGCTGTGCTTTAAGCAGTAGAAACTGATAAACTACATGGCTAGCCTGCATCTTTCCAATGTCCAGCTGCCCCAGAGATCATTGGATCTATGCTCTTGCCAAAGCTATAAATTCCTAGTCATTCCTTCTTTCTTTTTCTTTCTTTTTCTTTTTTTTGGATCTTCCTCCTCATCTGTCTCACCACAGTCAAGTTAAATGCTGCAATTCGTTCCTAAATCATCACCATTCCCAAACTTTCCTTTACACACCCTCTTAATTTATCTTACAGACCCTGCCAATTTATTCCATATTATCTCACATTTAAAATGGAATATAACACACAGTCTATTTTTTCATCTAGGGAATTGGCTCATGGCCTAGGGAATTAGGTGCACAGATGACGGCGTCCTGGTGCACCTGTTGCCACTCTTGAGCCAGCATGGCAGACTGGGCAGCCCATGTTAATCAAAAAGCATTTGTACTCATGCCTGCTGGTTGCTAAAAATATGTCTTTCTAAGCTTGCGTGGCATATTTCTGAAAAGAGGATGGGCATTCTCATTTTGGTGGTTATGACCTGTATCTCAGTAAATCAAAATCAATCTTTCATGCTCTGTTAGTTTACTTACACTCCTAGTTTTAGATTGTGCCCTATATATGTTTGTGTCAGAATTAATCAAAGTTCGGTCGTTTATTCCATTTTCCATACCTGCTTAAATCTCCACTGCTCCTGCTAGCACGTTTAATGGAGACAAGTCATCAGTTCTTTTTGCAGCATTTTCTAGCCCTTGCTGGTATGTAAAACCATCCAGAAATTCAGCAGCAGAAGACATATTGCTAATACATTTATTTATTTATTTATTACCTACTTTTTCAAACCTTGCAGTTGTATAACAATCCAGTACCATGGCTTCTCACACATTCATTGTTTCCTCAGTTTGCCGCGCAAAAACTTTGAAAAGAGAGAAAATGGAATATTAGCACAGGAAACACATTTTTCCATTTCAGTTTTCTGACACAGTCATTATATTTCCAGTTATTTGTTCTTAACTTCTTTACACACTTACCCAACACTTGTTTTCTCTAGGCAATTCCAGGCAGAACTGGTTTTAGTCTCACCTCTAAGTTTTCATTTGAAGTCTAACTTGAATCCTAGATGAAATATCATAGAAAAATAATTCACTCAAATGTTTGAGTAAATTAAGCCTTTTAGTCTTCACTGTTTTATAGAAATAGGAACCAGAATTCCAGACTTGATGATTTAACACACACATGCACATTTGCCTTAACAGCACATCTCCCGAACATCCATTTTTCACATACTGTTCCTTAACTAATCAGATACAAGACAAAAATCACGTCAATAACTAAAAATCTGCTTTTTTGCTTTATTAGGACCAAAGCTGCTGGACTCAACCCCTCTGAAAATATTAGACGTGAACCCTCAAAGTTCATCGCTTTTGTATAGGTAATTTTCTTTATATTTTAAAGTATACATAAAAAAGAGAAAACTCCTATCATAAAAATACTGTAGCTTTATGAAAAAATAGAAAAAAATATTATGAGAGTACTTGCACTAAGAATAAAATTCTCAATATTGGTGTAAATACACCTCTATGGTCCACTGACCTCTCTTTTAAAAGAAGCAAAGATGCTCTGCTTGTTGTCCAGACATTGTATACTAATTAATTCAGTGGTATTTCCTTTTTGTATTTAATAATAATGTAATCAAAATGAAGGAATTATTTTGCATATGACTCAGCTCTCTGCTTTGAGCAAATGTAGACTGTATTTTAAAATTCTCTTTAAATCCAAATCAGTAGTTATCGGTGACTGCTTAATAGTAAATCAGAGGGATTTACATAACACAGGAAATTAAATACCTTTAGGATATAAAAGATCTACTATGTATTTACAGCAGAAGACACATTAAGATCTGATTAATTTCTTAGATAAAAGACTTCATAGAATGCTATCTATTGCATCAAACTTTGTCAAGTGAAATAAGCAATATATTCTCATCGTTCAATTCAATTACGCATTGCACTGCTGCTGAGTGAGCTTGATCTCCATGGTTTATTCTCAAACCTCTTTACTTTTCCTGAGCATCACTTCTGCAAAGCTGGCACTAAAATAATCTTGGTATCATAGCATTCTGAATTTATACATAAATATTTTTTCTGTTCAACATTAATTTGAAAGAAAAACTGCACTTTGATATAGTCATTGTCTGAAAATAAAATGCATGTAAGATAGCCTTTTAAAAATGGTTGTTTATTTGTATTAAAAATGTGACAGTGCCAAAAAACACAAACAAAATCCAGCAACCAGGACACTCCCTACCTCCCCAGTCCTAAACCTAACTCTAACTAACAACTGGTTGCGGTTACCTAACATGTAACATCAAACACAACACTAAGACAAAGAAAACCACTTTTTCCAAGCAGAGTGTGTTTGAGGACAGTTTTGAGTAAACAAATTATCAGGATGCCTGAGAGCAACAAAGATGATTAAAGAACTGGAGCATCTGTCATAGGAGGAAAGACTAAGCGAGCTGGGCCTGTTTCGTCTGGAGAAGAGAAGATTGAAAGGAGGTTTGATTGACATATTCAAGTACCTGAGGGGTGAATGTAGGGAGGATGGGGCTGGGCTCTTCTCTGTGGTGGCTGGTGACAGGACAAGGGGTAACGGGTGCAAATTGAAACATAGGAAGTTTAATCTCCGTCTGAGGAAGAACTTCTTTACTGTGAGGGTGGCAGCCCTGGAACAGGCTGCCCAGAGAGGCTGTGGAGTCTCCTTCTCTGGAGATCTTCCAAACCTGCCTGCATGCCGTCCTGCATCAAGTGCTCTAGGTGTCCCTGCTGGAGCAGGGAGGGTTGGACTAGATGATCTCTAGAGGTCCCTTCCAACCTCAACCATTCTGTGATTCTGTGTGATTCTTTGGTGTAGGATACTACTGCAACTCCATAAAGGAAGGCAGCCTTTATCCTTGAGTTCTCGTGCTACACATGGATCAAATAATCTAATAATTTCCACTCTCCTTTTTTCTGTCTCTACCCTTAAATTTTCTCGTAACTCAGAGTTGAGTCACGATGATGAACTATCACTAGAGAATATGAATTATTGCCTAAAAACTACAATGCAATCTGTCCCACACTATCTCCTTTCCAGGCAGCAAATCTCCACCATCAATTTGGGTTCTTCCACTTTTCATTACCCTAAACCTTAATCTCACTTGATCCCAAGTAATAATCAAAAGGTGAGGATTCTGTATCTTTCAGATTTGTCCCTTTTTCTCTAAAACAGATTTATCACCTTCTTTACAGACGAACTATTCCTATCTGCGAAAATCCTTGAGTTCCCTTTCACCTAACCAGATTACTTATACTATCATCACTAGAAGGCCATAGGGTGTGTTATCAGTGACTGATTGAACTGTTATTTACGAGGAGAAAGCCAAAAGGAAGAGCTGCTAGTAGAACTGATGAGTCAGCTTCACTGATCTGATGATATGAAGAACTGGGTGTTGCTCTAATCTGAAAAAGTTTGTGACATTTTCTAATAGTAAAGTAAAAATGAAGTTCAACATCAATACATCAATACAATTTACATTTCCCAACGCTGCACTAAAATACTTTAAATATTAGAAATCTTAAATAAAAAGACACAAGATTACATCATTTGAAACCAGTAGTGGCACTATAAGTCAGCAATTCTTTGCTAGTAGTATTCCACATAACATGATAAAGACACAGCTTTGATTATAAAGAAGAAACTAATTAGCCCACCCACACATTTCATTTCCCTCACTTCTCATCTCTACTGTTAGAATGTCTCATTTTGTTGTCTAAAACAAGTTTCTGGAAAATTATCCTTAACACTCAACAAGTATAACAGTATAATTTAGTAGATATAGTCATCCCTCTTCCCAGCCATCACTCCCCAAGAATCATAGGAAGTGGTTAAAAGAATTCACAACTTTGAAATGTGAGCAAAATCCCATCAAGTTAATTTTTTGAAAATATAGAACCTTGAAATGTGCAGAAAATGGTGGCTAAGTTATTATGGATACAGAGTTCTTCTGTATTATACTACAAAATTCTCTACAGCAAACCTTGATGATTCTTATGTAAAATAATGTTTTGTCTCTATGCACCTATTTAAGAGGGTTCAAAGAGACCTGGGGAGGTTGGAGAGTTGGGCAGAGAAGAACCTCATGAGGTTCGACAAAGGGAAGTCCAGGGTCCTGCACCTGGGGAGGAATAACCCCAGACACCAGGACAGATTAGGGGTTGACCTGCTGGAAAGCAGCTCTGCAGAGAGGGATTTGGCAACAAGTCAACCATGTGTCAACAAAGTGCCCTCGTGGCCAAGAAGGCCAATGGGATCCTGGCCTGCATGAGGAGGAGCGTTGCCAGCAGGGCAAGGGAGGGGATCCTGCCCCTCTGCTCGGCTCTGGTGAGGCCACATCTGGAGCACTGGGTGCAGTTCTGGGCTCCCCAGGACAAGAGGGACATGGAGCTTCTAGAGAGAGTCCAGCGTAGAGCCACGAAGATAATTAAGGGACTGGAGCATCTATTGTATGAGGAAAGACTAAGCAAGCTGGGCGTGTTTAATCTGGAGAAGAGAAGACTGAGAGGGGATCTTATCAATATCAATATGAATCAATATGTACAAACACCTGAGGGAGAATGTAAAGAATATGAGGCCAAACTCTTCTTGGTGGCAGACAGAACAAAGGGTAATGGGTATAAATTAAAACATAGGAAGTTCCATCTTCATATGATGAAGAACTTCTTTAGTGTGAGGGTGACAGAGCCCTGGAACAGGCTGCCCAGAGAGGCTGTGGAGTCTCCTTCTCTGGAGATCTTCCAAACCTGCCTGGATGCCACCCTGTGCCACGTGCTCTAGGTGACCCTGCTGGAGCAGGAGGGTTGGACTAGATGATCTCTGGAGGTCCCTTCCGGCCTCAACCATCCTGTGATTCTGTGAGTCCGTGGTTTAACAAAACCGTAAGCTATATAAATGTACTATTAAATAAGATAAGCACTTGCTATTTTCCCTCCCCTTTTTAATATGAGGAAATTGCACATATTCATGTAAATTATCTCAATCATAAATTAACATAATAGAAATACTGCAATAATAAATGCTAAAGGTAGCTACTGTATAAGTTCACATTTTCAAAGCAACCATCAAACAGATCAGAGTACAACTGTCAGAGTCCTCAGGAGATTGTCTTGTAATAAAGGGAGATCTTTAGCACATGATGGTCAAGCATCTGTTAGCAATGACCTTAGGTACAGCTTAGCATGCCACTGGGCCAAAGACCTATTAGAGAACTTTTTGAAGTTTTCATCAGCTGTGTGATGGTTAAGAAAAAATAAAGTCAGGTCTTTTACAGTATTTTGCCTAATATGCAGGGCTATGAAGACAGAATTATTATACAGTCAAAATCAGATATCCTTATACCAGAATAGAAACCTACTTCTGCAAGGAATAAAATATTCTAATATGTTATCTTTCACAGTGTTACAATGTAGCCATTTTATAAGTGAAATTTGTAGTAAAGTATAAGGTCAGAATGGAATGATTAATATTTATCTATAGCAGTTATTTAAAATTCAACTTTAGTTTCAATATCTGAAATAAAATATACTATATGTAAGTGAATGGTTCCCCATTCAACTCTGAACTAAAAGTACTACACAGTCTCAGCTTTCTAAACAGACATAAGAAGTGTGTGAAGTTAATTTTAGCTCACTTAGATAAGTGCTTTATTATCTGCCTGTCCTTTGAAGGCTTATTTGTATTATTGTGTTATCAGTTACTTTTGTGCAAACAACTTTTTGTTTAATATAGAAATTTAAAAGTAGCATTACAATTACAACAAACCACCACACAGGAACTCAAAACTCAAGTAATACCTATTTTGTAGATAACAGTTCATTTCATGGTTGATCTCTTTAAAAACCTTGAATACAAGATAGCATATCCTTACACAAAATAAAATCTCTTAAGCACACCACAAATAATAGTAATACTGCATATTCCTCTGGGATATATAAATCTGAATAATTTCAAGCTCAGAATCAACTGAACACGAAAGTATTTTCATTCTCTATTCGATTTCAAATTCAGAAATGTGAAATTCAGGTGATAGTTCTACTATAATTTTCTAATGATATCAACTTTGGACAATATAAATTTAATTTATCAATTAAAATTATTGCTCAAATTATGCCACATGCATTTTTCACGATAGTTTTCCTACCCTATATATGATTTTTTTCTGTATCCAATACACATATTTTTGCATTTTTGGAAGGGACAAGAAAAACAACTGTTTTCAGAAAAGGTGGTTCTTAAAAAATATCTATATATGTTTCAAAACAGCACTATTTTAAATTATTTTAGGAATGAATTGCATTCTCAAAATTTTACTTCATATTCTGGAAAGGAAGCCTTGCCCACAGGCTCAAATTACGGCAAAACATACAGCTCCTTCTTACCCATTTTTAATTTATGACTTGTTGGTAGCCATCCAAAAGATAAATATTCAAGAGATATGTGAAGTGACATAATAATTTTTTAAATATTTACAGATATTGTCTTTCTTTGCTTTATATCCCTCTTTGCCTCAAAGAAAATCACTAATACATGAGAAACAACTGAAATCAAAGTTGCTTTCCCTGTATTTCTTATAGTAAATGCAAAATCCTTGAGAGCAGAATGAAAGTTTTACTATCATGCATTTATACTTAGCATCATTATATATTGTTTATATCAGACAATGGAAAGATATCGTAAATGCAAATAGAATTTTCCCCAATTAAACTTCCATCTCTCAAGAAACTGGATTTATTTTCTCCTCTAGTTTTCCAGAATTTGTTCTCAAGGCAAGAAATGACATGTTGTGGTTTTGCACTGAAAGATACATTCATAGACAGCTTTAAGACTAAAAATAGCATTTACAATAGAAAGTCTAACATAACCTTAACAATAGAGTTGTGCGTGTGACATTATAATGAGCATAAATAAGCAGTACATCAGTAACATGACAACAGTAATAACAATTTTCACTTCTTCTAAAGACTGAGGAACTACCAAGGCATCCCAAAGAGCTTAGCAAGTATTGCCCTCAGGATCACAAATAGCTAAAAGGTTTAGTACATAATAAATTGTTTTATAAAGAAGTTAAATTAAAAAAAAAAGTAAGAAGCAAAGATATAAAAAACAGCAATCTTTATATTCTTATGGAAAGCCAACCATCTCTATATGGAAAACATTTTATTATACTGTATGATAGACAGCAAAGCCATAAAATTTTGTAGAGGTCTTATTTTTGTACATCTATGAGCACGCCAGTGCACTTAAAACATGGAGAGAATAATACTGTAAGAAGCAAGAACAGTACCAGGAGACGGCCTCACAAGATACCACTACTAGAATTAAAGTAAGTGGTTGCTTATATGCTGGAAAATAAGAAAGTGGGCATAAACTCTGTAATGTGTTTACTCATTAGCAAATGTCTATGTAGAAACTTGTTAGGTGTTTTTATCTTTACTGCTTTTTTCCACCACTGCATACCTGTAGAGGTTGTGGTGTTGCCATCCTTGGAGATATCACTACTAGGATGTAATGGTAAGATATTTTAGTGAGGCTTATAAAATTTTAAGGGGAATATTGCCAAGTATTGCCAAGATAAAAGCCACCCCAAGAGTGGCTGAAGAATACAACTGAAAATTAATTCCAGAACGGTGTAAAAATTGTTAAGAAAGCAGACAATGATAGGCTTTATTCATAATTCTTCAGAGACCTCCTCGGTAGAATCCCATGGGCTAGTGCTCTAGAAGGCAGGGGGGCCCAAGAGAGCTGGTTAGTTTTCAAGTGGCACTTCCTCCACGCCCAGCAGCAGTGCATCCCTGTGTGTAGGAAGGGAGGCAGAGGGGGCAGGCGACCTGCGTGGATGAGCCGGGAGCTTGTGGCAATGCTCAAGCAGAAGGCAGCGGTATACAGAATGTGGAAAAAAGGACAGGCCCCCTGGGAGAAATACAGGAACATAGTCAGGGAGTGCAGAGATGCGACAAGGAAAGCTAAGGCACGGCTGGAAGGCAAGCTGGCAAGGGACGTTAAAAATAACAAAAAAAAAATTCTTCAAATACATTAACAGCAAATAAGCTTAATGAACAAAGCAAAATAAATCAGTATGACTTAAAGAAAATAATTTACAGTAAGAACCTATCGGGAAATCAAAAATAACAAGTTAATGAAAAAGAAGATAGAAAAGACTTCAAGATGCTGTATGATATTAAACAGAATGTAACACTTGCAAGGTTTATTTAAGTTTGCTAATATTACATAATTCTTTGGTTTTGTTTTTTAACATTTATCTTGAAGTTATTATTTTTAACAATATCATTACTCACTTTCCAGTTTCACATACAAATTTTGAAGCAGCCTTCCATCAGCACTGCTTTGCCAAAATCTCAGGCAGCCAAGTAAAGGGAGGGTTCTTCCACTTCTGACACTTTGGGAAGTACCGAGTCAGACCTGTTGGCAGCTACATCACAGACGCAACTGAATAATGTACAGGAACCCATTTCTAACATTAAATAGAAGATTAAAGGCAATGCTTGGCCACGAGAACAACTGAAAGGAAAAGGTCTGATAAAAAGAAGCCTTCTTTCTCCGCATAATAACGGTGATGTGTTTTAGGAAAGATCAAAAAGAAAAGCTTTAAAAGCTAGAATTGTGATTTTTCCAAACATGCGCTGAATCCAAAAACAGTGGCTGGCTTTAAAAAAAAAAAGAAAAAAGAAGAAAGGGAAAAAAAAAAGAGAAAAAGGCAGTGACTTCATTTTCAGACACTCCACATCTTAGAAAAGAGTCCTAACTACCTGGAATCTGGAACACTTGCAGGTTATCAGGGTATTGTGATACATTCACCAGTTTCTTATCACTGTGAAATAAAGAATAAAAATAATCTTTTTAATCTTTTATTTTTGGATCAATGCTATTGGTCTTCTGGAAAAATCCTTCCTTGTCACTAGAGGAATACTGTTCCCATTATTTACCTTTAATTTTTTAAAGAAAAATTCAGTGGATTAACAAATAATAAATACAAACTCTTCAAATGAAAAGTGCTGAAAAGCAGTTTATTTAGAAACTAAATTAGAAAAGTTTCTCAATATAAATGAAACAGAAAGCTTTACTTAAATATTATATATTTATATATTATATTCAGGAAATGAAATGGAAAAATAACACTTCTCATCCAGTGCCACAGGAACAGAATGCCTTCTTGCTTTTGTGAATTAACATACCTTATCCTCTTTAGCATTTCTACCATACTTAATTTCACATCTCTAAATGTTAGCATCCTACACACCTAACCCTAAGTGCTTCACATTGTATTATCTGGAGGTATGAAAGCTTGTATGATTGTAAGTGCATCCATATGCAAAAGGCACCGTTAACAGACATCATCAGGAGAAGATTATTATGAGCAGATTCTCAGATCTGAACTCTCACTGCTTTGCATATCTGCGCAAGCATGATTACAACACTTCAGCATTCGTATCCGAGCACGGAACAGCGTTTTAAAAGAGAAGAGCACATTAATTTGCCATTCCTCAAATACTTACCATATCAACCCTAGTTTTTTGGCACTCGCAGATTTCTTTCTACTATATGGTCACAATCTCTGTTCGTGTGAGTGAGGCTGCATGCGCATGAGGGTTTGTATAAACACGCACCGAAGGAAAGGGAATCAGGCTGTGGTTGTGCTGTTTGCTCAGAACTACTAAGTGTGTATGATTGCCTCCCAAGCCATGGCACCCACACAATGCCTCCCAAGCCAAGAACAGTGAGAGGATCCTGTTCTGGAAGCTCTTCAGGACTTGGTATGAAGGTTTTTGAATATCTTTCTAGCTCTCTCAAAACTTAATTGGCAAATATCAGGAAAGTTCTGCGTGCTTAGGAACTCTGCTGGGCAAGAAGCTTACCACCAAATGCTTGTAAGGCATGAATGTTTCCTAAGTCATCATATCACCAAATATATTTTAAAAACGTAAATTCTTAAGCTCAGCTGGTTGTAAGTGCAACACTCTGTATTTTTCACTCGCATTAGGTACAACTGCACCCACAAATTAAAGCTCACAGCTCTCTACTCCAGTATAATGGTGAGCAACATACGAACAGCATAGGAGATCAGCCAGGGCTGGGCCCCCCCACACAACTAGGAAGCAGGTTCTTTTCTGGAAACAGGGTGCATGTAGATGATCTGGTCTTTTAATTTTACATTTTCCCATGTGTTAACATTTTCACATTTCTTTCACTAGCAAATGTATCCTGGATGCATTTTACTCTGGTAAACCTTACAAAGCAATTAAGCAGAGAGGCAGTCAAAAGTTAATAAATGCACAGATCAAATTCTCTGCTCTTCCAGAATTTAATTATATGGTACATGTAAGCACTAAATTTTATGGAGATGAAAATGGGATATATTGCAATAAAAGAAACACTGGCCTCAAAGTACTCAAATTTACACATTTAATGTGCTTCAAAATACAGTCATTTTTTCAGCATTCAGATGAAAATGTAAAAAGGCACACAAGAATATTGAAGTATTCATTCCGGTAGCATCAAGGTTCTACCAGTTTCAGAAGATTTGGAGAACATTTCTGAAAGGCAATCCTACTCCTTATCTAAAACAACTGGAATTCAGTAAACACAATAGCAAAGGGAAAACATACACAAAAAAATATTAATTTTAACCTCACCTGGAAACTAGCAAAAAGTGACTTGAATTTTCTTACCTATAAATCGATCTTAGCTTTTACCATGTTTTTGAGGAGTAATACTCAGTAATACTGATCCCATTGTTTCTATAACTAGTTTCCGTATACACAAATTGTAGATACTAGTAGCAAACAAATTTACTAATGAATAGTTCCTTAGGTTAAGTTCACTACTAACTGATATATTTTCTAGCCACAATGACGCGCTAAAGTACAAAGTCAACAGAATAATTTGCATACTTACTGTAGTACATTTATGTACTTATTAAAACAATGTAATATTTTTATTGATTAACATAGCAGCAAATGGCTGTTGAGTTAGATTAAATACTGAATCACAGACAAGGTATTTTAATCAGACTCAGAAGCTATTTGCCCATATAATGGAAAACTATAAAGACGACAAAGTGCAACTTAAAAGGTCAAAAAAGGGAAAAGATATCTGCTTTAATGAATGTCTGATGTACACGATATAGATCTTCCCTGAAATTCTCCAGTAATCTGCTCTCTGGGTTAGATAAGATGTGAAAATAAAAGCATGTGTTGAAGAGCACACTTGGAGCCGTATGATTACTAGGAGGCTGAATAAGGGCTTCCTCCAGTCCATCAGGATGTGACTGAGCACCTGCCCCTGCAGCACCACAGCGGTGCTTGGCAGACTGGGCTGCGTAAGAGCTAAAGATGTTTTTGGGAAGCAAAAAAAAATCATAGCAAAATCCAACTCACCATTTTACACACCGAATGAGGTTTAACACTGAATTTTGGGTTCATTTGTTGTGTGCCCAAATTGTGCTCTTCACTGTTTGGACAGGCTAAAAGGAATGTATGGAATCACCAGGTAAGCCATTCTTCAACTCAACAGCAGCACCATACTTGATTTTGCCATTAATTAATGTACTCTCTGTCTTTCAAGAAAAAAACAAACACTAACTCAAATGATTTACAGCAAGATGAGGTATATTAAAGGAACTAATCACAGTTAGCCTCTGGGTAGGCAGCCTGATGTCACTTAAATCTCTGCAGTGGACAAATACCAAGAATAAGCTGCATCTGGAAGTGCATTCATTTTAAACGATTTTATGTGGAGATACTCTCTGTACTTCATTTCTAATTTCTGACAAGTTGAAATAACTTTTACTGTACAAAATTTTGTTACTACTTCTGTGACAGATACACACATATATCTACTTCTAAGAAATGGAATTCAGACAAGTTTAATTTGATGATCTCCTCCTTGCCTTCGTAATTTTTCTAAGTTCATTGTGATTTATGGATAATTGCCTCAAATTAATTAATATGAATGTGGAGGGTTTCAAGGATTAGAGGACACTGTTAATTAGCAATATAGTGAATTAATATGAGTTTGGCTATTCACTATGATTTGTATTTTAAAGGCATTGTTTCAATATATGTTCTCAATATGAGCTCAGTTTTAATTTCTTCTTTAAAAAATCTCTCAGGAGAATTGTTCTATCTGTGGGTGCTAAGAGGAGATACAACATTAAAGAAGCATTATTTATACTTCTGTGTGTGGACAAAAAGAATGCCCATTGTCATTTTATCTGAACAATACGCTATCATTAGATTCTATATATTATTCTATCTGTAATATCTATCCACCGGAGAGTCTGTCGCCTTAATCAAAGGTGGTTTTACTTTACAAAAGATAAGCGCTGCTTTGGAGAAGTTACCACCTTTTTATCCAATATACTGCAGGTTTCGAAGAAGTCTTTGAACTAAAGATAAATGACAGAAGAAAATGTTAAGCATATTTTACATTCTGAAAGAGCATCCCTTGAATTTCAAGAGTGCTCTGAATCCTGCACCTGCTAGAAAAGAAGCTACCTGACTATTATTGAAAACAGGAGTGGTTGGATTGCAGAACCTCAATCTCAAAGAAGTTCAAATTCCCAGATCCCTTGGATTAAGGTTTCAGTGATTAGATTAAATCAAACAGTGTTTTTTCTTAAATTTTGTCTTTTTTTCTTTTGTATAGTTCTTGTGTGATACCATGTGGTGTTATATTCTGGGATCGTTTTTAACACTTTAAAGATGAGTTTGTGCTGACTTAATGCATATTTTATTTATTTAGTATTACCTACAGTAAATCTGCAAGAAGGATTCTTGCTGATTAGTAGCTAACTGTGAATTAATTCCTACAGCTTTCCTCCATAACTTTAGCAATGTTCTTGATGCTACAACCTGTTGGTCATAGCAGACCACTCTTTTCAGACTCCTCTTTTCACTGCAGATTATTCTTTTCCATCCCCACACAAGTGGCAGAGTTGTTAGATAGCTTGAAGTTTGTCCAGAGACTGAAAGAAACAAATTGCTGACCCAACCACCTTTTCTAGGTCCCAAATGAAGGCTTTTTCAACATGCGTCTAACTTACTACAGTATTTGATGACTGACCCAGCATGCTGGCCCAAGCATTATTTTTGACTAGGAAATTGAAGTTGACAGAATTTATTCTCAGAAGTCATTAATTAAATGTTTTTCTTGGCAGATTCATTAATATCAACACAGCATGGCCCATGTATTGACAAAGTGAGAGAAACTGTTTTCAACCACACAGCTCTGAAGACAGTAATATTTGGACCATTGGTAAGCATACATGAATCCCTCTTCTCTATCAATCCGACTTTACCTGACTTGTTTAGCAACAACAACAACAAAAGGCTGGGATAATACTTTATGTTTATATGACTTCTACATTTAATAGACAATATTGAAGTAAATGCTGTGAACAGAACAGAAACTGGAAAAGCCTATGACTCTAGGAATCTCAGATCTGCCATTCCAAAAAAAAAGTTATAAAAAAAGAGTTTCTTCACTTCTTATCTCCCTGAGAAACAGAGCCAGTAACTCTGGGAGTCTACAGACAGCTTCCCATTAGCCTGTTCTATACTGAACAGCTTGTAACAAGATTTGGGTATTACCACACCACTGTCAAAAATATTTCAAAGACTTTTACATCCAATTTCCTCACAATCTCATGGCATTCTGAGATCTGATTAAGCGTTTGCATAATACTAGCAAATTATATATATTTCTCCACAATTTAGCACATTTATTAAAATTCCATTCTTGCACCTTGTAACAAGATTTTAAAAATTCCTAACAATCAAAATGCTATTTTTCACCAACTGGGAAGCCTAATCAAGAAGGTACTGCAAGCTCCCCTGAATGGCCTCAATTCTCACAGCAATCAGCTGCAGGTGCTCAGTACCTCAGGAAGCCCTGCTCTGGGAACAAAATATTAAGATGTGACATTTGATATCTGGAGGCAGGTATTTTTCACTGCCCATTTTAGGGCTTTTTAGCTATTTAAAAGATATGGTAACAACTTAGTGCAAGTGTTTGTCAGCTCTGAAATTCAGACTGTATGTAGGTGTATAAATCTAGGAATGTAATTAAGGCCATATTTCAGGACTATATTAAGTACTTTGCCAATTATCATAATTTGGCATCACTTAGCAACTGTGCAATGACTCCAAAATTTAATTCAGATCATCACACATGCACACAAGACATCTTTTCTTCTTTGTTTGGCAGGAGTAATATGGAAGACAAAGTATCCATTTGATTTATCATAGTTCTAACTCTCTGTCTTAGAATAACGACATCTGAACAACACTATCCCGTGGGATTTGGGTATTTCTACATTTCCTTCACAAAGATTGCTCATTCCTAAGAAATAATTGATTGTTCCACTAAAAAGTAGTTCAACATATAGTGTACATTTTAGATAAGAGTTTTCTTTTGTTTGATTCGGTTAATCCATACAAATCCATACAAAACTTTATAATTTAGAAGATACCTTGGAAATCCTTAAGTTTTACGAGTTACTTTTTCAGTTCAGACCTCACTGCAACACAGTATCACATGAATGAAAAGCAAATTTTTCAGAACAATCAGAATGATAATTATCTTCCCTATCCATTGCAAAGATTTGATCTTATTTCACCGCAAGAGTTTGGCTGGCTATAAAAATGTACTATTTAAAATCATCACAATTTGAATGGAAGTTAAGGTCCTAATCCAGTATATCTATCCAATTTCCTGGGACTTTGTTCCAAGTACCAGCATCCTGGCATACCAGAACAAAGAATAACTCAGAAAGGCAGTCCAGAACTTATGAAAATTAGATATTATTACTTTGATAGTTCTAATACATTGCTGAGTCTTATTTTCTCATTTCAAATAACAGGAGTTATGTCATTCTTCTGACAGTTTCCTCAGGAATTGTCAGTTAGATTAGTTTCCCAGTTTCCTTGGACTTCCTTCATTTTTTGGATGCACACAGCTTTTAACATTTGACCATGTCAGAGAAAATAAAATAAGTGCAATTATATTAGTAACTGCTATATGCTTTCTAGGGCATCAAGCATGTATTTTATTATAAACAAGTATAACTTTTTTTTTTTTTTTTACTATGCTACCGCGTTTGCTCAAAAGATGACTTTTTAGCTCTGCAGTACTGTCACTTTAAACTGGACCCTGGGTAATATGTAGGGCTTTGGGGATAAGAATAATACATTAAATTAATGACCACATTACAATCACACAGATTTAAAATATTGCTTACCCATGGCACTAAGAGGATTCCTTTCATCTTGAAAGAATATTTAAAAATTAAAATATGATTTCACAAGCATTAATCTGTATCTTATGCAGACCCATAAGGCACATTGTAAGTGCATTAATGCATCCCAGAGCTGATGGTTTATATGATGAGATGAGGTTATAATGAGCCACTTCCTAACAATACAACCTACTTCTGTGTTATTACTATGTATTTTTTCTTGGGAGCAATTTAGAACTCCCATAAAAGTAACATCAACTATCAACAATTCAAACTAAAACAAAGTATAAAGTTTTATAATGTTAACCTTTATAGATTATGACTTGTATTCAATTTATTGCATATGCAGCCTCTTTTTCCTTAGCAAAAAATAGTCTAAATCACTGGCTTGTTCTTAAAACAACCCACTTCAGAATCTTCCCATAGCTGAAGATCTTCTTGGGAAAATCTAGCTTTCTATAATACTTACCAGCTTTTGGGAATGCAGAGGTCTTTTCATCAACCAAGTGGTACAAATGAGAGTTCACATAAGCTTAATGAGATCTTGGTCAGCCATTTAGAGCTGTGTTATGGCTCCCCCACAGTCAAAATGATTTTGTTTTGTAACTAGTGCAGCTAGTTACATCTATTCACATCTTAGCATAAAAATCTGAATATTCTAATATATTGTGATATACTAGGAATTGTTATAGCAATGACACAACTTTTACAAAGAAGTTTTAAGTACTTTTTTTTCCATTTTTTTGCAGTAACTTTGAGAAAGTATTTGAAAGAACAGGTATGACTTCAACTCTTCACCCGAAGCAAATGCATATTCAAGAACTAAAGACTAACAGAATATATTCTCTTAAAATGTAAAAAAAAATGTTGATTGATAGCAAAATATGGATGTTTAGACTGCTGTCAAAATTAGTGCTACTGTCACAAAATAGGGCTTCTAAACTACATTCCTTGTTTAATCATACAGCTACTCTCCTAAGGCACTAGGTTCCTTCTGACATTGAAAGAGTTCAACACTATCATAAATTCTGTAAAAGAAGGAGAAGGACTTATTTTACACAGGAAAAGGCGAATGACTCTGTTGCTTCACCAAAAGTTTTCAGGAGGAAATTAGCATTCCAAAAATGGTAGTCACTGTTTTTTTGTTTCTGTCGTTGAAATTTAAACAATTGTGTTTATGTTCTAAAACAGAAACATTCAATTTAAAATACTAGTGGCTTTACCACAGCATTTGCTTTTCGAGTCTCCTTACTATACCACCATATACTAATTATATCCTTATGCCTCATTGATCAGGACATGAGAAACTTAACTGAACGCGTATTTGCTGCTAATCTGAAGATTATAAAATGCCCAGTCTTCCTCCTAGAAGACTTATGTAAATTAATTCTGCAACACCTCTGTGATACGGAACTACTTCATAATTGCTAAAGGGATGGAGATGTTTAGGAAAGAAATGTAAGAAATGTCAGAGTTGGAGTAACCTTCTCCTTCTGTTTCTGTAGTACCATGTGCTATGAGGCTGGTAATCCACCCTTGTGCAAGTCTCTGAGGGTCTCAGCACTGCTCCGACGTGCTCTGCCGAACCTCTCCCACCTGCACGTGACGTGCAGCGCTCTCCGCCTGCGGCCAGGACTCGTGTGAAGGTGACGCATAAGGAAGCAGAGAAAAGCACGTACAGCACTTGTTCAGGCCCATCTCTACCATTTACTTTCCAACTAAAACAACAATCCTGCCACTTCCTTCCCTCATCCTGCCTCCCCCCAAAAAAAAAAAAACAAAACAAAAAAAAAAAAAAGGGAAAACTTTACAGTACTGAAAGATTTCAGGAATATGCTAGTTTGATGAGTGATAGTTTATATTGGCATTCTTTGACGACACCTATGCATAGCCCTCATGCTACACAAATTATCCATTCAGGATAGGTCTATTAGTAAAGCGTAGTTCCTATTGCTGTGTGTCCTCATTCTAGATTTTATTTGTTTTCCTAAATTTATAAACCCTTTTCCAATGATGACCCAGTCATCCTCACTGCCACTGCTTTTAGCTTCATATATATTTTGAAGTCAATAAGGTGACATTATAAATATATATATAGTGACAGGGAGAAATGTAAAGCCTTTTAGATGGCTGTGTAAAGAGCAAGTTATATTTGTAACTCCTGTTCTCTTGAAGATGAAAATTACTTGAGCCAAACAACCAGGAAATACCTCCCTCTTCCTTCTCAAAAGAGATCTGGTAAGGAGAAAGAGAGGGACTGAGCATGCAGAGATGTGTGTCTCAGTCTCCAAGGAGCAATGCAGGTTCAAAAGGATCAGCAGATTTCTTTCTCCAAGGGCAACAGGTGACCTCCAGGAGCTACGTTATTTGGAAGCACTGCAAACCCAAGGCACAGGTTTGGTAGGAGCCACAACGGCCATAACCAAACCTTCATTTTGTTCAGGATCACAGCACATACTTGTTGCTTGTCCAGTAGATTCTCTGCAAGTGCTGTACCTAAACATAGTGTAGTCTTCAAAGTAATACCATATTAAAATATTTTAAAATGTCAAACACCTAAAATAATTATACCATCATGTTGATTATATTTTAGATATAATAGTTTCCTTTTTGAAGGCACAAAAATCATGCACTAGTTTGTTTTCCAGAAAGACTTGTACCACCAAGCTAAATGTAAAATTATAGCACCATCTACTGATGGAATTCTTCTTAAACTTCTCTAAACTAGAATGCTTTTTCCAATTTGAAGCCAAAGATGGAACAGAAATTTGCAGCAGTATTAAACCTGAAAAAATCCTCCCAGATCACAACATTTTTTGGTTTGTTTTGATCTTGTTTTCTATGTTTGTCATAAATTCATGTGCTTTTATTTATGAGTATTCATGTTTTTGGGAGTCATATCTGAATCCTGTCTTGCATTTACGTTTTGTTCCCAATCTAGCAAAGATTTTGTTTTCTTTTATGATTTGGGGAGCACGGAATTACTACAGAAGACTGAAAAATACAGATAGAAAGCAAATACTAAGGTTTGAATCCATACACTTTAACCAGAGAGCTGGATTCTACAAATTAAATCATTGATTTAATTTGATTCTAAAATCAAGTTTGAAATAGAAGTGCAATAAATCCCTCTAGGCGATCTACTTTGTTCTTACTTTTTAAAACTCCCTCTTCAAAATCAATTGCTCAGCAGTGGCCTCGAGACATATCTGCAAAGTTGCTCCCTAATAATACTTTATTTTACTTTATTTATGCTTTTTCCCCAGCTAGAGTTCTTCCTAAGGGGTACATAGAGCCCACACTGTGTGGGAGACAGGCTCTCAGTAATGACTCATGGAAAAATGCAGGCCATTTGAACCATCAACAGTCTCAAGGTTCATAATAGTCTCCAATTAACATAATTTTTACATGGGTGGAAACAGCAAACATTCATAAAGCCTTCTGAAGAAATTACCAAGGAACCACTGCCCTTCCTGTGATGTGACAAGGCACAAGGGCAGCAGTCAGCTCTGCAGCAAGCTGGACACATCCAGAACCTGACAAAGAGCATGGGGACAGCAGCTTTACAGGCAAATACAGGCAGCTAAATGTGACTGTAAAATGAAGCTTCCAATGCAGATTGTTCCAGGCAATGCATGAGACTAGGGTTTGAGAATTTCTCTGTAAATAACATAGAATCCAAAGCAATTTCAGAAGTGCACCAGATCATTCCTTCCCCTACTCCTCTCGCCTGTCACAGCCATGTGCTGCTACTGGAACCTGTAGGTATCTGAGGGCAGTTTATGCTTCAACCAGATGTTCCAACTTGGAGCAATGTGAAATTATTTCCTATCCCTGACCCTACTTTTGGTTCCTAGTATTATTAATGCTTTTCTGGAGTGTTACAAATGGATTTGGGTGAAGAAAGGTATGCATATTCTATGGAAGATTTTAAGGATTTGCTTGTACCAAAATGAGATAAACGCATCCTAAAATGTTTAAAAGAACAGAACTCTAGAAATTGATAGAATTTAACTGAATTACAGGAATAAAGTGTTCTTCCTGGGAATCTTAGCAGTATGGGATACAACCGATAAGTTTTTCCTTGGTTTCATCATTACAGAACCACAGAATGATTAAGTTTGGAAGGGGCCTTTGGAGATCATCCAGTCCAACACCTCTGCAGAAGCAGGGACATGAGCTCACACTGGCCATGATCACTCCAGGTGGATTTTGAAGATCTCCAGAGAATGAGACTCTACAACCTCTCTGGGCAGCCTTTGCTCATTGCTTTTTGTGTTGAGCACTAAAATGCAAAAATATGTCGTTTTCTGCCAACAACTCCCTTTGCTTTTCAGTCTCAGTGGTGCTGTGTCATGGCCAGGCTCCCTGGATCACCCCATGCTGTGGGAGATGCTTTTCCAACGCATTGGCTTAGGCAGCTGTGTATGAGTCAGGCAGTTCTGAGGCTCCTCAGCCGGAGAAGCCTGCACACACATTGCCACACATTGCACTGACCGGAGACATCTGGGACTCCCCAGTTCTGTCACAGCCATGTGGTCAAATCACAGACATCCTCAGAGGCTACAAGCTGGGATCTGAGCCACAGCTGGTGCTTCAGTTAAGGTTCTTCCAAAGCGATGATTTCCACAAAACACCTATTTTAACAGATCAGTACTTCCTAACAGAAAACCCTTTCACACAAAAAAATCCTGATGAGCCCAGGCGACAGGATCTTTTAAAAGCGCTTTGGATAACCCACACTGATTGCTTCTGACTTGACAGTAGCATCTTACACTTGAAGGCTTTGTTAGGAGTATAAAAGACATTCAAGCAATTCTGTGCAAAATATGTATTGATGCTTTAATGGCATGTCTCATTTCCACTGGTTTTGTGCAGGTCATGACTAATTCCTGTTTAACAAGTGAAGCCCTTTGCTGATATTCCTTTGCACAAAACACCTCTACAAACTGCTCAGTGATACGACCTCATAAAAGCCCTTGGTTGAATCTGCTAATTGAGCACCTGGAAGCTCTGGGAAGTCCTGCGCACAGCTCTGCCCCTGTGGCACAGCACTAACCCAGCAACTCAGAATGCTCTTGTACCTTTTCATCTGACCTGCATCTAAATCTCCCAATTTAATTTTTTTTCATCTTTGCAGAAGCCCATTCTTTCTCTCCACTGCTTCTTCTACTTCTGTGCAGAAGCTTCTGCTTCTGTGACCTTGTTTTAACCTATCCATAATTGATATGAAAAGATAGTGGCTGAACATTAAAGTATTTATATCTGTTTATTTAAACTGATGAGCAATTTTTATCTAAATTCAAAAGTATGCCCAGAGTATGCATAGCAGCATCTTGGTTATGGCTATAATATATTAATACATTCATTTTTAATTCTCTAAGCATTGCTGACTTGCATTTTCAATATTATCTTTACTGCTCATTTTAAAGTTTTGTTCTAACACTTTATAAAGACTCACGAAAGTTCTTTCATTTAACAGTTTCTCTCCATGTGGGGTTTCATCCTTTTTATTCTTCTCTTTTGTAGAATACAAATGCCATGACCCGCAATGATCCTGCACAGAGCACTTCTCATGTATATCATGACAACTGTAACCACACACACTCCCAGCTCCGCTCCAGTCGGGAAGACACAGGAGCCCACAAAGGAATTTTATATGTGCTACCCCCACTGTTTTACTGTGTGATTGAAGTAATACCTGACTCTGAAATGTTGATAGTCTTTAGAGGTCATGTCGGTGACAAAGAATCACCTACAGCTTTCTGTATGCATTGGGACTAAGATGCAAAAAGCATAAAGTCATTCTATGGAAAAAAATTAAGATAATTATTCTCCATTTACTCATTTATACATTTAGTTATCATCAGCATATTCCACTTTTTTTTTTCTGAATGCAAGTCATAATTTATTTCCTCTCATCTGTTCCTCCTACTCTTAAACTGCTTCCTGTGTGTTTCCAAGTATTGCAAAGAAATATACACACTTCTGTCATCGTGTATGACAAGAATGCATTATCTGTGCATTTCTTGAATTTAACTGCTTGCAGTGTTTTATGGA
This sequence comes from Tinamus guttatus, assembly GCF_000705375.1. The sequence goes on along the minus strand of NW_010583348.1, from coordinate 250,829 downwards.
GCTGAGCCTTATTGTGCATATACTAGTATAGTTACATTATATTATTAAACTACTCCATTATATTATTAAACTACTCCACTGACATAAACTAACTGACCATTTGGCTCCACAGTTGAATTTAAATGTTTGGCAAAGAATTCAGTTTATTCAACAAACTAGCATTTGACTAATTTGCTGTAAGGAAATGGAATCTTGAATTTGTATAGAAAAATGAAGAAAATTACATTGTTGCATATTAACAAGAAATACTGCATTTGTAAATATATACATTAAAATACATTGCTCTATAGCTGTAAAACATCCAGTGTGAAAGCTGTAAAACATCCAGTGTGAACTTGCATAGAGCTTTTTAGAGGTATTGGCTTTTATTCTCACTAATTGTGAGAGACCTTTTTTTAAGCCCATTCAAGTTATCTGAATCCGCAGAAGGCATTAAATATGCTGTCTGATTTCAAATCAGTTGATTTACATCAGTTTATAGTGTCCCAGAGTCTATATCAACCACCAACTCAGCTGGAATATATATAAAAATATAAAGAACAAAATATGTTTTTTTTTCTCTATCTAAAAGGATGCAGTTTGAGGGAAAATGTGAAACTGAAAAATCTTGCCTAAATTTAATGAAGACAGTTAAACTTCTTTTCATGTGTGTGAGATATAAATTTAACAAATGAACTCCATTCATTTACATGATGAATGACTATTCATATGCAAGCTCTTTATTATGTCTAGCAAGCAAGAAAATAGCTCTTTTACGTGCCTCTGCAGTTGTTATTGTTTTTCCCT
>NW_010583348.1:208733-248567 GCF_000705375.1 Tinamus guttatus | reverse complement strand
CTGCTGAATTCCTAAAGGAACTGGAAACACCAGCATTTGCTTAAGGTAATACAATACAGAGCTACTTCTGAACTCTACCTATAAAAACAATTCTTTAAAAAGAAATAATAAACAAGAGAGTCTTGACAACCTCCTGAAAGACTGCAACATTGATTTCAACAATGTGTAGCTAAACCTGCATTTCCAACTTCCCTGATGCATGTTCTACCTGTTCAGCTATAAGCTTATTTGACCAGAGCACTTGTCAGCAGGTAGACACAACTACTCATTCTTCTACCAGCCATTAAAGAAAGGAGCAAGAACTGAATTTTATGAAGCCTATACAGGGCTTGGTTAGAGATATTAAATTGACCTGTGTAGCTTCAATGGTATAATAAATGGATTCCAGATTTCAGATTACGTTTTACAAGATGGATACAGAACTGCTCACAGCCTGATGCAATTTTGGGCATGCACAGAAACAGAACTCTACATACCAAGGGAAGTTTGGATACAAACTAGTTTTAAACATCAGATCAGTTGAGACTGGTATTTTTAAATACATTTACATAATTCTTTAATGAATCTTGTCTATAGACAGTGAAAGTCCACACATCTCATTTTAGATGTCGAATTCCTTTTTTTTGCATGTGGACCTTAGGGCCAAAATAGGCAGAAAAGCAGATAAGAACCTTTCAAAACTCTCCTGTCCAAAAGATACTTAGGAAATACCATTTGTTACTAATAGCACAAACAGGTCTATTTCATTACACTGCTTCTACATTACAGACCAAGCAACCCTAATAACACATGAGAGAGTTTACATTGCAAGATCTTTTGTCTTCTAAAACGCACCTTAATATTGTACCAAATCAGGTAAGCCACCAAACATCTTACTGTAAATTAAAGGCCAGTTATGAAACTAGATCCCATTTTATATTTCTTTAAGGGTTGTTACTGAATGGAGTTTTTTTGCATCACGGCCAGGTTGAATTCAGTATTTAAATTAATTATGACAACCATATAAATTAGACATAAGAGACTTCTAAAGCTAATTAGAGTCTGAGAGTTTTAATTTGATGTCTGCCTTGGTGTAGTATCTGCTTTATGGATTAAATTAATAAAATTAAGACTGCATCATTATAAATTTCCACTTTCATAGTTCCATAAGTTTTACAATTACATGCCATATTTAAACGATAATTGAATGAAAGGAAATTGTTACGTTCATGTGTGCTTTCCCACAGACTTTAAAAAGTACCTCCTGTTTTTTTTCCGCTACTAAGTACAATTTAGCTCTGACTTAACAGGTAAATGGGCCTAATAGCCATTTTGAATCGAGGTTCTTTTTAAAGATACCTCCTAAGAAGTAATGCATCCAAATTATGATTAAACTAGAAGAATTGTACGATCACTGTCATCACAAACCAATTCGGGGCGCTAAGGAGAGCGAAGATGTACTGATTTATAACCACTATGAATGTACACCTTTCCCTATTAGTTGGTTAACAGTTCTGCGTGCAAGCTGGTACATGTCAAAACATACTGTTTAACACACCATAACCTATAACTTGATTTACTTGCAATACTTGTTTTGACACCAAAAACCCAAACCTTAGCAATCAAACATAATGTGAGAAGTTTCTAATATGATTGAGATTGTCTTGTACTATCAAATATACTTTCAGCAGAGATACAACTCAGCATAATGTTTTGAAATAAACTTCAGGACATTCCATGAAAAATACACTTAAAGGGAAGAAAAGAATTATTTTACATTTAAATGAAGATATAACACCATGCGACAGAGGATCACAGTCCTGGCTTGAAGATTTGCTTTTGACATTTGTGTTTTAACAGGCAATTAAAATTTAATTTGGCCTATGATGAAAAGCAAATCCTTTTATCCCATAGCTGCAGACACAGGAGGAACATATTGTGTTAGAAAGTAGCACTGTAGATTGAGGTTTCATATTTGGTTCTTGTGATGACATCCGGAAAAAAGAGAAATATATATATATATACAATAGGAAAGTTTAAGTATGCAGGCCTCAGCATCATTTGCAATTCAATATATAAGCTATTAATTAGTAGAATGTTTCAAATGGAAGCTATAGCTCAATCTGAAGTACTTGGAGATCTAGCATAGCTACTGAACAGAAAAAATAACAATGGAGTTATTGGTTGTATGATAAATGCAAAAGCAAACCTTAAATCAATTCATTAAAAAGTTCTTTACATCCTAAAAAAAAAGTTTAATAAGAATAAGATACTAGTCCTAAGTGAAACTATTGGCATTTCAACAAAATCTACAATCCAGCTTTCCAAATCATATTGCACAGCTTTTGAATTCTCAAGTTTTAAAGGCCCCAAAAAATTGAGAACCAAATCAGAAAAATCCATCTCTGTAACAGCTTTCTAATGTCATAAATAAACTGCAAATAGCAAGCGGGCATAGAAGGCTAATGAGCTGCATAGCAGTCAGACTTCTACAATAAGAGCCATTTGGCTTTTGTCACCTGTTCAGCTTTTCATTTCAGTGAGGTGGACGTCAAACCTGCGCAAGAAGCTGCAGACAGGCATCAACGGCAGCGGCCTAGTGATGGGAACAGGCCTGTACCCTGAGAGGCACTAACCAGCAAGACAGTAAGAACACGTCAATGAACTATATGGAAGAAACGGTGAAGCCCAAGGGCTCTGGAGAACAATATGCTTAAAAGGGAACTAGAATCTACCATTCCAAGTAAACATTTTTGTGCATTATTTTGAAATATTATTAATATTTATTGTATGCTACTCAAAACCATTCCTAATTTCAGTAATTTGCACTTTACTCCTCCGAATACTTATATTTTTAGCCAACAATTACAAATAAATGTGGACGGTTTGAATCATGTACCAGAAGCACAGTCAATTGTGGACTAGATTATTCCCAATTTCAAATACCAGCTAAAACCTGCAAGGATTTACTGTTTTCAGCAAGCTCCTGAGAACAGCCAAGATTTAAGTAAAGGAGCTTTTTATACTGTTGTTATGGGTAGAATCCTCCAATTAGGTTAATTTTTAAGGATTAACCTTCTGCATTTTCATTACAACTAGAATTTTGACTCCTGTCTCCAAGATGCAGACATGTCTCTCTCCAAAAACACAGTATAATCCATGTCCTGTTAATGAGGCTTTAGTACAAATTCTAGCAGTGATAATACCTGAAGTAAGCACTGGAGTTGAGAAGGAAAATATACCTAGCCTTCCAAAGACCTCTTTTATCAAATCTGTGATTTATTTGATTTTCCTTATGAATGGATGTGAACTAGGCCTGATATTCTTAAACTCTGCCCAGTGCCAGTCCAACACATGGGTGGTCTGTTAAGCATTTTGTAGAGCCACTTGGTGAACAGCAGGTCTTGTTCTCAGTGGAGCTGCACATGATGTGGGCAGTGCAGTTTGCGTCCAGGGTGCTCAAGGTTAATTAGAAATTTTAATAAGTTTAATCACTATGGACTCATTTGATACTAATGGCCATGTCACCTGTAATTCCATATACAATCCATTGTAATTTAGGATTAATTAATACCTGTTTATCCGAGACCATTGCCATAAATTTCAATAAAGGTGACATACACTGGGCTAAAAACATATTTTAAACAACAGATCCAAAACCAGAATTGTTGAATCATTTTATAATGTTACTATATTGTGATGGTTTATAGCTTTCTGTGTAGGGGGGGAAATTAGGTATAGCAATAATTGTTAAAAAAATTGAGTTCTTTTGAGAGTCATACAAAACATTAAAAATACAGATTACTATTCTTTTACATAAATGACAGGGAAGAGTCGTATCTGTTCTTATCACTGTGCTGCAATAGGCAAAGCAGCTAAGTTTTCAATAATAATCATGCAGTAACACTCATATTCATGTAAAATAAAAGTATTTTTCCTCACGTAAAAATGCTATTAGCCATATTTGAAGGCATTATGTTCAGATACCATTTTTTCATTTCACTAAATGACAGCCATTAAATGTAATGGCAACTGCATGACAGGGATATTTTTATTACTTCAAAAGGAAGAAAAGGATTAAAATGAGTTTATTCAAAAGTGTGATTTGTCAATTTTTTCTTATCAAGGACTGAGTGGGACAGCTTTTAAACCTAAACACTGCAATCTGACCTCCTATTTGAATAAGTTAATGTGATCCAGTGTTCTTAGGAAAGTAGTGAAACCTATCTTTTATATGCAGAAGTCTCCCAGGAGGAATTTATGCTTTCATACGGTCAGCTGCGAGGTGCCATTTCCTTTTCATCATTTCTGCTTTTATCATATTGTAGTTCCTGACAGCTTAGAGGTTCTTTTCAGTATCTGGTGTGTGAGCAACTATATAGAGATATTCTTTGTATGAAAGATTTCTTTCCAGCCTCCTAGGTTTTATAGTCAAATAGATTTCTGCTGCCAGAAATCCCTCTCTCATATTCAAGAGTGACTAATCACCATATTTGATATAGCAAGCATCTTACCCAAACATCAAAAAGAACTATAAATGGCTATCTTAGAGCATTAAAGAAGGATTTTGCACACATCAGGTTCTAGCATTATGTACCCTAGGAAGTATCCTGAAAATGACTTTATATATGTACATATAGAGAGAGGTAACATCTAGCTGGACAAAATGCTACTAATTAGGGTTTTACTTTGAAAGTTTATCCTGGTCCTAGCAGCTGTTTTTCCACAGGAAATAAAATCATGCGTACAGCTTGTTACTTTGTTTTCTTTTTAATTCTCTGCAAATATACTCTTAATTTGCTTACACTGACTCCTGTTTAGATGCTTATATATTAAAAGTTGTATTCATTCAAAATCCATTACCTATTAATAGAATAAAATAATGAAAACAATATTTAGCACCTTTTGTACAAAATTATTTAAAAGTTTTTGCATCTTTTGGTTATCTTATTACATAAACTCATCCTTTCGGGTAGAAAACTTTTTCAGGAACTAGAAGTTATGCAGGGCAGTATTCTCAGTAGCCTGGAACAACTCTGCTGAACTGAACACAGAGGCAAATGTCATTAAGCTTAAACTTGGTAGAATTAAATTAAAAGACATTAATACTACCAGATCAACAAACACACCCTAATTGAAGGTCATTGGATAGCTTTTCCATATTAAAAACTTCCATATGAAAAATATTCCATACTGCAGCTTATACTGAAGTTTCTGTCATTGAAGGTTACTTCTCTATTGTTGCACTGTTGCAAGTCAGTTTTAGGGCTACTAATATGCTTAATATCATACAATCTTATCTACAGTATAGGACATATGCAAAGGAAGTTCTGCAGTTCTCCAATATTGTTAAAGTAACAACTGGCAAGAAGAATGTCATTGCTAACGGTCTTTACTTAAATCTACAAGATGATAACACGCAAAGCAACCCAGTGTCTTATTTGCACCATCTTAATTAATATAATGGCTTGAGTTATATTATTAGTAAGATAGGTGTCCTTGGTACAACTCAACTTTAAACATGAGTTTATTCAGATTTCATTATCCAAAATCAGTTATCAGTATAAAGATATTCCATCCAAAATGGAATTTTGTATGTAAACTGTTTTACATTTTTACCTTTCCAAAAAAATTGAAAATTACAAAAAGCCAAATTTTATCAAAGAAAACAGTTTCAGTCAGACCTGTCAGCTTTGATAGCTTTAAGGTATAAGTGACTAAGATAAATTGCTTACTCACTGAATAAATCATTTCTCATCATAATTTGTGTATATTGCTGGACTTTGCAATTAAGAGTGACAGCCGTACGGCTTGTCCAGAACTAATTGTTATAAATACACCAGATGTTGAAAAATCTAGACATGCTAATTGCAAAGGAAATGGGGAAGATACCACAGGAACACAGAAATTTGTGATTTGATGGCTATATACCTGAATTTCTATAAATATATAAGATGCTATTTCCATTTGCATTTTTAAAAAATGTCTTAATTCTAATAGAGATAGAGCACATTGATAGATACACTATTAAATAGCTAGTGGAGATTTTGCTTCAGGTTAAATAAGAGAAATTATCTTCTTAGGGAACAGAATCAATTTTGTTTTCCATGTCTGGGCCTTTCAAAGGCTTGTAAGTGCCAACTTTACAAGGAGTTATGCTTAAGCATATCTCTACTATTGTCATGAGCATTAAGCTAAGGCTCAGAGCCAGAAATGATAAAATAATGACCATTTACAGAATGCTGTTGGCTTAAGCCAGACAACTTCTACAGACAACTGGGCATAATAGTTTATTTTATAAATACTTCCTTTACTGTACTTACAAATTGTACATAAACCTCAAACTGGTTTAGTTCCTCTGTGAGGAAACTATTTTCCAGGACATCTAGTGATATATATGCAAATACTCAACCACCAGTATTTTGTGATCTTTGCTTTTCTGGATTCAAACCCACATTTTTATTTAGAGCTCATGGTTGCTTCCTAACCAAATGCTTTTAATACAATATCTTTTTTTTTCTACAATATTCAAAGAAACTTTTCCCCAAAAAATATTTTGCTGTTGATATGGAATGAATGAATCGGTTGCTTTTTCATAAACAGAGTAAAAGCCTGCATGTGCATTGTCTGGAGCAGATGTTACATGAATAAGTGTGCTACCATTAAAACATTCACACTAATCAGATCTCTATTTTCTGTTCTGATTAAGACTCTCAGTATTTCCCTTATTATTTCCTTATTATTATATGCTTTATTTAAAAAAGCACAATATTTTGCTTTTTTTTTCTTTTCTTTTCTCTCCCCCATAACTCTGTTTTAAGATTCAGCTGTTGCAGTGAGATCACCACTAATTAAGCAGAGTCAATCAGTTTCTTAAATTGCAAAGCCATATATATTACAACTGTTATCATCTCAAATGTAGATGTACTATAAAACACTACTGAATCATGCAATTTTAATACTGTGTTTATGTTCTGAGCAAGGAAACAATTTCCAGACACTTTAACAAAGTGCCTGATGACTTTTCCCAACTCTTGCCTAACAGAGAAGAATGGTACACATACACACTGAAGACTTTCTTGCTACAAAATCTTGAGAAGATCCCTTAATTTTATCAAGATACAGGGAAATGAAAATGGAAGCGAATCAGTTGTTGGCTTGCAAGAACACGTGGGAAGATGGCATTATGGACAAGGGAAATGAAGTAGTTGCTTGGAACTTCATCCAATGGACCTATATGCTAACTTCCCCTTAAAATCATGAGAAAAGGACTGACAACCTTTGGAGGTTGGAGTGTAATGAAATGACTCTAGAGTATGTGGCACACCATGCCTGAAGACTAAAGCAAATGAAACTTGAGAGTCTGGGAAAGTCTGCCTTACCTCAAGAGAAAATAAGTTGTCATGAAAGGTTTCATCTTGCTAAGATGCTACCAAGAAAAACATTTTCTCTGTAAATTGATACGACATGTACCAAAATAGATCAGAGCTGATTCTAAAAGATGTTTGATGCAGAAAGAACTCATGTCATCAGTTGCTTTTCAGTGTGAAAATACAAAAACTTTTTTTTTTTAAAAAATTTAATGTCTTATCCTAGAACTAAGTTATTATTTCAGAGACTGATTACATTAATCCATCTCTTCACAAGATGCACATGCAAAAACATTGCCCACAAGTTAATTAGGAATTTTGAAAGTTACTAATTTCACTTTCCAGCTGAAACATAACATTACTAAGACTGTAGACAAAGGCTAAGAACATATGCTATTTGATGCCTTAGAGAAATCGTGCTATGCAATAGGTGTTCTGAAGTCAGAGGATCATCAGAGCCAAAGCTCTTAATACACTGCTTTACTCTGTCAAGACCTCAGGCTAGAGTTCCTGATATGCCTGAAGGTAGAACTTGCTTGTTCACACACAATCAAACACACACTGCATCATAATGACTGCATGGAAGACTGACGTCTGTAAGGCGTCCCCACGAAACATTCCTCTAAATTCTGATTATTGCAAGAGTCTCCGCTGCACAACAGTCTCCGTTGATGATGGCAGTTGCCGCAGCACGGTGCCTCAGGCTTTCCTGCCCAAGGTCATTCAGCAGGTTTTTGTTTGCCACATTTATGCTTATTGTTGCCTTTACCCACAAACACAATCCAAGCAGTGCATTGGTGACTTCTCTGTAGTAGTGGAACAGAAGCCAACAAGAATTCAACAACAAAATACAGTAATCCTTACACCTACGACCACAGAACACTTTACTTACAGCACATTTCCTTTTCACCCTAAAAAAACAGGTGAGCAAAATCCCCCAAAATGCCACCTTTAACCTATTGTTTTACTGATTGGCTTTACAGTACTGGATGATCACTCAAAACTGCAGCTCCTTAGAATCAATAATATCTAGCCCAATCTGTATGTTTACGTACGTAGCCAGTTAAATAGTGAGTATGCAAAAATGAGAAATTGTGGGAGTTTTGGAGGCCAATGTGATCCAATAGTAAGATACATAAAGGTTTGCTATCACAAATGTTTGCTTTTGAAAAACATGGAGAGAGGTGCAGGCACAGCTAGAAGAGGCATTAAGGAAAAGAAGTGAGCTGGAAAAAAAATGTGAACAAGTTCTTGTGTTTTAGTAATTAACTGAACTAGCTGCAGTGTTTTCCTTTATTTTGCTTAGTTGCTATTGCGGTTACTTTCCTGTGATACATTTGAATTTCGGTCTTCGAAGACTTTGAATAACAAACTTATCAGAGGAAGAGTCATGTCCAAATGGACACATGAATAATAAACACACACAGGCCCAGGTCTCAGCATTTCTTCTAAAAGAACTGCACCTCAGGTCTCTAACTCCCACTGCTGCCCACCAATGGTCCCAGAGCAAAGCACTCCCAGTCAAACAGCAGCCACTCCAGCCAACTGCCCACTAGCTTTTCGATCACACTGACCTAATGTTTGGCAGCATACGTGCTTGCTGTCCCTGAGGCTTTCAGTGAAGAGGAGATTTGGAAAAGCTTTTGACTAAGCTAGCAGAAATTTCAGAATACTTGTCAGTTGTGGGAATCAGCAGACTTGTCTGGAACATATGGTTATGTTATGAATGGCAGCCTTTTTAAGAGAATTTTTAAAATTCTACTGCAATAGGTCAACTCAAAGTATCTCTGGTACTTCATTTTGGAATCACAGATGGGGGAGATGAGCATAGATAAAGTTCCATAAAAGAACTTCAATTAAGCTACTTGGTTCAAGCCACAGGAAGTCATGAAGACACAAAATATCACCAATTTACTTACATATGAGATGTGCAGATTTATAAGGCCTGGAAAGAAACAGAAGCTGCTGTTTCATGTCTCACACAGGTTCTTTATGCTGAACAACAACAAAACAAGCACTGATGATGTTCTTATGCATCTGATAAACAGGTTGTAACAGTTGCTACTACTGTCTAATGAAACTAAAAAAGACAAAGAACAGTGAAGTCAGACGTCATGTTTGTTCCCACACTGGTAACACATTAACGACACTATACAAAGCAATATAAAGATGATGCTTTTACCTTGTTATTACTTTGATAAAATTTCTTTCCCTTTTTACCATGATTGGACAGGGATATTTCCTTTCACAATTTTTAGGTAGTCAGTAGTGTTCAGTTTATGCTCATTTCCAACATCTTTCATCTTTCAGGAAACTTTTTGGAAAAGATTTCATTTCTCCCTTTTCAGAGTTTCAGAAGACCTTAATCACTTCTTCTTGCCTGCTTACAGCATACTTGATTGAAAAGATGGTCATACCAGCTTAATGAATGCCACCCTTCTAGAGGGTGAGCTGTTTGCAATCCCATACGTAGTTTTGATAACTTATAGCAGAGCAACCTGGGCTCAAACTTCTGAGAAAAAATCTTAAATAGGACAAGTTATGAGAAAATATGCAAAGCTGTGATGCAAACCAGGCTGAAATTGTTAAAGATATGCCAGTCAAGCCATTCTGTACTGGCCCGTTCCAAGAGGCAATGGTGACTGACCCTTCTGATCTGAGTGATCTGGCTGGCAGAGACTCCTTCACTGCACTGCTGGAAGTGGAGCAAGTCCTTAGCCAGTACTTAGATTGTCTTAGTATTATCTCCCTGTCACACAGAGCCTGCACGATGCCCATACACATGAGCACCATGCCCTGCAACACAACACATCATAGTAAGAGCTGTAAACCTGAATGAGAAGCAGGCAGCGCCTGCACAGCAGCCCTCAGCATCAGCAGCAATCACTATCACCTAAAAACATTAAAATAATCAGCACTGCCCACATGCTGGGCTGACCGGAGCTTCAGGACTCATTTAGAATGGAATCAAGCTAGTAAAGCTCAGAAAGTGGGGAGAAGAAGCTTCTTTAACCTCTCTCTAACAGCATCTGCACACCAAAATGTCTTTGTGCGTTATGAACTGTCAAAGTATATCTTTTATTTTTGTATGACAGATATTCCAGAAAAAGAAATATGAAACTGTACTAGTAAAAAAAAGTCAAAAAGTTTATTAAGTTCTTTTTAATGGATTCCTTAAGGCATATTTTTTTTTCCAGTCAAAAACTATGATGCAAGACTTTTGCAAACTACACAGAAAAGGATCCAGGGGACCTGTTTCTAAGGACAACAAAGTATCAGCAAGTTTGCCCAAACAAAGTGGTTAAATTTGGACATTCCTACCTCAGGATTTCTGAGAACAGATGGCAAGAAAGAACAGCATTCTGTCTCTCAGTCCAGCAAAATAATTGTAGCCTAAAGTGCAAAAGGAGGAACTGAATGTATAAAACCACCAGGTGATTAGTTAGAGAATGTAACAACTCAGAAAGCCTAAAGTACATAACCTATTAGTGCATGAAGAAAGGATTAAACAAATTTATGATGGACAGCAGGAAATTAAGAAGTACTTTCCCCTCCCAGCTTCAAGGACCAACTGTGATTTTTAATTAATACAGAACTATGCATTTGCACACACACAAACACACACAAATTCTAGTAAAAAAACAAATAAACTAATGACATGGAGAATAAAATGCTGGACACTTTCCAAGTACTGAATTATACAACTCTTAAAGGCATTGAGATATACTGTGCTTGCGTATTGAATTTGCATTTTGCATCCCATAAGAATTTTATCTTATATTAAATGCAAACAGAATATTGACATCAATTAAGAGAGACAGTTATGTTTTTAGAGATACATAAAGTTTGTTGAGGTGGGTTGTGCACAAATTAGGTATCTAGTTCTGGGTTGAAGTGTTGGAATGAGAAAACACCTGCATTTTCTTCCTCCACAGTCCAGTGTTACTGATTCACTGAAAATCCATTGAAAACTAAAATCTCACACTAACGGCTTCCTTAAATGCTGTGCAAAGATGCTGTGTTTATACAGTTATAAGTTCAGGTGCAGTCATAGAAGTTCCAAATTCACAAATATTTTTTCCCTTTCTTTATATGCCACGGTTGCTGTGGCTATCTAAGAAGTTGCAAAGGATCTCTTTCCCTTTGAGGTCATATTCAAACCCTCTACCTTGAATTTCCAAAGCATTTTGTTAAAACTAATTTCTTTATTTCATCACGGTTATGGAATTTTGCACAACTGTTTTTCAGTGACATTAAAGGAGCAGCCCCATTGACATCATAACCACTCTGGCACTTGCACTGACACTGTAATGAGTCCTGTGGGGCTCTTACCACCTCGGTGGAAGTAAGAGAGATACTTCATTGACATTGTAATAGCTCCAGTGCCTGCAATGTGCTGGTAATGGCTCCTCTGGGGCTGTTACCGCGTCAATGGAAATACCTGAGAAACTTCCATTGATTTTACAGAAGCACTTTCACCAATATTTTAAGCAAAACAGCAGAAGTTTGTCCTGAAAATGAAATGATCAAGCTCAACAGAAAATGTTACAGCCCTCAAAGACAAAGCAATTTTCAGGAGACTTACATGTTTGTTTCAACTTCTCTGAAACATGCGCGTGCATATAAATACCTCCTAATTTTCAAAAAGAGACAGATAAAAGCCACCAAATTGAGATACAGACACAGAGGAAAAGTAACTAAAACAACTTCTTCTCCATAAAAGAACAGTAAACATACTTGCTCATTAATATATGTAGTTAGAATAAACTTAGATTTGGGAATGAAAAGTAGGAAGAAAACATTATTATTTTTGACCATAACCTCCCCCTCTCCCCACAAAATCACAAAAAAATTTAGTATGTCAGTAGAGCTGCTTGGTGAGTCCTAGGTACTACAACAACCACCCTAATATATTCCATGGGTCCTAATTCTACTGTATTTAATGACTATATTTTTCTTCTGCTTAACATTTACTTATAACTTGAAAATAAACTTTTATTTATTTCAATGTTGTGAAAGAAGGTTGTGCTATAAAACTCTTGCAAACCATAACATTAAATAGTGTGTCTTCAGTCATCTGGGAGACAGTTGCACAAGTTTGTACAGAGCTGCAAAGAGGTGATTTCTATGCTATGCCTGAAGTGCAGCAGCTTCAAGCATCTTGAAGATGACAGAACTTGCTGCAATCCAGATTATGGTAACAGAATTTCAGGACAACTAAATTTAGTAACCTGGAAAAAAAAAAAACATCTTTCAAGGGAAAGTAACAGAAACATAGAAGACAATACGAAATAAGTTTAAGCAACATTTCGTCTGAATCTATGAGTAATTAATACATTTGAGAAGAAGGCAAAAACAACTGCTTTATTACATTTGGATTTCCTGCACACAGATCAGAGGAGCAGCGAAAGGAAAATATTGACTTTATTCTAAGCAGGAGCTCCAAGCAAAAGCTAAACTACAAATGGGTTTTGCAACTGCCAAGAGGCTGAAGATCTGGAAGTTCTGGAAAAGTGAAGTCCTGGAATTATGTTAGATTTAGAATCTGACCTCTCCCCAACAAGCCAGAGGAGAATAGGGTAGTGATTTTATAAAACCCAGAAATAAGCCTGTCAGTTATATTTTGCCTTGCAACAGAAGCTTGTGAAAGGGTGGTGAGGGGGAAAAGAAGAAAGAAGAAAGATCTGGTATTATAGGAGTTAGCGACCAAGATTATATTACCAGGTTATCGGGGGAAAGAAACATATCCACTAACTTTACTTGTGGCTCAGGAGAAGTCAAGATTATTCAGGGAAAAAATTTGAGAAGGAAAATCAATTTGTGCTTCATGAGAACTGGGTCTGTGAGAAACACTGCACACGGCTGTTGCTCTGAAAAAAACATTAAGTGCAAAAGTCTGGTGACAGCTATGGAGAGAAAAGAATCCTCAATTTCTAAACAGACTTGGAGTAATAAAGATTAAAATCAGTAGGAAAACATTTTCCAGGAACTTCAAAATTTGAGGATGAGGAGGGCTGTGTCTCCGCCTAATGTCAAGTATCTCTAAAGTAAGATTCGAGACAGGATTTGAAAAGAACCACATACAAATTTGTATTTTTTTCAATAACTGTCTCTGATGATTATTTTACTGGAGTCTGCATTTTTTATTAAAGAAAGGTATTAATGTTTACACACATGGCATCTGGATTAAATGAAGAGCTGCTGAAAATATACCATTAATTTAGAAAAGCATTAACAAACAAGCGTGTTCACTGAAGAATTTAAGCATATGCTGAACAGTCTTGAACTTGACAGAAAGCAGGAGCACTTTATAGCCGATACTGAAAGCTGGTGAAAACCCCTAACAGGAAGAGACTGGCAACATTGTCTGTTACAGATGTCCGCTTCAGTGTAGACAAACCTGAATTTTAATAGTTTTTAATACATATAGTATCAATGTCAGTGCAAAAAAGAAAAGAAGCTTTAAAGTGTATCGCGAACTGGAGAAAAACAAAAAAGAACAAAAAAAAACAAACCTGCAGAACTGAATGTCTGAGAGGTGAATACTTGCATCCTCTACCCAATACTAAATTCCTCCAGTTTAAATCCCACCACTGGTCTACCAGGAAAGCCCACATGGCTCACACAGAAGAGCTTTTTTTTTATGGAATAAGTGTCAGTGTGCAGCAAGCGGCCCGAGAATCCAGCAGTTATCACGCGAAAGGAGGGCGGGGGCAGCACTCGCACCAGCAGAGCTGGGATTTCAAGGGGAAAACTGAACATCCCACTGCTTTTAAAGAAGGGTAACAAATATTAAGTTACCTTAATAAGGCAAGTAGTGCTTCTTTTCAAACTGCACTTTCCAGCAGCTTTCAGGACTGAAGCAGCTGCCTCAGCTCCTGCACATGACTTGCTGGTGCTTTCTAGAAGCTTCCGCCATGGGCCATGCTGAGACAAGCACGCGCAAGCCTGTGGCCTGGGGTTCTCCCTCCCAGCTTCTAAACTCTTTTATAGTTTTAAAGTAAATGGTGACAAAGCAAGTAAGGAGTTTTATCACACATCTTCACATGTGTGGGGCAGGAGCAAAGGCAGAGCAGTTGTGTATGGTGGTGCCTTCACATCTCCTGTGCTGGCTGGACTCTGTTTAAAAGTGAAAAAGATGCTTCAGTACAGCCCCAATGAGGAAAAGTCACCATCAGGCACCCCAAGTAAGACTGGGAATTTACTCTTAAAAAGCTGATGATGCCATCCTGGAAGACTAGTAGGTAAGTGACGTTGTGGGCAGATGGCATGGGAGTATTTGGAATAATACATGTCACTTAACCAGCACTGAAATGCTTAAGGTATTACTGCCACTGAATAGCTGTCTGCGAACTAATGAAATTTCCACCTAACACCCACTCATGAGCTGGGTTCAGTTAAAAAAATGCATTGAATAAGACTCCAAAAGTCTAATTAATTCAAAAAAAAAAAGATATTTGCTGTTCATCAGTTTAATATGAAGATTATAAACTGAGAAAAAAATCCTCTTACCTGTCAAAATACACACAGAGTGATAAACACATTCAGGTTCTTCTGTCAGGCAAAATCATTGTTAGGCACTTCAAAACGCCTAAACTGCATAGTATGAAAAGGCAGATTTGTCAGATCCCTTGCACTGAATACATTATTTTGTGGTTTATTTCAAATGTCATGCAACTACTCACTGAAAAGCAATTCTCTCAACTCTCAGTTGATTAAGAGCCCTCAAAGCAATGTTAGGTGTTTATTTTTACATGCAGATTATAGAATTTATTGAAATCCTGTCGCTTTCAAATCTTTCATGTTTGTTTCAATGAAACCTTCTTGAGTGGAGACTTCTGGTAGCCAGGGTTGGCTGTCTGGAGAAGTAAGAAAAAAAACTCAAAAAATATCTCAAAAACATATGGAAAAATTGGACAGTCACATGAAATTTAAATGTGTTCTGAAGTTTTTTTTCACTCAGTGTGGAATAATATACTATTAAGAAATTGCCATGAAATGAGTATATTGCTTACTGATAGGTGTATGAAGAAAGCTAGTCTAATTTAATGGCAAGTTGCGTTGTCCTTTCACTAGCTATGTGAAAATTCACCATTTGGAAAAATGATATCTGTTACAGGTACTGGCGTCATTAATGTTGATGGAATATGGAATATTTATTATTATTTTAATGATGCTATACTGACTGTTGGCTGTGTAACAGAAATTATTCTTATACACTGTTGTATATATCTCAAAGTTGCTTGTGTAAATATTTCACATATCCTATTAGTAACGCTACCATAATAAAGTATCTGTTGATGGAAATGCTTCATACTAACCTTCTCAAGTAGTTAGTACGAGAACAACTTTACTGCAGAATTTGTTTACTTCTTCATAGTGTCCTGGACTTTGATCTTTCAATTTTATTCCACACTAGCTTCTTTTAGGGTCTTCAGCTTTATTTTGGCTTTATTCTTCAGCACTAGTGCCCTGCTAATTCAGGACAGCTCCTTTCTGTTGCCACTGGCATTCATTCGTGACTGTGTCAAATAATGTATGTATATATTATTTTTATGCAACAAAAGAAGCTTGTACACAGTAGGTTAAACAAGAAAACAATACAAACATTAGCATGACTATAAGTGTCATTCCTTTATTTACCATGCAGTGATGAAGACATGTAATCTCTACAGCAAAATTCTGTGATTCTTTGCCAGCTGGCTGCCTGCCTTAACTTACGGGAATAGTAATAAATGAAGCCCAAGCAAATGGCCACCATCTGGGTAAAGCTCAAGTGAGCTTGTTTGGACAAGGCTCCAGGGTCAAATAAATGAATTGGACTTTAATGTTAAGATGCATCTGTGAACATGCAATTACTCCTTATGTAAAGTCTGGCTTTATTCAGTGCAGGTGCAGAAAGTTGTCAGAATTTATAAACTAGATAAAATTTAGAGATTTTTAAAGAGGCACATTGTTTATGTGTATAAACAGCCATCTGATGCCCATCTTTCAAAACAGCCTTGAGAAACAGGAAGACACTTTCATATGACTGTTTCTTGGTGTTCTTCTTTCTACTTATTTTTGAACTATGCCTTCTACTGGGTTAATTATTACATGCTCATTTTCTTCTCTTATTTTTATTAGTGAAATGTAATGCTTTAATTAAATACATGTACACTTATTAAGACTTCAGATTTTGAGTGCAAAAAAAAGTGCATTTACAAAATGAGGCAATCAGATGAAAGGCATGTGTATTTTTAGTGTCTGAAAATTAAATGTATTTTATGACTTTGTTTATTTCAGACTCCTTGCTTTAGCTGATTTTTTTTTTACTCCTAATTACTGACATTTATTGTTCTTATATATCATTTAACTCTTTCTCCTTCCATTCATACTTTGCCAAGAAACAAAATGCTTTGTACTTTTGGATCTCATTCAGCAAATGACTTAATTAGCTTTAAGAAGGTACTTAAATATTGGTGAAGTTAATGCAAGGCATGTTTAGTATAGTCACCAGTGTTATTTAACGCCAATCTGTGCTGCAAGTATCTTTAAATGAACTAAGAAACTCTGTGTATGATTTAAGAACCTGACCTGTCTCTGACCCTTATCTGAGTTTAGTGGATAGTCTTTTTTTTTTGCTTAACCGACCATAATTTTTAGTGCAAAACAATTAATCCTTACATTTTTTTATTAGTCTAAGTATTCTTCATGTGCAGTTTTATCACATGTTAAGTATGTATGTATGTTGCATATGCAGCTGGTGCCTGTTCAAGAAGAAAAATAAACCTGCATCTGTATAATGCTACTATTGAAGATGCGGAAACTTACGAGCAAGACCTCGTTGCCAGTGATGGCTGTTGCAAGTGATACCACTCTCCTCTAAATACAGGAAACACCTTTCCTCCTTGTATCCTTCATATCCAAACTTCTGACTGGCTCTGATAGCACGGTCGCTTTTTGCCTCCTATCCCCCAACACTGCTGCTATACATGCAGGATGGTTTTCCATTAGCGTATTCCTTTTTTGCTCTGTGCTTTGCACACAAAGCACCTTATATCCGCATTGGAACTTACGTATGTATGTCTACAGCAAGGAAAGAGGACACTCAGTTGTGTCTGCCAAGTAGACCTAAATCTCTAGCACCAAATAATCACTCAGTACTGCCTCAGCTGGGCTTGTAATGTATTCACCCTTTACAGTAACAGAGCTGAGACATAAGCTAGGACTCTTGAGGCTTATAAACAGCAACTCTTCCAGCTGAAATAAAGGGATGATCCTTTTCATTAAGCCAGTGGGAGCAGAGCTAAGCTTCTCAGCTGGAAGTCACTCTTTGCATCTTGCAAAAGACTGTTTTAAAATTATTCCTTTGAGGGCAGCTGGGGTGAAGAATTTGTTTGGGAATTAAGCAGATGCCCCTCAAAACTATATACTTCCTTTTAAAATCCAGTTACCATAACAACTGTAAAATACTTTTACTCTCAAACAAAGCACTTTTTTGGTATTAGGAAGCTTGCACTCCAGGAGAGAAGCTGATTTACTTTCCCCGAGAAAATTCACTGTATGACATGCAAAATGTCAGGGAATGAAGAATACAAACTGGGGCTATAAAACCACATTAGAAATTAAATACCTTACGGGAAACTACCCTTTCTGTGTTCTTTACGTTTCATCATAAATGGAAAGCTTCAGTCATATTGTACCATTAACAATATCACGGCAGACATTCATAGGACAGTTTATTATGTCAGTAGCTCGAACAGTTTTCAAATTACGGAAGGGTTGAATGCCAGACCTCATTACCATCAGGTACATGTAAATAGCAAACCTACAGATGCCACATTTACATCCTCTCCTAAGACATGGTCGTACAGTGTTAATTTGCAAATAGGTTATAGTGGCAATCGGCACAGTTTGCAATGAGCCTGTGACTTCTTTGTGCAGTTATTTAAGGATCAGAACCTTATTGTCCACTGATGATTCAATTTTATAGTCTGCTATACATTGTTTTCTTATTTCTGCACATACCACGATTACCTTTCTTCCCCTTTGTTGCAGTATGGCAGATCTGGTAGCTTTTATGGCCCCATTCCTATTGCAAAGTGAATATACTTGGGCATCATAATATAATTCTGTGTTTTCCCAAGTATACTTTATCAGTCTTTCTCAGGTTAGGTAGCTAACAAAAATGTTCATCTCTGTCTCAAAAAAGTGTCCAAAACAAAAACGTGTTTGAATGCAGGAATGTTTGTTAAGTATGCAGGAAATTAAGGTATTGATATATACTGAGCCGTGAGGAAAGAATCATCATTTTCCTTTTTGGCATTTATAGTGCTCTTATTTTCAACCATGATTGAAAATATCTGATGCTTCACTAGCTCTTATTAGCACTGACTTCTGGATATGTGGTGTCTAAAACCAGTCCAAAATCATGCTGTATGAACCAGTCCAAAATCATGTGTTAGGAGAAGTGTGGAAGCTCAACCACCACCACAAAAAAGTAACCTCTCTTTGCAAAGTTACTACCTGCTAAGGCATACTTCTAACTCATGTACATAGAATTAGAGCTTATTTCATCAGTAGTAAATTAGAGCTCCAGCATAAACTAGAGATCTATTTGCCAGAATTTCTTTGTTCTGCTTCGATTTACTGAGAGATTTGATTAAAATCTCAGAGTATATTGATCCAGTAACGGGTTTTCCATGCATTATTTACTATCCCCTAATGTGTTTTTGTGGGCTGACAAAGTATGAGGCTAAGAACTATGTAAGAAAAATAATGCATGAAAAAGAGATAAAACTCCGGAGAGGTCCACCAAAAATATGTAAATATTTTATCTGCCTTTCAAAGTGCTTGCAACTTACATAATGATACATATTAGAGCAAATAAGGTCTTAACAGTTTCCACTGGGATGTGTTTGTTTTATTGCATTGCAGCAAGAGATATGGGAAAGAACAGAAGAGCATTTAAGCAATAAAATCTTTTTATGTTTCCTTTTTTTTTTCAAGATACATATAGAAAGAATAGACTTAGGGAAAAAGTATTTTGTTTCTGAAGATATTGTTGGACACTTAGCAAAATAGTGCTCTAACTCTCCAGAATCAAATATTGCCCCATATTCAACCTGTAAACACGTATGGTTGAATAAGACCTGTAGAAAAAAACGGATACAGTAAGAGGATACAGTAGTATTATATTACCTTTGAAAAATGGTAGAGTCAATAAAAATATTTTAGTAAAGTCCAAAGGTTTTCAAAATTGGAATAAAGATACTTGTGTACTATAGATGAAGCTGCTTTGATTTGGATGGTTTACCAGGATAAATAAGATGATCATTGTTTCGTTCTGTCCAGGACTTCTTATTCACACTCATCCTTTCAGTGTATAACTCTTTTATTTAGGCAGATTTTTTTGTTTATTTTTTCCCCCTCTTGGAAGAGACAGTATGTGCCTCACTTTAATTTTGAAATTAACATTAATCGAGTTATTTCAGTCATTCATTCCCTGCAATTTGATGCCTGTATCATGTTTTATGGCAGAGCTACAACATCTGCATTTTGATATTCTGATGTACTTTTATGTCTTGAAGAATGGGCTAGGAGGAACTCAACAATGCATAGGAAAGGGAGGAATAGGTGTGGATCTCTAAACTTTGGTGATTAAATATCTCACTTTCTGTCTCAGTGAGATATATCTGCATATCTCAGTGAGGGTCTCAGGGTTTTTTTGAAATATTTGTATTCTAAGGTATAAGGAAAACACAAATTGCTTACTGGGTCCAATTCCCACTAAAATTATCCATAATCAATTTGCTGTTGAACAGAAAATTAAATTATCGTGTATTTCAAGACAAAAATATTCATGCATCTTAATCTAAATATTTCCCTTTAGAATTAGAATTTGTAATCGGGCAGGAAATTAAAGAGCTAACTGTGGTTTTGAAGAGCTGTGTTGTACCTTTTGGCTTAGCTGTTTTTTGTTATCGTAAGATTTTAGATATTTGTAGAATAGTATATATATAAATATACGTTTGCTGTTTTATTTTTATGTGTGTATATATGTACATACACACTATATCTATATATATTTCTATATACACATAATGTCTATTTACCTGCACATTTTAAGAATATTATATTACCTTTGATTTTAGACATTTGAATATCTCTGGACAAAGTTTACAGTAATGCTTTCTTTTAAAGCTTACTGAATTACTAAATTACTAAATTACGTAAATCAGATTTATATTATTTTTATCAGATATTTCAAGCTAGATGTCATCTTATATCACTTCCATGCTATATATGAGCACAGAGTGCAGATATTACATGTACGTAATTTTGTGCATATGGAAGAATATTGTCTTTCCTTACATGCTGTTCTAAGATTTATGTGGCAAGTGAAATCAGTCTATGAAGAAACTTTTTAAGTAACACTTTACAATTAATTTTGTAGTGATTATATTTCAGTGATGTGATATCTTTATCACTTTTTCTTTGTAAACTTTTTAAGTAACACTTTACAATTATTTTTTGTAGTGATTATATTTCAATGATGTGATATCTCTATCACTTTTTCTTTGTTTTTATTTTAATATTAAATATTAATGTAATGATAAATCTTTATATCATTTCAGTTCTTCTTTCAGAAGACAACAATTCCGAATTTTCTGCATGCACTTCTTAATTTTCTTTTTTCCCATTCCTGTTCTTGATTTAAGGCTGTGCTCATCAGTTTGCTTGTGGTGAGTGTTTTTCATGTAAAATCATCTAATCACAAAATTTGGACAAGAGAAGGAATTTTCTGGAGAGTACAATAAATCAGAATTCGGTAGTGCATCACTAGTAGCTTGTAAGGTAAAGGAAACACTCATGTAAAATGATAGCAGACTTCCTGAAGCTTTTCTATATCACCCATAGTTCCAGATAATTTTAGCTTTCATGCTAATGTGGATAGGATGAAATATAAAATATCTTGAGGTTTAGTGTTTTATCTTCAAGAAGGAATATAAAAATAAGACATTTCCGCTATACCTTTTGTGACAAAAAAGAATATGAAAACATGAGGAATAATTGTGAATACTGATTACTTAGATCTATACTATATATCTTTTATGTAGGAAAGAAAGAAAATAGGTTTTACATTTTTCAAGAAATGAGTCTGTTTTTTTTTCTCACATATCTCAAATGCTTTTTCTCAGTTTCTGAGAGAGTCATTTTAAAGTTCTTTGTACTCAAAAAATATATATTTGGTACCAAATTGCGTCTTGAGAGATACAGCTATCTCTATTAAAAATCAAGGTGTAGCAAAAGAAAGTGTCTGATTGCTTTTTCGGTGATTGCATTGTTTTCTTTCTGGTTTCAGAAAATTGTCTGGAGATTGGATTTCCCACTACTCCCTAAACACTAGTGTGCTCTATAAAGTAGTATTTTTATTTCAGATACATCTTCCTTTTGGTGCTATGAAAGCTCATTACATAACGTAGAAGCATTTCACCTTTACAGCATGAAAAGAGTGTCTACCTTCTGGGCTTAAACAAAACTCCTAGTAGTGAATCACATGCATAATAATTATTATATATATATTGAATCAGATGATGGGGTCATCTCATTTCTAAACATAGAAAAAAAAAGACAAGAAAATTCATAGTTACTGTGTTATCAGCCACTGTATATTATTATTATTGTCAGGTTGCTAAGAAAACAGAGCAAGAAACATTACTCTTTTTTTTTGCATTTACAGAAAAATGAGTAGCAGCAGCATCTGTTTCAGATATGTAGACTTTTAGAAATTTATAATTGCTAAAAAAAAAAATACTTTTTTCTACTCTTCTACTTAAAAGTTCTCTAGGAATTTTTGTGTTGACAGACAGCGTGCACCAAAGGCAACAGTCTTGGATCCTGGAGTGGGCCATGCGCTATCTGCACCATTCGCTCACCATGCTCTTGGATTTGGATGATCTGAAAGCTGTTTCCATTATTAAAAGTCTACTTGTCTAAAAAGCACAGAAGAAAAATATACAAAGGAGGTGATCAAAGTCAAAGCTGAACAATCTTGCTGTCTGAATCAGGATCTTTATGTGAACATGTCTTCCTCTCTCGCATTTGTGTGCATGCGCTCTCCTCTATCATTAGTAGTGCTTCAGTTTTTCAATGAAGTATAATTTGCTTTTGTATATTTTGGCTACATAAATGAGTTGTAATAGAAGCCAGAGCAGAGGAATGGTGCGTAAGTAAGCTCAAACAAATAATGATATTGCATAGGTGGGATGTTTTTGACCAGTACCAGAAGTACAGTCAACTTTTTTTTAATTTGGAACAAATTAGGAGCAAAAGCTTGTAATCCTTTTCACATAATCCTTACTCAAGTAATTAAGAAAAATATACCTATGTACATTATTCCTTCATTGAATTAGTAGCATTGTTTTAGCCACCTGTCTTTTGACATAAAATACTATTACAGTAGTTTAATACAGATATCACTGTTCTAAGTGAATAATGAAGAATAATGGAATTGACTAGGACTTATTTTTCCTCCTACAAATCGTTTAATGCACCGTTGAGATAAGCACAAATTATAACAGAAGTGGAAGTTAATTTCTCAGTGATCAGTAAGTATTGGGAATGACCTTACTTCACATAGTCACAGATTTCAGAGGTGCTTTAATTGACAAGTCTGATTTCCCTGAAGGAGTAATAGTAACAAATAAAGGATCATCAAGTAGCAGAAATTCCATGTTCTGTCATTTTTTCCTGAGTTTCTGGACTGATAGTATACAGTGGCTTCTTTTATTTTTTATTTTTTAAATGTCAGAGTAAGAGGAAAAGAGAGAATTTTTTTATTAGTTCAGAAACTATTTTATCTTTTTTATGGAGACCTGAAAAGGGCAAAGGCAGATGCAACTCAGAGCTTTGGCTAATAGGGAAGTCCTTCACCCACACAAAAAACCTGCTTGCAAGGAATTTACCTCTTCCTGCTTTTAGTTAGCAGCTGCCTGCACAGACTTGGTGGATTCTAACTGTCCCGCTGACCTCCGTGCGAGCAAATCTATGGAATGGGCATGGAAACCTGCCATGCTAATAGACAAGTGATTCCTGGGCTGAAGCTCAGCATTGCCTCACGAGGCCACTGTCTGTTCAAAATGCAAACTAGGTGCATGTCTTATGTTTCCCATTTAATTACAGAAATAATATTAGAGTTGATTCCCTTTCTTTTTCAGTATTTACAGCAGTGACTAATAATGTTTTCTTCTTACATCCAATAAGCAATACCACAACTGTCAACTATTTAGCATCCTGTTAGCATGGTACTCCAGAGAATGAAAATCATTTCCATCCTTAATCCCGAAGAGCTGTTCACCTCTAATTTTTTTCCTTATTTTGTATTTTGTTTCCAAGTTCTTTTTAGATAAAGAAAAAATAAAGTCTGCCTCTTAAGATCTGAGCTGTGGGCTGATTTTGGGCAGTTGATAATAACCACTGACTGGAATGAGCATAAAAATTCAGTAATATAAATTTCACTGCTTCTTGATAAATGCTTTTGAGCAATATAGAAATAATAAAAATTGTTTTTTGCCTTCCAGTATTGTCCTGGAAGGCATTAACCTATACAATCAGGAAAATCTTCTAAAAAATCTGCGAAAAAAATTTGAATCTATCTGCTTGTATTTGTATGCATCTTCATCTTGTTTTAATTGTTTTGGCATTATATAGTATCCACCTTACACCTTTTTTTCAGTCAGCAAGTGAAAAGTGTTTTTAACTTTTAGGGTGCTGATCTTAACTTTAGGGTGCTTTTAACTTGTAGGGTCCACACAATTATGCCTAGAAATTGTCGTATAAGGTTGAAAGATATTTAGGATTTTAAGGGCTGCTTTAGGTCTGTTAAGAGAAGAAAAATCTTAAATGTTATGCAAATAAAGCAGCTTTTAAATGAAAATTAAAATAGCAGCAAAATTGATTCAGGAACGGGTGATTGCCATGTCTTTACCTGTCCTTAAGGGAGCTTGGTTCCTTAGTGCTTTTGCAGCTCATATAATCAATAATTTTCATACTGTTATATAACAATACTGTGATCACTTAAAACATTCCTGGTGTATACAATTTTTTTTTCTTCCTGCCTGTTTTCAACACTACCCTCCCAGGCATGGAGGCATGGGCTTCTCCTTATTATCTCCTTATTATCACTGCTGCTTTTCAGCTGCTGAGCGCGCCTAGTTCAGATTGCCTCCAGCCTGTGGGTCGAAACACATTTTGAGTATTTCAAACATAATTCAAGGCCCTTTTGGAATAATAGCTTGAGTTGTCAAAATTTCTGAGATAAACAGAGCTTGTGTTTGTACATGTATCCCCTTAAAAATGACATTGCTAGTGTGTGCAGAGGCTGATTACACTAGCATAATCAGGTCTCAGATATAACCTTTTACTTTTCTGTGCACCTTTGTTTGACATCTCTTCTGCATTCAATTCCAATGTGAAAAGATCAAATGGATGTAGTTAATGGCTCATGTGACAGTGGACCAGTTTTATAAAGTGAATATTCTAGTACTTTCTTATTATATGTTAAGCTATTTTTTCCTTGGGTCTTCATTGTGAAACAGCACAGCAGCTTTTCTTGCCAGTATAAACTTACTTCAAGTTTCTTACCAACTACTTTCACGTGTGAATTTTCAATTTACTACAATAACTTACTGTTATTGTATTTGCTATTCTATGGAAATGAATCGTTAAAAAAGAAAGATCCCCTCCCCCTCAACCTCTTCTCTCCTGATAAAATTACTTCTTTATTTTCAGTGATACTGTAGCATACACTAGTGGGAAGTATTCTGCTTTCTTCCTGATGATGTATATTCCTAGAGAATGCTAGATAAGTCTTTTCATCTTTGGCTGTCAGAGTGTCTCGTGTTACAGATTAGTTGACTACTGATAATGCAAAAGCACTAAAATCCATATATTATAAACATGGTAATTAAGAACTTTACAGGGTACATTCAGATGGCCTATGCTGGCTTCTAGCATGGCTAACAAGACAACAACTTGAGAAATGCCTAGATATTTTGCCATTTTGGCAAAAAAGAGGGAATTTAATCTAAAAGAATAGATGGCCAAGGTAGAAATCACCAGTACAATCATGTTGCTGAGAATACCAGATAAGGATCTAAAGCTGTCAAAACCAGGACAAGGATAATGGTGAAAATTGGTGGGAGAAGGGATGCAGGTAGCAAAGTGGAGGAACTTGGGGTGAAGAAAAAGGAAGCAAAAGGTGGAGCAAGTTGCATGTTTGGGTGGACCCACTCAATAGCTCTGTGCCTAATAACAGAGCTTGGACAGTAAATTTGCTATTATTGCAGCTATAGTTAACGTCAGTGAGGGGATATTCAGAAGAGATATATGTCCCTAGCAGAACTATGTATCCTATTACTGGCTAACATATTTGGACCATAATTTATATTGCTTTTCAGACTTGAGACTCTAATTGTAGCTTAGAATAAGACCAAAACCTTTTCAGCTTAGGTCAAATCTATTTTGAAAATAGTTTAGAGACTGGAACATGATGGCTATAATTTGTTTTAACGAAGATCAAAATATCAAGTCAGCTGAGGATGGCACACTATGTGCAAAGCATTTAGAATACGATACAAATTATCAGTAAATAGAATAATTGGAAGTCTCCTAAAGTCTTTAGTGTGTGAAAACATGACTTTTAAGAAGGTGGAGTATGGGAACATAAAAGAAGGCAAACAGAAACTGTAGATAGACATCTGGTAAAACAATATACTCTGAAATAGTTTATATACACTTTAAATTTCTACGTGCATAGCATAATTTCTTCCTAAAAACATAATGATCCTCCTTCCAAAATGAATAAATCACAACATTCTAAAAATACTAGTGATGAAAGTGTTTCCAGTAAATCAGATAACGTAATTTAGTAGTTAAGAATATTTTGTGAGCACATAAGCTTTGAATTATTCTCTTAAAATTAGGCCAGTATTACATTCAGACACTTCGCTGCACATCTGTAAGCGTGCCCATGTACCACCAGTACAAAGTTGCCATGCAAATTGCTGTAACTTACTGCTTTACAGCTTTCTAATCAAAAGAAAAAAAAAAAAAAAAGCGTATGTTTGGTCACACTGATGCTTCTAGAATAAAACATCAGAGGATACAAAGAAAGAAAGTGTTTAAGTGATCAAAATACTTACCATGTGCCAAAGGAACAATTACAAATATTGGTGAGATTTCCCTTCCTGAAGGCTGAAGAGTAAAAGCAGCCTTATGATTGCGCTATTTTTATGGGATCAAGTAGTGGGAATATTACATAAAAATCAGGAAAAGCAGCTGAAGGAATTCTCTATATCACCATGCAGTCCCTTGGAAAGATTGTGGACCATATGCAGTAAAGTGACTTTAATCTGTTCTTCCAGAAAAGATAAACCTTTTCAACATGTTAGAGTTGTTCATTTTAGTAGTTATATATGTTCATGTTGCAGGGAAGATTTCAAAATAGCACAGTTAGTCTTATGGCCTTTACTAAACAAACAAACAAATTTAAGGAGTGAATGCCATGAAGGTACAACTGCTGACCTTTGGAAATAGGATCATAAATCATTCAGCTCCCTAAAAATATTGCCCATTATGTGTACTAGATGATAAATGGTAATTTACAGCAAGAGAATAAGTTATCATTAGAATTTGTGAATTATTGTTCTCATGATTGACTTTAATTGTATTTGCAGATGTATCCTGATCTATACAGTATTATAACAAATAGAATTAGATTGTTTTCTAGTTACCTTATGCCATAAGGGAAAAACAATCTTTTCTTTGACAGGTTTTTATAACCTTGATATACAATATTTCATGTAGTGAAATCCTTCTAAGATCGAAACCAAATGGAATTAGATGAAGAACAGAAGATTATTATAGACCAACTTTTTTATTAACAACACACAGCTAGTTCTCATTTTTAGTTTGATGTGCTTTTATTTTTGCATGTTTAAATCCCGCAAAGTAACAATTCTAAAATGTTTATACATGTATTTGTGATAAACGTCAGTGTATCCACTGAAGAATTAATATTCACATTTTTACGATCCTGAGCTATATACAAAGCACCCATGAGTGTTTACAATGATAAACAACTATTTACTGGTTATTTGCATTCGCCACTAATCTTAGAAGGCATATTTGCTAGTTTCAGACCTTTATGCGACCAGATTTTTTTAATATCAGTTCAGTATTTTTCCACATTATTTGAGAACCAATTCTTTAGTTTTCGTGTGCTCAAGAGAGTTACTTAATATATTTACTTCACTCTACTCTGCATCAGACCAACACTATAGGAATCCTTCCAGAAAGACTGGTTAGTATATTTTAGCAATATTCTGCAGATTTTATTCTGTTACAACTGACCCCCTGGTAAACATAGCTTTTTTGGTTTTGCTTGTTTTACATGTTTACTCAGCAGTGATTAATCAAGTGTTGAATAATAATTTTTAATTTCCATTTCTCAAATATATTTACTACTTTGCCTCCTGCCAATATGCTGCTTTAGGTGCCACTATTTGGAATTCATTTCTGTACTTAAGTATCATTTCCATAATGGAATTAAGAGGTCTGCTTAGGAGCATTTGGTGGTAGTATGTTGGACAGAGTGGGTAGCCTATAATTAGTGGCATCTGGCCTTCAACTTCATTAATATGCAAATAGAATTACTACAGGGTACAAATGCTGGGTACTATTAAAACAGTCACTGCTGTGCATATCAGATGCTTCAATCATGCTGGTTTGTTTTCAATGTAATTATTTTATATACTAATGTGGCATCATAGAGGTGTGTGCGTTAATGCTTGTGTGCACATGCCAAGGTGCATTTATACTCACCGTAGCTATAAGGGAGAGGGTAAACCATAGAGTTTTCTTCTGTGTTTCTTCTTAAAAGATATTTTTCTCTCTGCAATCCAGATATAACTAAAGCATTTCAAACAGGCAAGCTGAAGATATTATGAATTTTATTATGAAAGTACTATGGCCGAAAGTACAGTGTTCCTGATCAGAAAGGAAGGCAGCTCTCAGTTTGCTTCAATTGGTGTCCCCAGAAGCAGCTCAGCTAACTGTCAGAAAGGATTTCCTGGTATAGATGTCCAGGAAATTCTTGAAGAATATGTTCCTTCCTTTGACAGAACTAGGATTACTGATACCTTCTGCACTGGGAATTTCTGTAGAGGAATTTGCTATTACTTGTAGCTAGTCTGGGTCCAAAATGCTACAGAATGCAGATAATCATAAAATTATTTTAAAGACGGGCTGCATCTTTTATAGTACAACCATTCATAAACAATCTTGAGAATAAAATAATGTTTGGATGTTCAGAGGCAGGTGTACACTTGCTCATCGCCTACTTGCTGTTGATTTATTACAGAATCTTTTTGACGGTGCTGGAAAGAATTTAAATGAATCAGCTAAGATAATGGGCTGAAGTAGTTTATTTTTCTTCAAATCTGGTATCTTCATCACTTCTCCTGTAAAGTCTACTCATTTATTTTTCATCCTCTCACTTTGTCAAGACAGTTTTCACTCCATTACAGATATTTTATGGAGTAAGAGTCAATGTAAAATCAGAATTGAGATTCCAAAAGGAAGTGGAGTATATATGGACTATAAAACTGATTCATTTCCACTGAGACACTCTCCCATAGATATATTTCTCTTTCGAGAGGCCTGGCCAATTCTTAAGCCCCGTGCACATAAAGCAGGCTTATCTGTCAAGAAGCTGGGATTCAGTATATGATTACAAACCAATTTTCGTTCTGGTGTGACTAATTAGTGTATGTGAGAGACAGATGGCAAGGTATGAATGTGTAAGGCATTAAGGCATATAAGGATGCTCTTACCATGTAATTTAATTAGGTCTGGAGTTATTTGTACTCTAAAAAATTGAATATTTCAAATCTCTCATAATTCACTTCATTTATGCTATTTCAGAAATAACTTGCAGTCTGCCACACAGATTGATAATAAATGAAATTGCTGATCCATTTTCTTAATGTCTTAGTTTCAATAATCAGGTGCATATGATCTCTGATAAATGTTGCCATGCTTTTTAATATTTTTAAGGGTCCTCCTTATCTTATGTATCTGACCAGATAAGGAAGCAGAGAAACAGGCAGATGAGCAAGAAAGGTGAAGAACTGCAAGAAATGCAGTTCTGGGAGATTTTCTGCTGCTTCTCTGAGGTTTTTGCTTCACTGAAAGTGCAGGTATATCTGTGTGGAAGGAGGGGACTGGATCTGGTGACAGTACTTCAAAGGACTTCCAATACTTCCAAAGCCCAGGGACTTACACACCTAAACCTGCCTGGAGCTCCTGCTGAGCCAGTGGGACTCAGTGTTGTTCCCTTAGCTTTAGGATCATCTGACATTTGCTGGCGAAGAATTTGCAAAGTCATGTTTAAAGTGGTTATTTTAAGTTTTGTAAAATAGAGTTGCTAGTAGATATAAATAATGTAATCAGTGAATATAATCCAGTCAAAAATAGTTAATTATTCATTTATAAGCCACATTAAATACCAGTCTGATACAAAATACTGACTTTACTTGCCACATTTAGTGAAACCAGTAATAGTAGACTGAGTATTCAGGTAAGTATAATTTTCCTCCAAAACTGCATCCTCTTGAATGTACTTATCCTAGAAATCAAATATATTCCTTATGTATGCCTACAGAAATAAATTCAGAACTGAAGTGCTTTTAGCAAAAAAAACAAAAAACAATCTTTAACCTTTTTTAAATCATTTTTAGTTAAATTGGCTGAATTTATGTCAATGATTTTTTGATATTCTCTACCTTTAAGATGTACGCATTTATGTTGATATCAGTCACTAATAGGGGTTATACTAATAACATGAGTTTCAGGAAAATCAGGTTAATATGCCACTTTTTAAATGCT
Source organism: Tinamus guttatus (assembly GCF_000705375.1). The sequence goes on along the minus strand of NW_010583348.1, from coordinate 218,286 downwards.
CTAATAAATCATACAAAAGGTAAAAAGACATCATGGAAAGGAAAAAAGAATATTTGCATTACTGTCGTGGAGGGAGTTAGCAGCTTTCAAAATCAATACATTCTACTTTACTTTGCAAAACATCGGAAATACTTCATAATTTGGGTGTTCTTAGCACGATGACAGAGGCTGCACTGACATTTTTCTCAAATCCTGAGTTATGTTCACCGGTACATGTGCACAAGTGCAATGTATGGGAACATCAGTCACCTTAGAATTACACTCAGAAAGATCAGCACCTCATGCATCAGTCAAATGTATGTAGCAAGATGCAAAGAGCATGCTGGAATGGGCAGCAGGCTGTGGGGCTCATAATGAAGGACATTGCATGGGCACCGTTTCCTCATCCTATCTACTCTTACACAGTGAAGCGTTCATACCTTATTCTATAGTGTTCAACTCAGAATATAAGAAGTTCAAAATATATTTTTTTTCTCATTCAGAAAATGTTCATCTCCAAAGTGCATACCTGAAATGAAGAGCTACAAAATACCCTGGAATAGCTGTCTCCCAAAGCTCTAACAGAATTTGCTAAGTTTCTAGAACAGATTATATCATATGACTGCTGTGACAAACATAGAATGCTAAGATCTTTCCAGTTGTACACTCCATTTTACATTTAAAAATTTACTGACCCATTATATTACATTTTATAGTATTTGCTTCAGACCTGTGGTTGGGAAATTCTAAGATCCAGTCTGTGTTCTGTCCTATTCCATGAAAAAAAAAAAAAGTATCTCCATTAAAAAGGCCCCTAAAAGGATAAATAATAAATGCCATTTGAGAGGTAGCTTTATGTGGATAATGATGCTAGGTATTTATAGCAGGAATTATTTTTTTTAGAATTGCGATAAGAATTAGAGTAAGCCAGAACTATTAGAAGGAAATATCCCACTTTCTTCAATGTGAGCATACCAGAAAATACTAGAGGCTTCATATAGCAACAGCTGGGTTTTTATCAGAACACTAAAATGTAAATGAAAACAAGATCAGCTGGATGAGACACAAATGTATAAAACAAAGTGCTGTCTGTTCTCTGCATCAATTTCTCTGGTTCTCCTTTGCAATTCAGCAGCTTTCTTCGATCTTGATTGAATGACTCCAGATTGTCTCCTTGGCCCCTGCAGGAAAGTCTTCGTTCTGTGTCTGAGAATTATGTAGCGTCATTCTGCCTGCTCCCTCCTCCTTGTATTTCTCCACATCTGCTCACTCACTTTGCATTCAGGCTGCTCAGGATGAGTTTTCAGACTTGCTCAGGAATTAATCTCCAGGCTCATTCCACCTGACCCGCAATACAGCAGTGAGGTGACATATAGAAGCAGCCTTTCCTTCTGATATCCTTTAACATCCTTTCTTACTATATATATCTCCAACATTTTTACTGTAACTGTATAATGCTATAATGCTTCTACCATCTCTTACAGCTAGTAAGTCAGTCTGGAGTGAGATTGTAGGGTATATATTTATATATGGAGGTGAAGAAAGAGGTATCCTTTTGAGCTCGGTTTAGAAGGAGAGAAGGTCAGGACTCATGCACCTTCAGGTTCCTAGATATCTGAAAATCTCCACTTGAGATGCCCTTAGCTCCATAGTTTCTTATTTATTTACTGAAAAAAACAATCCTTCATAAAGTCTTTAAAGTTATTTCTAAATCCCATTCAAAGCAAATGCTTAAAACATCTTTTTTAATTCTAAAATGCTGTAGAAGGATCTTTAATCATAATATAATATTGTATAGTTTAGATGTGACCCAATTTTGTATATAATTTAGGAATTGAAAACTGCTCCCATCTACAAAAAGTGACAGTTCACTCTTTGTTCTCTCAGAGAATTTATTGAAAAACCTTTTACAAATTTTATCATTTTATTTACAAATTAAAATAATAAATTTTAAAAGAGAGTTTACTGGAAATCACTGGTCATCAATCGTTGCTGAAATCCATTCAGATAAGCAATAGATTTCTTTGTATTGATGTAATTGAACTTACTTAAATTACAAAAATGTCCGGTTTCTGAAGGGTTTCAACTCTTACAACCTTCTTTAAATGCTGAAGAAGTGTCAAAAATGGTTGGTTTTCATTTTTCAATTATTTGGGGAATGTTAGTTAAAAGATATGTTCACATCCCTTCCAGACCTGTGTATCAATCATCTACGTAAGACACGTTGCCAGAGCTCTCTGCTATCTCTGTATACAGCAGCGTCACAGTAAATTCTCCTGGATCAATAAGCAACTTTTCACTCTGCAAAGCTGAAACATTCCTCTCCCGTGTGGTTAGGGCTCGATTGCTAAGTGACTGCCAGATTGCTATTGCTGCTCTTGTATGTACTCATTTCAGACTGACAGGAAAACAAAGCTTAGAAGACAAGCAAGAAAATGCACAGATGAGATAGCCGGAGAAGGATCATGTGTAAGCTCTTTAGAAACCTTATTATTAGCACTTTGGGCTGCCTAACTTAGCTTTTGCTGTTGCCTTTGGCAGTATCAGTATTAGTCAATTTAATTCTTACCCGGAGAGGTAGAAGAGCTGTCCTAGCTGCTCCAGGTAGTACTGGCACCCTATAATAAGCAGGAGCAGATTGGACTTCTCTCATATGGAGAGGAGTAGTCAGATCATTTACAGTCCATGCTTGAGTTATTAATTCTTGTTTTTCTTCTCAAAAAATATGACTTAATATGAGTTTAGATGACTTTTAAATTAAGTAGGTGCAGGATAGTATGGGGAGAAAGCTAAGTCTAAGGAGAAAACTAAGAAATGAAGTCCAGTGTTCCTGCTTGTAACTGGGATTATTTGTTAGAAATGATACGTGCCATCCAACTGCCTGCATCACCGAGGATAAGAATAGAATTTTTTTTTCTAAAATCTTACCCCCACCCTGAAAATTCAGATTATTTTGCCTTCTTTTTGAGATCAGATAAGATGGGATGATTATCTTTAGCAGCCTGTTGTGGTTTAGGAGATGCGCTGTGACCTGGTGTGCTACCTCCACTGGAAATTTTTGAAGCATTTAGATAGCCAAAAACTGCATTTAGAACTCACGTACTAAGGAAAGACTTAAACCTCAAGCTCTGTCCAAAAGCAGTTTGCAGTGGAAGATATGAGGAATGAGGTAGATTTTTAAATTTTAGGAAACCAAATTTCTTTACATTTACCAAACTAGACATCTGTTTGGGTTAAAGGATTTTGATATCCTATGATCACTGGTACTTCTAGACACAATTTATGTATGAAACATATTCTTATACAATTTATAAAGTTATGCTGTTTGATTAATCCCAATCTTTAACTTTCACCTACAAACAGATAGGAAACTGGATAATCTGTTAAGAATAATTCTCATGAAATCCAGTTCCTTAATTCCATATGGATGGGCAAACTTTCATTTCCCAGCTCTTTTGGTTTTCATTTATATGAAAGCCAATTATTTGGAAGTTATGCTGGTGGAATGGCATGTCTGCAAGATCAGAGAATACATTTTCAATGCAATTGCTTCATGCTTCATTGCGCCAAGGTATACAGATTTCCTTAAAACCCTTTCAGTTGTTTGATGCCAAATATCTATTTTCACAGATACACAGAAAATGAAGAAAATAGAGCATAGCTGATAGTGTCATCTGCATGACACATTTCTGTAAAATCTTTGTATTTTATATATGTGCTTTATAAAAATTACACATTTTTATTTAACCTTGCACATGTCAAAGCCAAAAAAGAAATTAAGAAATGACTAAAGAAACTGCTTAAAATCACAGAAGAAACATTACAGTATATAGTTAGAATGAATATTTAATTCTGAAATATATGCTTAAAAAATAGTTAACACACTGAATTTTATGTCACTATCTGGTATTTTCAGAGTGCCTATTCATGCCAATGTAACTGCTGGAAGGATAAAAAATTTAGTAAATCTAGAGGCTGGGTGCCCTTTCAGTAGCAGATGGCAGTGCAGTGTCAGCTGAGGCACTTTCTGCATGCTTGAGTGCCTATACAAAAGTTATAATTAAATAATTAAAAGATTATTGTAGCATTGCTTTCTCAGAAAAGCTCGATACATGTAATAATACATAAATATGCAAGTATAAACAAGAAGAATTATTTCTTATGTTGTTATAATTTTTACTGAAATCAACAGTGAAGTTTAATTGTTTTGTCAGACTTCCATGCAAAGGCTATATACCAATGAAAATATTTATAAAATTCACAAATAATATTTTTTCAGATAATTCACAATTCCCAGCTTGTTAATCCTTAATTTTTCAAAATGAAATATTCAGTATCTGGTAATCTGTAAAAAAATCCCGCTGAAATCAGTTATTCTTCACAAAAATAGGTTTTAATCATAAAAAGTTACATGTGCATAGAGAACAATCTCCTGTTGAGGACTGTCAGCTTCTTGTTTCTGATTATATTTGCACTGGTTAATCTGGTCTCAGAATTAAAAGACTGAGATGCAAGTATATTAACATAATTCATAAGTAGATTTCAGATATATATTATTGTCTAGTGCACATGCAAGAGACTGTTACTTATGCCAAGTAACAGAGCTCCTTTCCTGCCACTGGGGTGGCATTAGAACAACTATACAAGAAAACAATCTGTAAAGTATCTGGTAATATTCAATATACTGTAAATGTTTTTCCTGTGATATTAGCAGTTTCTTAAGATGTGGCCATAATTTTCTTTGTTGTATTTTTTCCACACAATTATCAATGTTCCACCTTTATATGTGCTTACAAATATCTGTTCTATTTTTATTATGCTGGGATAAATCCAAGTTACTTCTGTTAATTTGGGCTCTCTCATTAGAGGTTCTCTATCCAATCGCTGCTCTAGGCATGTTTCCTTTTTCACATCAATCAGAGATGCTAAGGCTCGACAAGACTAAGGAAGTCAAATAGTTCCCAAAAAGATGTTCAGAAAACGAGAGCAAAATAAATATGCTACAATGTTTGGGGAAGAAAGGTTTGGGGAAGAGCAGAAGCTGGATTTGATGTTAAGCTAAATGCACTAAGCTTAGCATGAACATCTCTCTAAAAGTGAAGTCTATTTCACTAATGAGAGTTGTGGGAGACTTAGGCCTGTTCATTGGAAAATCATTTCTAGCTCCTGCTTTTTTCAACAGAAGTTTCCATTGATTTTGGTGGGAACTTAAGCACATGCAGATCAATGACAGGATGGGTCCTAGTAGTGCAGTTGCTAAAAACAACTGTAAGTAATGTATAGCTCGCTGTGTATGCTCAGCGCTTTGGATGTGCGTTTTCAAATTGCACAAGCTTCAAAAATAGAGAAAAACAGCCTTTAAAAAAAACACAGTTGTTTGCTTAAGAGTCTAGCAAAAGGAAGGAGTAAAGGAAGAAAACGTTTGGGGGAGGAATCGATAGGAGAATATAATAATTTTCCCCAAAATAAGAAAGGATGTAATAATTTTCTGAAAGGCATTATTTTGAAAGGGCAAGCCAAAACTTGCTTTTCGTATTACCTAAAAGTTGTCAATAAAATGCTTCTTGTGAGAACTTTTATATTAAATGTCTGCCATAAATGCATCTACTGGATATAAAAATTCCTGTAGTGAAAGGACTTCTGAATGTGTGAGAGCAACTCCAGAAAACTGATCTTTACAGAGCACTTTCTGAAACTGAGTAAAATGATTGACGCTTGCTGTAAACGAATGAACATAAATACACATATACCTCTCTTTTGTAACAGTGTTTATCCTGCTGTACCTTCATCTGATAAATTTACTAGATGATTTTGGAAATAGGATGTTCATCTCTCCTAATGAAAACTTCTCTATCTCCTTTCCTCTAATGCAATAAAAGTATATATATATAGAGAGAGAGAGAGAGAGAAAATGAGATTAACCAGCCTTTCACTGCAACATTATGACAGGTGCATAAGATGGAGGTGTGAAGTTCTGAAGATGTAATCTCACAGCTATGAAATCTCTGAAGGAAAAATTAATATGTATTGCTGTGGGATCCCTTGAGCCATAAGTTCATTCACCTTTCAGCTTCAAAACATTCGGCACTTTCTGATAATACGATACTTATTTAAAATGTCCTTCAACAGTTTGCTTTTTCATTTTCACCTCAGATGCATGGACTCACATGTAGTCCCCATTTAAAAAAATCCCGCTGAAATCAGTTATTCTTCACAAAAATAGGTTTTAATCATAAAAAGTTACATGTGCATAGAGAACAATCTCCTGTTGAGGACTGTCAGCTTCTTGTTTCTGATTATATTTGCACTGGTTAATCTGGTCTCAGAATTAAAAGACTGAGATGCAAGTATATTAACATAATTCACAAGTAGATTTCAGATATATATTATTGTCTAGTGCACATGCAAGAGACTGTTACTTATGCCAAGTAACAGAGCTCCTTTCCTGCCACTGGGGTGGCATTAGAACAACTATACAAGAAAACAAATAAACAGAAAAATCCCTATTATGTTAACCATTTTATTGCTGTGCAAAGTTTGGAACCCATTTTCTTTGTGGATATAGCAGAAAAGGTGAGGCCCAAGCCTTCTAACCCAAGACGGCTTTTCATCAGCTCTTCCCATGGTTGTTAATAGAATTTCTAGTCCTTCTGAAGCAGTTATAATAGAAGTCTTATGGGAACAATTGCTAGGTGACACTATTATTGATATAAAGTATTTCACCTTGACTAACAGGGCACTTGTAATGCTAGAAGGTTTTCAAATACACTTTACAGTGTTATCAAGTTATCTAACAGATATTTTCTGGACAAGAATATAGTGGGACTTTTGCCACTTCTGTGAGATATGTTAGTGAAGATGGCTGAAAGAAAGCTAAATCCTCAATAAGTGAATATTTGGGAAAGTAATTCTATTTGGCATTGCTGTTTGGGTCAAGGCCATTTTTTGTAGGCAAGTTCTTTGTTTCAGTGTATTCCTCTTTCATTTCATTAGGGACCAAATCCAAGTGCATGAGTGATAACAGTTGAAGAATGAAAAATGATCTGATTCTTACATTTCAGACAATGTATCTCCTCATTTGTAAGGCAATATCGAATTATATATGATCTAATATTAAAAGCAAGAAAAGCAACACAGGCTTCCTACTGATGTTAGTAAGGTTAGTGGTACTTGCTAATGAACTTGCTAATTGCACCATGGATTTGAAAGCACATTTTTTTGCCTTTATCTTCACTACAGAAAGGGCAGATTATCTAGTCCAAAGAGAAAGTGTCTCACGCAATTCTGCCTAATTTGTTGGCTGGAATTTGACTAGTAATCTCTTTTTCATTCTAATATTTTCTCTGTGGTGCTTGTTACAACCACCCTTAATTGCTGCACTATATAGTGTAAAATGGCTATTTATTTCCATTGTGCCTCATTAAGGATATGGGTCCTTTCAGCATGTGCCTGAGAACACTTTCATTCAGGACATGCTGACTTGCTGGACATCAGGCCACGGAGGATGTTGCTTTTGGCTTGCTTTTTCTATCCTCTTGTGTGTCCCCCTGTTCTCTGAGGTTCTGCTTCTAAGTTGCTAATAGCATGAGCATTCTTGTTACCTTTTAATAAAATATGAGTCAGCATAACCCATTTGTACTTTTTCATAATTTAAGAATGCTAAATATAGTTCAGAGACTCCTTATGGCCTCTGTCTTTGCTGCCTTTTTATTTTTTTTTAGTAACTCTTACTCCCTAGCACACAATTTGATGAAAAACATTTTCTTTCATGTTTTATATTTTCATTGCATCTTATAATTTAATGTCAAAACAAACTGCTTAATTCTACCCTGCCACAAAGTGAGTTACTTTGTATTCAGACATTACTGATCAGCTATCAGATACAGTTTGTTCATGGGAAGCATGTCTGATTACTGATTCCTTTTAATGTCATATTTTCTATCTATAATATCTGTGGGAAATGAAAATAATAATCTAGTACCAAGTATTTGGGTTTGGGGCTTTTTTACACTGGATTGAGAATGCGCATATGTATGTCCAGCCTCTTTTCCTTTTGTAGGGGGCTTATTCAACCTCTTGTCTTCTTTTGTTTGTGTGTTCGTAATGCATATGTGTGCATACATCTTTAGTATGACTTTGGAGAAGGTGGAAAATGTCTCTGGCATTGTAGATTTTTTCAGTGCTGAGAAGAGTTCCTTGTTAACATACATTTTTAATGACACCTTAGCCAGTTCTTTTGAATAAAATCTCATTTATTTACTCAGTTAGTAAGAGGGCTAGCAACATGCTGCTTGGGGCACACAGCCCTAGCAGCAGCCATAATTGCTTTCTGTAGCACTTAATCCTCAGCAGTTTCTGCAGCAGAAGCTCCAGTCCAGGAGCAGTTGGATTTTTCACCAACTTGCTCAGACTTCAGTTAGACAAACAGGCCCTAAGTGATTAATGGATAACACAAGATGCCAGGAGTTTACATAAATGCCCTGTGTGGAGAGAGGGAGCATTTGCAAGAGCTGCCAGAACAGTGGGTGCTGATTTGAGAAAATCCAAGTAAAACTCTGTATGTGTACCATGTATCTGCATCATCAAGACTAGCCTTCTTTCTCTAAATTGATTGCAAAATATTATTAAATTTAAACTTTGCAGAATTAGCTGCTGACAGAAATAAATCTGTGAAACACAGAAGTTTGAAAGGTTCATTTTTTTTTTTTTTAAAAAAAAGGAATGGGCCTTGCTTTAAAATCAAACAGCAAAAGAAGCACAAAAGCTGTACATACTAGAGACTTCCAGGAATTTATATTTGCAGTTATTCATAACAGGCTAGTTCCTTCCAGCCACTATTTTTCTTTTCCAAGCACTCTTTGGAGCACTTAGGGAAATCCCAGCAATTTATCAAGTATATGGTAAAACTGACAAAACATAATGAAATAAAAAAACCCTTTCAAGTTAATTCACATTTCTTAAGGTTTTAGCTTTGCCTTATTTTGGTCAAGAATGTTGACACAAATGAGTAATTCCTCAGTTATCTATCATTTTCATTTCTGATTGTGTATGATTATGATTCAGTTTTGAAACTGAGCCAACTATGTGCTTCCTCTCTTGATCGCAGAGATTGTTTGTCATGGAGGTATTTCACAGCGTTCAGCATTCCCAGAGTGTAAATCTGTGACTGTAGTATTCATGGCAAAATCTCTGCATTATTTAAACATATATTCTGCCTTCTGTTGATATCCCTAGGTACAAAGTAACAGCAGTAATTCAATCCCGCTGCACTAATTAGGTCCTGCGTGCTATGATACTCGTATATATGCAACAACAAGATCTTTCAAGATCTTTTCCTATAACAAATTTTGATTCATGCCATGGCAAGCAGTGAATTTGAATGGGCATTATACTTGCTAATTTCCTTAGACAAAATATAAGAACAATCCAGAAACTAAAGAAAACTGTATATTCCAAATAGCACTTCCACTTGCATTAAATGAACACCAGAAGTTCCCTTCCTACATGGAAATATGAATTTAAAGAGGTATTGTATTAAATGTTTTGCTAAATCCATTACTGTCACCTAGTGTTG
>NW_010583348.1:172315-208675 GCF_000705375.1 Tinamus guttatus | reverse complement strand
GTGGTGTTTTCCCAGCTTTCCAACAAGAAAATGTGGGTATCCTGTACAAGTAGTTGCATACAGAAATTTGTGTATTTAATAGCTAATAGAATTTTTCTAATCCCTCCTTCAAGTCATAAAACCTTTTATGTTCATGGCTTTATGTGGGAAGTGCACTGGTTGCATGACAGAGTGAGGCCTTGCTTTTCTTTGCTCTCAACTGGCTGCCTGATGATTTCGCATCGTCTCCAGGTCCTGTGTTTTATTCCCCTCCGACTCATTTTTTTTGTGACGCTGAAGATCTGGGGCCTATTTAATTTCTCTCTATGATGAAACTATTGTTGAATTTGTACATACTTTTTTTCTAACTTTATTAAACTAATTTGACAGTTAATAAAAATAAAGGGAAAGTCACAGAAAATTAGCAACAGAGACAGGAATAGGCTTTAGATCTCAAAACTGTTCTTCCTAAATGGGTTATATGTTTAGAAGAACTGCAGAGTACAGATCAGCAGGGGTTTTACCTGCAGTCTTGAATCTTAAATTATGCCCTGCTGGTATACATTAGTTGTTCTAATTTGTATTCTGATGTCTGAAGTAGACATACATTTCACCAAAATTTCATGTTTCTGTGGCTTGGCATCTGGTTACTGAGTGAGAAAACAGAACAGCGAAGGTTAGAACATCCCTGGGAGGACCAGCAACATCTGCTAAATGAGATAGATATCTAGCCCAAGTGGAAATTCACAAGGTGCCCTATTATAAATAACAAGACACAGTCCTAAACTTACCATTTATGCAGCTCTAATTTTTTTCTGGGTGATACTTTTATATGCTATGAAGTAATGGCTACAGGGTACACAAAACTCAATAAAGGAGATAGCAAGGCCCTTAAGAATCAGCAGATTATAGAGTAAATTGCAAGCACCATACAAATATATTTTGCAGAGACTACACTGAGGTGATTTTTTTTAACTATATGAATTGTATGTTTTCATTTAAGGCATAAACTGGGAATAATACAAGAGCCCCTGCAGCCATAAACTCAGTTGATAGCTTTAACTCATATAGCATTTCTTCACCTGAGTAAATATCTAGAATGGATTGCATGAGGCAACATCACCTATCTCTTGGATAGGAAGACTTGGAATCCTTAGTATGTAAATATCAGTGAATGAAAAAAGACAGTTTAAACAAGTTTTAGACAGTAGAATTCTCCACCAGCCAGGACGGAGGGAGGGGAAAATGGCCCTTTCCAATCTTACCTATCAGCTGCACTTCTATCACTTCCTTGCAATTCTATGCAACCACTTTCTCATCCCAGTTTTTACAGGATCTCCCAGGCAAGGTCCCTGTTCCTCCAGGTCAAGCGCTACTGAGTTCACAGTCTTTACATTCTGCTCTGTTCATCTTCCTGTGCTATCTTATATCGACAGGGTCTTTCACAGTCCAGTTTTGTAATATCCAGCAATATTTCAACAGTGAACATCACTTAGGGAAAAGTGGGTTGGATTTACATTCTCAGAAGGGCTCCTGTACCTCCTGCATGTCTGCAATACCCGAGTGCAGAGGGCACATTTTGCATATGGACAGTGAGCTGTACCTGCTAGCTGCTTCGCATGCAAACTGGGTTCAGAGGTTAGAAATCGGAGCTCAGTTTTCTGGGAATGCTGCTTTTCAAATAGTTACTTTCCCAGTGAAGGATGGTACAGTAGGTCTCAGCCTTTGTCATTGCCTCTTTTCCTTTCACACAGGTACGATTACATCAGTTTTGTGGAAGTGGAGCTTTAGTAGAGCAGCAAAAGCTCTATGCCAAACTGCAGTAAGACTAGTCTGGTCTGAGTAAGATTTACATTTATAGCAAATGTAAACTTCCTGTCCAAAAAAGTGAAAAATGGATGCCTCCATAATTTGCTATCAAGCTATCTTGGAAAGGTTGAGCACTCGAACTTGATTATCAAGTTCGGTGGGGCCTGGCAGTATTGCTTTTTTACTTAAATGAAACGAGATGATGAACAGTGTAATATCATAGGCTGTTCTTGTTATCAGATAACCAGGAAGGTGTCAGGAAGAATAATAATTTACATGATATTGGGAAAGATAACATAATCAGTTGCTTACAGTTTATATTACTGCTCTGCCTTCAAAGAATCACAACAATTCCAAAAGGAACGAAGAAAAATGTCTTAGTGATACCTGCTGCTCACCTTGTTATAGTGTCTATTACAGAATCTTGTTTCATGGGATGTTGTAATCACCAAAATTCCAGATGCAATTTAGAAATATATTATTTCTACTTACATAATTGAAGTATCCATGGAGTTTGTGTAAGAGAGTAAATTTTCCTATAAAAATTCACTGTACATAGAGCATTTTAAGGAAATGTTGGTAGTGTTTGAAAATGAGAGAGTTTCAAACTTCTCATGGGTTATGGAGTGATAAATTCATGGTAAATATGGCACATACTACTGTATTCTTAATAGTTTGTGCTTAAATTGACAAGGCCTATCAGTTTTATCTCTTTTTCTGTTTACATAATTAATAACCATGACTTAGTGGTGTACACACACAGAAGAACGTGGCATTACAATTGTTAACATTAAGCGCAGATTCCCAACGACTCTTCACCTGGTCAAAATATCTGCAGAATATCCACTGCTCAGACTTTTTTTGCATGCTGAGTCCACAGAAAGTGCTAAACTGGTGATAATAAATCATTACTATGGCTATTATCTGAAAGCAGAAACTCGTAGACAGAGCTGTCTTCTGCATAATTTGTCGAATTAATTTCACTGTCACAATCCTTTTCTTAAAAAAACAGGCTTGATCCATGAGCTCCTGTCTGTCTTCATGGGGATGAACATGCCTAACATTTAACTTTTGTAGCACCTGAAGACACATAAATACTTAGCAGAGAAAAAGCCTTTTCTTCCTGCTCTACTAAGATTGAAGGGATCTTTTGAGACAGAAGAAAGTGAGTGACCTAATCTGAGAGGAAGTTATCTAGAGATAACCTCATCCCAATCTACCTCTGCAAAACCCTTTACAAGGCAGCTGACTATTCATCTTTTTAAAAGTTGGTAGCAATTTCAAGCTAAGAAGAAAAACTATCAAGCAGAAATTCTTCTAAAGGTCAGTCAACAAACTGAAAATATTACAATGTGATTTCATTGTTCACAGGTAGGGGAGGCTGGTTTAATTGCCTTTTAACTACTTCAGGGGCAGTAAAGAGCGTGAATCATTAAACAGAAGTGTGACTGAGTGATGAACGATTTGGCCTGATAATCTTGAAATTTCGAATTCTGAATTTTTAAGGTTGATTTTTTGGGGTCTGTCTTTTTAAACATTCAGTACACATATTCTCCTTCCCTTGTCACCCTTAGCTAACCAAATCACTGGGCTTGCTAGGGATTTTTTTTTTCTTTTTTTAATAAATAGAAATCTTGAAGTAGCAGTAAAACATTTAACTTAATCAAATCCTGCTTGATTGCTTCAGTAATGACTTCCCTAGGTGCCAATGTTTCAGAGCCAATGTGCAATGGAAGAAACAATTACAGGGTATAAACATATAAACTTGAGTTTCCTTACTAAAGGAATACATCTTTCACTTTTAATGTGCATATATGACAGTAGAAATATATATGACTGCCATATCACCAAAAACCCTGAAAATAACAGAAAAGAGGTCTAAACTGAGAGTAGCAGCTACAAATATTTTTTGCAGTCCTTGAACACAGTAGTGCAGCTTTAGCGTGTGTACTTTCCAAGCCCAAATAATGGACATCTGCTAAAATTCCGAGATGTGTTCACAAGGTTTTCTTTAAAGATTCAGTTGCTCCTGGTTCTAAAGAGAAAGTAGTGATGTAAATAGTGGATTAAATTAGATGGGTGTACATTCATTCAAAGTGTAATTGATGATGGAGGGATGTTTGTGTTGCTTTAAAAGATACGGACGATTCTGCAAACGACCTGAATAGTCCCACTTGGTAGATGCTGTGTCTCCCAAAGCCAAGCAGTGCTGATCAGGTGAGCCTGCCACACGGAGCAGCTTGCCTGCCTGGAGTCACTGATGCTGTTTCCGTGCTGGGGCTCGAGGGCTGCGTGAGAGATCCAGAGCGTCTTCATATTCCACAGCTCTGCGCCCTGGCCACCAACACTGCAAAGCTTTGGATTTGAGAGCAGTTAGAAGGGTTTCCCCTCTTGCCATCCTTCATCTGTATGCATCAGTCAGTAAAACAATAAAAAGCATAATCCAACTAGAAGAGGAAACATTTTCTATTGTTGGAGGAAGGTCTTTCATTTAATAGTAAACTATTGCTTTTATATACATGTCAACCTGACAGCCCTCTTATTTTGTGTCTTGTAGTTGGACAGTTAATATCACAGCCTGCCATGAAGTCAAGGGATTGAGAGGGCAATAAAGGACAAAAAACGGGAGTTATTGAAATTCCCTTCAGAAATCACTTTTTTCCCCCCCTATTATTATGAAGGCGAAACAGCTAAGTTTAAAAGGAAAGGGGCATCTAGATTTACTGTCTTCTCCACATAGTTCTGTTCCTTGCTTCTCCTTAACTTCTTTAATAGTGTTTTGATAGATATTATTAGAAAACGGATAGAAAAGCATTAAAATATTTGAATATCATTGCTGAAATGGAAAAGGGATGTTCTTGCAAGGAAACAACCTTGAATTATTTGCCCTTTTTGTTGTTATGTTGCATTTTAGATGTTGACACATTCTGATTTATAATTTAAATTCCTAATTACTGAAAACTGCAAACAGGAGCACATTGCACAGGGCTTAGCAAGTAGGACTGTTGAAGGTTTTTTCATTTTATCCAGTAGCTTACAAACCTTGGCCAAGCTAAACTTCCCAGGCAGCTATTCCCAAATGCCTGGGGTATTTGCATTGTTTAGGAATCTGCACTTCCTGAAGTGCCCACGAATTTATCTGTTAGTGCGAGCCCTGAGATCCAAACTTTACGCAATAAAGCCTTTTTTTTTTTGGTACAGTGCATCCTTGCCAAGCTGGTCAGGGGCACATAGTATATATGAACTTTGCACTCGTGAATTCAGTGGAGGATAGGATTGGGACTGAGAAGGATCAAGCCTTTAATGTTTTACTGCCTAAGTAATACCTAATTATTTTATTCCCTTATAGCACTTTCAATTCCTGAACATTTACGTACTTAAATTCTCTTAGATATATTTCACAGTAACTCGCATTGTCAGTGGTTCTTGATTTTAAACAAACAAACAACAAGAAGAGAACTGCTTTGTCTGGTCCAGTTTCAGAGCTTAAATTTAGCAGGTTTCAACTTGCTGTGGAGCTACAGAATTCATTCTGCATTGTTTGGCTTCTCTAGTCTGTCAAATCCCCCTCAGATAGAAATCCGATGGGAAAAGTGTGATTTTACTTAAACCAAATCACCACTTGATAGAGGTGTTCACCCTTCTGCCACGATGCTTTTCTCCACATTCAGTCCCAGGCACTCTGTCAGTAAAGGTCACCACGCATGCAGAAAGACAAAAATCTGACTTTCTTAGCTCTGAAAACTTCTGCGTTCAGAACAGTCAGTTACAAATAGAGATTCCCAATCCAAACTGATTCTTCCGCAATAAAAAGACATTAATCTGTTTCTATTTGTTTTCTTTCAGTAATGACAGAGGGCAACTCTAGAGTCCCTTTGTTGAATCTATAGGAAACTGTGAAAGGAAACACTGGAATTCTGGTTAGTTGTCCTAGTGCCTTAAGCAGCCTATTAACTATTTCTTTGCTGCCACACAGTTTAATAATCAGATTTTGGCTGACTTAGAAAACTAAGTAATGTATTATTCCAAAATAGCTAAAGACAGGGAGTCAAGGGAGCATGCTAGAAAACTGCCATGCACGCAGAAAGAAATCTAAGAACGCCTACATCACGGTAAGGGATTGTTTGACTCCTGTTGGAATAATAACAAAATGCATAACCTTCTCAGTCAAACCCTTGAAACCTACAGTTATTAAACTCCTAAATACTTTCTCTTGGAAAACACATTATGCTGCTCACAATAAGGAAGTGCAGATAACAACAGTGGGAAGCAGACAGGTTAATGAAAAGAGGAAAGGAAGTCAACACAACCAAACAAGGAGATTCAAATTTCCTGTATTCCTCCTGATGATCATAGCTATAATGATCATCGCTCAGCTCATCTTTCCAGATGCAAGCCAAACTTTGATTTATGCCAGTGCCTCATTCTTGCTGCCTTCTGTCACAGAAGATACTGTCAAATTTTATGGCAGGGGAAGTGTTTGACTGCACAGAACACCGAGCTAATGACCAGATAACATATTTTCTGAAAGCTTTGGCAAGATGATGAAAAAGTCATACAAAACTCAAGAAATGATATCACAACTTGTTAATCTATCCAGACGCTTATTGATTTCTTTCCTTGTCTCCAACCCATGTAAATTTTTACTGTCAGCTTAACCTGTTAGAACACCCCGATGACAGAAAGGACATGATAAAAAGGAAGTAAACTCAGAAGAATAAAGGAGTAGAAATTTAGGTTTGTTTGCTTGTTTTAAGTCCTTTATATTCAGGCAGTATTTTTACAGCTTTAGTCAGGGGTAACAGACAAATGAACTTCTATCACAATGTCCCAGATCGACCAAGGCTAGATAAATATTAATATACTCATCACA
The DNA here is from genome assembly GCF_000705375.1 of Tinamus guttatus. Next base: position 202,014 of record NW_010583348.1, on the reverse strand, counting down.
AGCCATTTAATTTGAGGGAAAGGTGAAGTCACAATGGGGCTTTTAGTTTGAAAACTCAATATAAATATTTGTTCTGCTTTTAACAAGACAGAAATCCTCAACAAAATTAATTACGATAAACCAGAAACACGATTTTGTGTTTCATTTCAGTCTCAATTTAAGTTCATTTTTTCCCCACTAATTTTGACATAAAATATGCTCAGGTCTAATGTCACAAACATTTAAATAGTTTCAGTTGTTTTTGCCAACTGCATTTTTGGTTTTCTTATAAGAGGCTGCTTTTCTTCCTTAAATCCTAAACAGTCAGTTACAATTAGCTGGTACAAGTGTTAAATATTTGAAAAATACAAAATCTCACCAGCCTAGTATTCAAATCCTCTACTGAATGCTAAGAACAGAAGAGGGAGTGAAACCCCACATAGTCTGGAGAAAGCTGAGAACATTCGTGCACTAGAGTATTTCGAAAATACCTGCAGTCCCTGCTGTAACTTCATTAGCAACATGATTTTCACTTGCCGTTCTGCAGGCTTTTGGAAAGCATCTGCTACCTACAGTGTTTCTGCAATGGCTTCATTGTCTGTGCACTCCTGTGCTAGGAACAGTGTGTAAAAGGATGAAACTTTTCAAATAAGGTCTAGTGTTAATACATTTAAATCTATTTGTGCCCTTGCCTTATACATCTGAAAGGTTTAATTAAAACACATAGCTAATACCAGCTTTATAATAAATACAGAAAATAAGGTTCCCATCATTAGTGTGAGGCTCTTGAAGAAAAGATCAAAAGAAAGCAGAGTGAAAGTTATTCTCAAAATGAAAAAAACATCCTATTAAACAGTATTACTGTTATATACTACGCATAGATACTTACCACAGAAGCTTAGAAAATCCTTCCTTGGGCTCAGGATGGCTTTAACAGGCTTGTTTTCAGAAATAATGTTGGCAGGTCACAGAGGACAGCTCTTATTTGGCAGTTCACTGACTGCGTTATTCCTTGCATTATTAATTGTCATTAGTGCACACAGCGTTCCTAGGAGCTGTCTGCAGAGGAGTCTGAGGGCCGAGTATCCCCAGCCTGTTGTTACCGTGGTTTGTGCTGGGCTCTGTGGCACTCCTCACCTACGTTTCTGCCAACGTTATGAGAGCCTCAGTCTGATCCTTCATAAGTTTGAAGATTTGTTTGTGAATCATTAATTATTGCCTCTCTTCAGGGATTCCAGGCCAAGTATTTTTATATGCTAATGTATTCACAGATATATCTAGTGTACTTTGAAAGAATGCTACAGCACTGACTTTGACTGTGAGGATTTCCTAAAGGATTAAATAAGACTGAATCTACATGCTTTCTCAATGATCTGCCTTTTTTTTCAGGAGAAAGACCATACCCACCTCATCAGAAAGCACATATACATCAGTGTGTGCAATAGTTAAGACTGAATGGATAAGTGGTTCAATTTACTTGACTGTTTGATAGTGTAATTTGCAGAATTGCAAATGGTTTTGGTACTAAATGGATGTTAAGAAGAAATTAGAGGTGCAAATCTAATTTGAGAGGTATTCTGAGCGCATGCATGAAGCTTGATCGAATGTGTTCTGCACAATGTTTGCAGGTCTTTCTAATTTTTGTTTCATGACTTCCTCAGATTTTGGAGGGGCTACAATACTCTGTAGAGATTGGAGTCTCTAAGAAGGTGAGGATGTTTTGCATCTCTGCATTCAATTTCAGTAACACTATTCTATTTTTAAGACTTTTTGGCTTAGATTGAAATACTCTTTGTATCAGTTACTCTATGAGCATAACATAATGAAGAACTCCCATCTGCTCCTTTCTCTGTATGCCCACATTTGTCATTCTTCTCTGCCCCTAGGTAATTTCTCTCTATTTAGCTAGATCCATATCAACACTTGCAATATCCATCTCGTGATTGCAGATGTGTGCTCTTTTTGACTTACAGTTAAATGACTGGGATTTAAAATCAGTCCCATTGATTCTCAAAAGTTGTTTAGCACTAGTAAGGTCACGTTCTTGGTGCACAATGGATGCCTGAAAAAGTTGTAGGTTTAAATACATTTTGTCATTTAGCAAATAAGGAACAAGAACCAACCTCATATAGTAATTTTTCCTTATACCCTTTTCTTTTTGAAACAACCATCAGAAGGATTAAAGTAATAGTTTCTTTTTACTTGTAAAAATCAGTTTTGCATGAAGCTGTTTTTCATTTTACTTTTTTTTTCAACCATTTGTATTACTCTGCAAGATCATTATAATTAAACCCTATACATATATATAACTGATGTGAACGCTAAGTACAGTGTTCCCACTTGAACAGTAAAATGCCAAGAAGCACCAAACAAACTTGGAAGTTGGCCCTGCTTTGCGCAGGAGGCTGGACTGGGAAATTGGCAGAGATCCCTTCCAGCCAAAATGTTTCTCTTATTTCGTCCAATTAAAGGATCAGTTTTGCTTACTACTACAAATACTAGAACAGTTTGTAGAATACAGTACTTTCAAGTAATTAAAGAATCTCTAAACTTTTTCCTGTCATAAAAGGAAGAAATAATCTTTGCAGAGTTTTGAGTAATACTTTTAAGTAATGATTTTGAATGTTTTTTCAAATATACAAGAATTATCCAAGATAAACTGGAGTGTTAAGTGAAATTATTTCCTAACTGGATGAAATATCTACATAAATACACACACACACACACGTATACACATACACACATATACGCATATATTTCCTCATCTAAACATGTTAAAGTTGATCATTTTCTAAAGGAAAGATTTGTTTGGAAACAAGTGCTGAAGTGTAACAGTAGATCAACACAATGAAAACTGCTGACCAGCAAATAATAATGGGGACAAAAGAAAAGAAATAAAAGAACACTGTGTGGGCTGAGGAATTGTACTTAGAGAAATAAAATGTTTCCCAAGATTACTATACTTAACTCTTTTTTTTTTTTTAATGCTCAGTGTAGAGAGTTTCACCTCTGATGATTTGCTGCCAACAGTATTCTTGCCATTTCAGCATCTAGAAGGCTGGCTGTTAAATAATCAATATTTATTATTAAATACAGGGCAGCATTTACTAAGCTGCCCTTGGAGAGTTTTCTAACATACCTTAGGAATCTCTTTGTTAATGAAAATTCTCTGCACTGCTTTTCAACATTGTTCAGCATATTTGCAGAGGAAAGAAGTGGGAGAAGAGATATTTCTGGTTTCATACATCTTAAAATTAGCCAGAAAAAATAAATACTGTTTAAAAAGTCAAAGAAGAGAAATTAGTGCAAAACGTTAAGGTATATCTTTGTTAGTGATTTACTATTTTCTTTTCTAAAAACAGTCATTTTGAGGAATGATCTAATGCCAGGTGAAGTCAAGGGGAAAAATCGCATTAACTTTTTTTTTTATTTCGGAGGGTTCGCAATCATGTATTTTGACTTATATTTCAAGAAATATTGTGTTATATGAGATTAGTTCTGAACTGTCTCTATTTCTTGTTGTAGATAATTAACTATTTTAACTTGACTCACTTCTCCCTTTCTAGATATAATGCCATATTTCGTAGTTAGACTGATGTTAAAAGAACTACTTTTCCTTTAAATTTATATATTCAAATGAAACACTCAAGAATTTCAGCTTTATTCTTGTGTAACCAGATTTTATTTAGAAAAAAAAAGGCATATTCTAAATACTTGTCATGAAAGGAAGATGACTGATTTTCTACTGTTACAGAAATACTAATCTTACCTTTGTAAAACCTCATTCCAAAACTCAAAAAGATTTGCAATGTTCTTTTTTTTTTTTTTCAGTAGAAAATCAGAAAGTAAAGGTTTGTCTGCATGGTCAAAGGAGACATGTAGAGTACTCCATGCTTGTGTTGACTCTGAAATAATTTTCTCTATCCAATTAAATATTTCACTGGGTTTGGCCAAAGTCTGGACTTGATCTTAATTCTATAGGATCTTGTACTAAATGGTGTTTTAGCCTATGGAAAATCCTTTTAGAATTCAATCAAAATTTCTGTCCTTGTCTTCCTGTCTTTTGTTTACAGTTATTCAAATAAAGTTATTTCCCTTTTAGATACCAATTGGCAGGTTCTAAATTTGTAATAACCGAGTTATCACTCAGACTTTAACTTATGTGAACTAGCACTGAGGCTCCTTGATAATCCCATTTTTATCCCTAAGTAAAGGTAATTTAGGTAATTTAAGAGGATAGAGATGAAGAAGTCTGCATCTTTGGAATTCTTGATTAAATTCCTAATTTAATCAGCACCTTTCAGCTGGTTATGGTGAAGCAAATTTTCCCTTTATTCTACCTCCCTTACGCAGATAAAGCTATTCAGTGCTGTTATCTGACAGCCTGTGAGTAGAAGTGCTCTGAGGAATTAACTAAAGACAGAGCTCACTGAGGTGCGAGCAATACCACTGTATTAATGCTGGAAAAAACAAAAACCAATAAATTGCCTAATGCGTTTCAGAGGAGAGAGGCAGCAGCCCGAACCTCAGATCGTCTTCAAAATTAGTGTAATGAGAAGAATAGAGGGACAAAAAAGATGTCATTCGCCACAAGAAAGGCTCTGCGTTAGTCAGTATGCAGCTGGGAGCGCACCAGGCAGCCCCTGAGGTGTCTGCCGGTGTTACCACAGCCCGTGCGGAGATGAGGGCGACCCAACAGCCTTGCCCAGAGCCTGAGGGGCGGACAGGGCGCGCAGCACCGCCCGCCACACGCTTGGGCTTCTCTTGGCAAGAAGGGAACATCTGAGGTGAGGAACGTGGCATTTGCTGTAAATCCCGGAAGGCCAGAAGTGCGTAATTGTGTACTTACCAAAAATCGGAAAGATTTAGTAACTTCATTGAGATCTAAAACTTTTAAGACCTTTACTGATGCTGCAGTAGCCAAGATAACCTTTAAATCTGTCCTGCAGAAGTGTGATGAGAAGTAATCAGCTAAAGCACAAAGTATGTGTACCTTGCTGAGATAACTGATAGATTTTGAAGAAGAATAACAAAAGTATACAATCCCTGGTGTTGATTTACTTAGATCAAGGGTCAAGGAGAATTTTGGTATGTTCTTCTATACAATCATGCCCTTTTTTTTTTTTTTTTGGAAAGCAAAGCAGTTGGGTAGTATAAAACTACATTGGTACTTTTAAAGTTTTAGCAAATATAGGTCTGCTTCTATGTAAAATCATGTGCTCTTGTTTATGGACAGAGAACATGACTACCGCAGAGGCACTGTTCAGTCTCTTTTAAGTGCTCTGCTATAGGAACATTTGTCTTCTTTCCTACTCTTCAGGCCCATGGGGATTAATCATTTTTAGCCTGAATCCTCTGGTTACAGTCCTCTCTTTTAAAAATGTGCTTACATGACAATCTTAGTTGAATTTGCCATGAGTAGGACAATTTCCACTGGGAGCTTTTGCTAATTCAAGTGACACATAGCAGCTCATTCAAAACAATGGTACTGTTTACTCATCCAAAAGAACATAAAAAGCCTGTTCACCTGAGAGTTATGTTAACTTTCCCTGTCTTCTGAAAGTTTAGGAAGGTTCATCTTGACCCAGATATCTTAACTTCAGGCCTAAGAGACTTATTTTTGCTGCATTTTTCTCTCTCTGTCAAACTTATTTGAAAATGGCCATGCATCCTATTCTTTCTTTCCCAATTTGGGGTTTTTTCCATATAGCAGGCTGATGTCCCTGTGAGATGTAGCACTATCCTAATTTTAACTTTGCCAAAACTAAGGAGAGTGATATAGCTTAGGAGAGTAGACAATAGTTGATAAATAAGTTGTTAGTTTCAGTTTCTCGTCAGGATACTTATTGGTAAACTAAATCTAGAATTAAGAGTTTTTAGTAAAGCTGAAAATTTTTAAAGTCTTGGACACAGTTTAAACTGTTATGATTACTTTAATGATGTACATTTTAGTGAAGAGAATATACAGCAGGTATCAGGATATTTTTTAGGTATTTTAACTAGAAACTGCTGAAATTTTCTAGCCTTTGATATTATGAATTTTTGTAACAGAAGGGCTTATGCAGAATCAAACATCTGTTCTTTACACAGTGTTCACTGAATTTAAAACTGATTGGTCATGAAGTTCCCTGAAAGTGGCAACTGTTTTTCTCATACAGAGAAACTTCTAAGTGGGACTCCAGCTTTGCTGATTGTTTTTTGCCTTCTGCTCCCATCTTCTCTTTCTCTGTTTGCCTTCCGAAGAGAGCTATTTTAGTTTACAAAAAAAAAAAAAAAAAAAAAAAAGGATCCAGCTGCTAGTAGGATTTTTAGCATTGATTTCTAAGAAACTAAGATACTGACCTTTTCAAAACAGTGCAAAACTAACGTCTAATACTCCACTTCTGAAGATACCTCGTCAGAGTTGCCACTCCAGTAGGCAGGAGTCACAGTGACCTGTACTCAGGTCTAATAACCCTCTTGTGACAACTGCTGCGCACTGAGGGTCAGGATGCTGAAATGCTTTATTTGTTATTTTTATCCGTAGCTGTGCTTCTGGCGCAAGGGACTGACATACAGAGATTTCCTCTTCTGTCTTGAGCTCTTCCAAAAAGGTTTTTATGCTTAGGGGTATTTTTTCAGTCTGATGGATGGATTGTTCTAAAAATTTCAGTTTTGGAAGTGTAATTAAGCTTATTGCATAAATGCCAGAATATGTATGCTCATTCAAGAGGCTTTGTGCTTCTCATCTTAAGCAACATTAGGAAATCAGGATGCCTATTTTATGATGATTCCGGTTTTTCTAATGTTTGAACCGTATTGACAACAATATGTGTTATGCCATCAGTTCATAGCTCCTTCTACTATCACATGATTCTTTTGTGCCATCTTTTACATACTTTCTTTGACCCCATTATTACATTTGCTATTTTCTTAATTTTGTGCCCTGAAGTATTATAGATGCCAAATTTAAAAGTCTGACTGATGGTACCAAATATAAACTGCAAAAATGTGTGTCTTACAGGAAGCTCAGCACTTTTTGGTGTTAAAAAAAAAAACACTAACTAATGCCAGCACCTATTTTTTTTCCTTCTTTTGGTTGAACTCAACTTTCTTTGAAAGGTGGCACTTTTAAAGTTTGATGGTGAAAAATAATTTCATTTCACCATTTTTTTGTAATAAAGAAAATGGCCTTCCCCTTGTTCTCTCTTCCACACCCAAATCTTCCCACAGCTGTAGAAAATGGGATTTCAAGGATGTTGTATCCAGATTTATTTTACTCCAAAACAATATTTTCTACTTGAAGTGGTGTTTAACTTAACTTGATAAAAGCCAGAAGTGGTGACAAGATGATTTAATACAAATCTTGCTAACAAGCTGCAGAGATTACTAGTGTGTCAAAACAATACTGCTAGAGGCATTCTGGCATCAGGCCAGACTGATAACTACTATATAGTGTCACAGCCTTTTGACATCTATTCTTGAACACTACTGATTGAGGGGAGCTTGAGTTAGTGGTTTTTTCTCTTTTTTTTTTTTTTTTCCCCCAGATATTTTCATTCAAGTGTCATATTTTTTTCTCCCAAATAAAATGGTACGTATTTTAAAATGAATACAAATGAAAAGCTAAAAGAATAATCAAGGTTTTATGCTATTAAGGATTTCTTCTTTTTTCAAGTAAGCTATGTTATTTTTTTCTTGTGCTTTACATGTTTTGCGTGAGAGTGCAAGAGAGAGATTTGTGTAAAATGGGATGAAGTTTCTGGTCTGCCAGCAGTTCTTAATAAAAGCTTGAAGCTCTGAGATTCCTGAGCAAGTTTTGTTCTTCAAATCATTAGTTCTCGTTGTTCCCGGAATGACATAGATAGGTAACAGCCACTTTCAGAAAACAGGCAGTTTCCCGCATGTGCTTTCGTAGATACCTGTCATTCTTGGTGACAAGCTCTTGCTCCTGCCGAGCTAGAACGGGAGGTGTTAGAGCTACAGGGGTGCCCTAAACATCTCGGGCCGTTTGAAGTTTTGCTTGAAGGCAGCAGGGCAGCTTCCCCAAACTGAGCACAATCACTGCTGGCTGCAGCTCTTCGTGCACAGCTTGTGGCTCAAGTGCCGAACAGAGATACCCGGTGCTGTGTCAAACGTAAGAGTTTAACCATAGTATTCACTATGGCCATGGCAAATACGATGTCAGAGATCCATACTCCTCTAGGGCAACAGCTAGAGATCAGTTAGGGTACTGAGGTGTCTGAAGGAGGGTTACTGTAGGCGTCTGAATTATTCCTCAGAACTAACTCAGGAATCTGCTAGCTCTTTACTAGTCAACTCAGTGGAGTGAAATGCAAAAATTACTTTAAATTGGTGTAGAGCAAGAATGATCCATGAATTCTAAAAGACCATGAGGAAATGAAACTAGAGTGGGATTTTTTGGTTTAATTATTTCCTCAGTTGAGGCATGGTGACTGACACATTATAGCTTATTTTCATGGGTGCAAGGGCTTATTTTTGAAATCAGTGGTACATCACTTACAGAAGAATATCCAGTTCTAGATGTTGCATATGTTTGGAAGGTAACTCTTGATATTGTCAAAGGGCTTATTCCTCTTGCTTTTCCATGTTCATTTGCATTTACATGTATGTGAAATATCCTATTTCAAGATGATGCTACATATTTGTATTTTAAAGCTTTGTATATATCTAATTACAGAACCAAAGGCAAAAGATGTGACAGTTGTATGGCCTAAAAAAATAGAAAAGAAGGGGGCTCTTTGCTTGTACTCTTGACTTATCCATTCAAGCATTTTAACTGGCAGACTCCTTCTAATCCCCTGACAGCACCTGGAGGGGTGCCTGTAGAAAACCAAAAGGATGGTGGGAAGATATGACATATGACACTGGGGCAAGATGTGAACACAGACAAATGAAATCTGTCAGCCAGCTCCTCCAAGACTGCCACAGTTCTTATCGCTGCTTGGTTGAGCTGGCTTGATACACAGACTTATTGTATTATTCAGCTGGTTTGATTTTCCTTTTTATGACAACCTTACCCTGGAGACCATCCATCTCTTTGCAATCTTGGAGAACCACTATAACTGAACAATATTTCAATATAATTTATAATCCTTTACTGAAAACAGAAGTGATGGTTGCTTCTAACCACTGTTAAGAACTCTGAAAGGTTCTTTGGACCCGTCTTTTTTGGGGGGTGCGGGTTGGGAAATACTCTGGAACTGGGAATTTTTTATACCTCAGCTTAGTAAGCCTTGTAGCAAAAAAAGGTATGAAAAATCCTGAAAAAAAATACTGGAAAAAATTCAGAATGTGCTAGGCAGTTAATGATGCATGTGGACAACTACAGCTGCAACAAATTACTTGCCAAAAATTTAAATAGTAGTTATTATTACCAGCTTTCTGGATAATGTCCTGGAATGAAGAGCTTAGCGGTGAAAAGCTGGTCTCAAGTGAAATATCAGAATCTGAAAGCAATCCAAGACTGCAGTAGCCACATGCAGATCCTAAAATCTACACTTTAAATATAAGCTCCAATCCCATAAAAATGTGAAGTATAATAGTTGGATTACTGAAATAGCAGTTTGCTTATGATAAACTCTTGTATTTTACCTTGTCATTTGTATTAGGAAAAAACTAAGGTAGGTATTAAAAAACTGTTTAGGGTACACTCCCATCAACACTCCATCCCACTTGTTATCAACTGGATTTTATCAAAACAGATCTGTCCTGGATAGAGAAATGGTAGCTTCAGCACATGCATAAGCTTCCATCCAGCAGAGTTTGCAGAAGGAGATGAGTGCTGCACTGAAGAGTCAAAGAACACATATTCCTCAACTTCAAGTGAGGAAAGATAATTTAGTTCATGCAATATTATTGAGGAAATTGAGAACAGATTCAAAGAATCCAGGAACTCTTTGCATAACCTAACAGGCAATCCTGCAGCAACTAAAGAGTATTTGGTGCTCTTCAGAGCAGGACTATGTTAAGGAAATGCAAGGCACAGGAACAGTGACGTTAACAGAGATGTACTATTTATCTTTTAATAAAAAGAGGACTTCGCTTTTGTAAAATTAGTAGCACACAAGTAAGTTCACTGAAGCTCTGGAGATTTTATCCACAAAGTCTGCTTTTAAGAATGATGGGATGCTAGCATGACACTTGTCACTAGCAGGTGTCAGAACTTGCTTCAGTTTCTTTCACGTTCAGCAAGATTCATTGCAGAGCAGGAGGCGCATCCGCTTACAAACACGAACATGGCTGGATAATAGGTGACATCTCTGCAGCCTACCTCTGGTTTTGCTCATTTATTTCCAAGCAACTTTAATTTTCACACCTGCCAGAAAGGAAGAAATGTCAGGAGAGAATCATTTTTTCAAGTACCTCATTGAATAAGTGGCCAGCTAATTTGCAGAGTTGCTAATTTAAGAAGCAACATTCTAGACTCCAAAGAATCACAATACAAGAAATAGATACTTTCAAGAGTCATAATCCCAACCTCTGTGTCTTAGTGTTGCCCAGACACTTCAGTTGCTTCATACTCCTCCTCTTCATCTGTTTTTTACAAGGACGTGTTCTTTTTTTTTTTCTTCTTCTTTAATGCCTGCACCTAAAAAAGATCTCTGCTTGTTAGAACTGAAAGTCTGAGCGGCTCTCCTCACTCTGCTTAGTTCTGGGTCTGGGAATCAGATTAAGCAAAATAATGATCTCTGCCATGATCCAGTTGATCCATCTTTTTTAACTAGATAGTATAAATAAGAGGAGATCACTGGAGTTTTGTTGTATCATCACTGATTGAACTTAATGCTACTTTTGAAATATACCATATAAAATACTTAAACTAAAAAACTTTTAAAATTTTATCTTTATTTTTAATATAGTTAACCTTGAAAAGTATGAAAAGAGGCAGTATACAAAAATAATTCCTGACACAGAAGTGTACAATATAGTTCCCTATAGTCACTATACTGCTCCCTCACTCACTGCATTGCTGTACAACTCACTCCTAGGCCAATTCTATTAAGTAATTCTGTTTGCTGATGCAGTAGAAAGCAAATAAAAAAACAGTCTTTTTTGTACACATATCAAATAGTTCTATAATAATTCAAATGGCATTGTTCTCTGGCAAACAAAAGCAACTATTTCAATGTTTGATCCATTTTTTATTGTGACTGTGTAAAATGACAATGCATCAAAACAAAAAAATAATGGGGAAAAGGTTTTTCCATTCTGTGTTCACTAGCACCTGCTGGCACGTTCATGTTTAACAATGACAGCAAATCCACCAAAAATATTAGAATTAGAATCCTACCTCTTGCTCGGATCTGGTATTTTTCTCGGAGCAGAGGTGAGAAGTGCACGCGTTTGCTAATCCTATTTCTTATCCTGCCTGTGTGAACACGAGCAGCCCGCACAGCAGCATGTCCGTCTCTTCCAAGATTCCATTTCAAGTCCTTCGTGACTGGGTTTTGCTCATATGTTATAGCATCCTATGTCACTTAGCACACACTTGAATAATAGGAAAAGCATTAGTAATGTTCCTAAATGCCTCGTTTCTCTAATTTTAAAGGAACAAAATTCTGCTGAAAGAGATTGCTCAGGAAATTGAATCATGGACTGTCACAAGATGGTATTTCCACACTATCACAGTAGGTTATGCTCTGATGTTAGTCTAGTTCTGAAAAGTTTACTTGTTGAGGCAGACAAACTAGACAGATCTTATTCCCTTTTTTGAAGTTTATACTTGTTTGAATAGCAAATCTCAGTTCCTATTACACGTCAATGCATTTGTCTGAAGTTAGTGTAGTTCTTTCCGGTCTTTTTACAAATCCTTGTTTCAGCATGGATTTTCTTCCTAATTTAATCAATCCAAACAACATGCAGACTTCAGTAAAATCACTTGTTCCACAATAATACTAAAAATTCTTCCACACTGAAAATTCTTATGTCTGTAGGTCTGAATAATTAAACTCAGTAGTAACAGTAGGTATAAACTTTTTTTTTTTACAGTTTAATTGAAAAAGTAGTTTTAATTTAAATTAAAAAAGTTTAATTTAATAGTCTTAGTTGATCACTTAGGGAACTGACCATTCACTCAACTGATGGGAAGAAAACTGAAGCAGAAGCTTGCCATTTGTCCCAGTTCGTGCTGCCTCTGAGAGGGCAGCGGTCACTGAGCCCCTGCGTGCCAGCCGTATTCCCTGCCTATTTGTCCAGCCTGTTAGGCAAATCACATTCAAAACTTTTTAAAGTCTCCCGTGAAAGAAAATATTTCCTATCAGGTTGCATATCAAGATAAATGAATCTTTATCAAGATAAATGAATGATAAAATGAGATTTCTTAAGTTCTGTTTTTCAAGTTTTAGTTCTAATTTATCTGCATATTTTTTTTCTCAGTTTTTATTGCCTGGTTCAGTAGCTGAATCAAAGAATAAATTATTCAAACAGCTCTAATAATACTCTTCAGATTAAGCCATACTGTTCCCTAAAGAGATACTAACAACTGTGCTGACCTAGAATGGTAGTAACCCTGTCAGCACATAAACAGAAATTAGCTACAGAGTATATATTACAAAAGAAAAGAATATGTTAAAGGGACCCTCTACCACCACTGTCTAATCTGGTAGGAAAAAAAAAAAAAAAACTTTTTTTTTTTTAATGTTTGTATTGCTTATCTGCCAGGACCTGGCAAAGGGAAAACCTATGTATTTTGTCTTTTCCATAAAAATCCACATATAATAAAATGTCTCCTCTGAGGAAAGCTGTTTCCATCTTGTCTGGGAGGGGTGGTTCATTCTTGTGTGACCGTTTCCTACCTGTGAATATGAATAAGCCATGGAGACTGGATTGCCATGAAAATGATATTTGTGTGGGACATAGCAAATAAATCCAATTGGGTGTCAGGCTTCAGGACCCTCTTTTGTACCTCTGTATTACTGACATATTATGAAACGTTTATCCCTGAAACAATACCTGAAACAATTACATCACTTTTTTATTTGGAAATCTGTAACGTGAAAGGTTCGTCTTATATCAGTTGTTGTAGGGAGAACACCGGGCGTGCCAGGAATTTTGGGGATAAGGACAAGCATATTTGGGGATAGGTACAAGAGAGTCTAATGCAGGGAAGAAAGACACAGGTAAACTCAGGTATATGGGGAATAACTGGGCCTGATCACCGACTGTAGTCTTAATTAGACTAAATATGTGGATTGTGGGGAGAGGATATAAATACTACATTTAGTCAGATCTACAACCAATTCCTAACTCCTTTCCCTGAGAAAACTATGAAAAATATTGTGTATTTATACTTGCATCTCAGCATACCTCAGTGTTGAAGTGTGGAGAACGCTGCAAACTGAGCAAAAACTGTCCTTGGACACCGCCAAGATGCTGCTGGTCTCCATGTGCAGAAGCTCCCACCTTCCGCCTTGGAGACAGGCCAGTTGTGCCTTGCTGTTGTCCCAGGAACTCGCCCATCGCCCGAATCTGTAGCCTGAGCATTCCAGAGCAGGGAGGAAGAATTCTCTGTGGGAAGAAGAGTGCTGTGGGGGGAGGATGGAATAGGAAGGGAGTATTTGATTCACATATTAATTGGAGACAAAGAAGGGGTATTATAAAATAGCATAAATATGGGGTCCTCATTCAAAGATTTATCTTCCTGAAGATAGACCAACACACCAACACATCTTCCCTTAAAATATTGAGGTTTGGTGTTTCTCTATATTAAGTAAATGGGATAAGAACCAAAAATCATGTTTTTAAGGCTATATAGATTTAATAAAAAAAGAAAAGGCAGCCCTTGGGTTATGCTGCAGTTTCACCTTTGTTTGCTGTGTAGACATACTCGCTTTCAGATTTCCGTTTCTCTCGCTAACGAACATTTCCTTTCTCAGTGCACAAGCCTGCCCCGTTCCCATTTTAAATTTCTTACCCTGCAAACTTTTATTGCAATGTAACAGTGAGTGGCTCTTCCCAATTCAGAGAGCCTTAACAAATCCATGCAGCTCCACTCATACGATGATAGCAGCAGGGAATCCAAGAGAGGGCAGCTGCAATTTTGCAGTGTACACCAGTAAATACGCCCTGTACCCTGCAACCTTCCATGCTCTCAGAGCCCTGCTATTCCCAGTTGAAGTTTGACATAAGTTTTCTTGAACATGTCAGCTCTGGATATCACTTTGACTGATAAGCAGCCAACATGCTTTCCTTGCTCCTTTCCCCATCATGAAATGCCCCTGTCCTCTGAGTCTGCAAGTTAGTTTTGTCCTTTTTCTCTCTTCAGATTTTAAACTTTTGAGGCAGCACCATCCTCAGAGAAAAAACTGCAAAGAGTGCAATAGCAAATATTCCCTTTTCAAATAGAATCATTACCATAGCAGAGCTCTCCTTCAGCTACCGGCAGCTGCAAATGGAACAGAGAAATGTTAGTGTTCACTTCTACTGATCTTATTATACAAACCACTAAGAGGAGCAAGGGAATACATTTGGAGAGCTTTCATGTGGTTAAAATGACAGGGGAAATTCATTCTTTGATATCCCCTTGTTCAGTGCATCTGTCTCGCTTTGTGCCTGCCCCTCAAAAGACATTTCTGTAAAAATATTAGAAGATCATTGAAGGGGATTGGGAAAATGAAAAAAAAAACAAAGCTCCAATTAAACGGACAAAAATATACCTGGAACATATTTCACAGTGTTTTCGGACCACCTATTCGGACCACTCCTTATTAGAAGTCTTCGGACTTCAATTTGCACACAGAAAACTTGGTACATGGTTTCTACGATTTAGACAGATACTTATTGTTTTGATTTCTGTTCTGTGAAGGTGATTAACAACCACCAATTAATGTGTGTATGTGACCTGATGACGTCCGTAGGAAATGATCATCATCCTCACTTATTACATTGTGAATGAAGGCACAAAGCTTGACAGTTTTGTTCAGTGCCGCATGGCATGCAGGACAGTATCTATCTCTGGAAGTCCATGTTAAACACATAACCAACTTCCTACAGCTTTGTTTGCATTTTATTTTGAGCACAGAAGTCTCTGTGTCTTGCTGACTCACTCTCCTGTTGGCAGTATCTTGATATTATATAAGTACTCTCCGCAATTTAAGATGGAAAGCAAAGTCGATACCATCCAAACTTATTTGTGTTTTTGGGGTAGATGTGGTAGATGAAGTCATGGCAAAGCCTGAGCAAAAAAGTAACAAATCCTGACAGGATGTACCCTGGAGTCCAGATAAATAGGTGTCAGAAAGTAACAGTGCCTATGTATAATTCATTGCCTTTCTGAATATGACAGTGAATATAGCGTAGTGTATCAAAATGAAATGTAGCCCTTCTACATTCCAGACTACTGCAGAAAAATACTTTCTTTGTCTTTTGTTTTCATTCTCCATTAGAAATTGTACTTTGTTATGTCCTTGTGCAGCTGATTCTTGCTCTTTTGAGAATTAATCTGCACAGTCCTCACTTCCAACCTGGGGGGATATATGGAAGTCTGACAGTAGAAAGAGATACATGCATGGCTACTTTGATGGGAACTCCAAGTTATCATCATAAGTAGCTATGTCATTCCCTTAAGAATTTAATTAGTCATTTCACTTAAATTATTCACTTGGAAAAAGACCGTGCACTGGATAGCTTTTAATCTAATCAGGCTATTATCTAGTAGAAGATGAACATCTCCAAATGGAGATGAACATTATATTTCAGTCAGTAGGAGTACTAGAGTAAAAGTCTTTGAGGTAATACAAGTGGCCTTGCTGTGCTCCCCATAGCCAGGAAAACAGAGTAATCATAAAAAAAAGACTCGAGGCTATACCATACTTGGTGGAGTTTTGTTACATGCTGTAAATTTGAATGACAAATTATGTATCTTGGCCTATACAGGTGAGAATGTATACGTTTGTTTAGTTTACACTGCTTGGTAAAATCTTCTCCACATATGGTATAATTGCTAGCTGTCATGTGGTAAAAATAAGTTAGAACTCTCTGAAAATACTAATGTTCAATATAATAATAAGGCTATACTTTATTCTTACTGAATTATTAGAAATAGTTGTAAAGATTTATTTCACAGAACAAAAGCATTTAAGTAGGAGTTTATATTACTGTTATGCATCAGTGATGGTAACGCTGGGACTTCAGCCTGCGTTACTACAATGATTAATTAAAGGCCTTGTTCAGGATGAGTGAACATCATTATTGTTTTTAAATAGGAAAGGCAGATAACCATTACTGATTATTCCTCAATTCCCAGTCTCACTTTGTTAAAGACTAAAGAATACTAAAGTAGTTTGTGTAGTTTCCATGAAGCTATAAAATGGAGCCAAAAATAATATTATTAATATGCAACACATGCAAAGACAAAGAATGAGAGTTGGATTAGTTTAAAGATTAAAGTTACAACAATGATGCACTCCTTTAAGTGCAAATAACACTGTCATTTTTATTAATAAGGTAAAAAACTTAGGCTATTACATACAATTAAATACTTTTTTTAATTGGACAAGAATTTTTAGAATACATGCACATATGCAGCAGCATTAAATATAGCATATATGCAAACTGAAACTAACCAGCTTGCTTTAAAAAAGTATGAACATAGCTATTCTGCAATCCTTGCTATTTTTAATATGAACAACACTGAAATATAAACCCGTCGGTTAATTAAATGACCATAAAGAGATGACACCCTTGCACACTGTTTAAAATCAAAAATGTCTGAGAAGTGCTGCTGTTGGCTGAAGGCAAGGTTTACAGCAATGGGAAGTTTATACTACGGCTTCCCAAGGGCAAAATAATAGCATTCTGGAGAGAGATGCAAGCTCAGAAAGTTTTATATTAATGTTGCAGAGTGAACTTGATTTCGCATCTGTGAGTGGTTGGCTTTGGTTTCTATGGAGAACAGAGAACATTCTTAGCTCAATCAACTTTATAATCAAGTGCAAATGGTGCTTGCTTTAGAATTCGGAGACAAATACATGTGCCATGTACAAAACTTTTAATGCTGTGATGCCCAGAGTGGAAGCAGAACTTAGGAAGTCTTCCATAGGCATCTGTGCAATTGCAGTGAGTAGAAATTTATGTCACGGAATAAGATTCAAATCAGTCAGATCAAAGCTGATTTACTAATCTGCGGTCAGAGCACCAAACACCTTAAATAATGATGAGTAAAGAAGAATAGCAGCAATCTTCTTTCATTCTTTTCTGGTGCTTCCCTGATAGCAGAGCTTCACACAGTGCATAGCACCTGTGAGCTATGGAGAATATGAAAAATAAATAAATAAGAACAGAAATATAACGCCAGCAAAGCATGGAATTTTTCTGGTATTTGGTGTGATATAAGGAAGTTCTTTATGTGTTCATAAAGGAAATTAAATTGTAAGATCTACACAGTAGTTGAAGTGTTAATCTCAGAGAATAAGTCACACTTATACTGGCTACGAGAGTTTGTCAGACAAATGCAATTACCAGTCATATTTTGTATGAAAAGAGAGCTGTAATGAAAATTGCTGGGGAGATCTGCTCTAGGGGAAAGACCACTAAGCCCTGTACCTTGTGGTTACTGTGTTTTGTGGTGTGCCTCATTGTTGACCTGCCAGATACAACTGATTTTTGACTCTTTGTCCAGGTCTCCTGAGAATAAATAACAGTTAATCTAATCAACAGTTTTGTTGCCAGACTTGGGGCTCTCTGAGAAGTTCTGGGTATTATATCTGTGTGTGATGTAACTCTAAAAAAATAACCCTGACTTTAAATCATTATAAAGTTATGTTTTTCTGACCTCTCTCCTCATTTAGAAAATCCACACTTAGATCCCACAGCTGCTCTCTCAAGAAAAGGAAGAGCTTCCCAATTCTTTAGATCCCACAGCTGCTCTCTCAAGAAGAGCTTCCCAATTCCTTGTTATACTCAAGGCTGTGAATCTTTATGAAAATTTATTGCATATTTTTGGCTTTTAATTAGAGAAATTTGGCAGCTATAGATAATTGGGTTGTTCAGCATCCAGTGAATCCACTGTTATCCAGTGTTCATGTTTCACGTTTACTATTTTTTGCTGAGTATTTTGCACTGGATTATTTGAGTCGATTCTTTGCTCTGGTACAGTTGCTCTCAACAAGGTGAATTTTCCTTTCTACCATAGTAGAATTTTATGAAATCTGGAGAAATGGAATACGTTCTGTCCCCTCCCTTAATATAATATTTTTCTTTTCTCATCACATATATTCTTCTTTCAGACTATGAAAGAATTGCAAACTTAACTCTGAAGTAGTGTGTCCATTTTTTGCCTATGCAAAACTGTTCTTATCAATGTCATATTTCCCGAATGTTAGCTGTATATCTGTTTAATAGGTAGACTGCAATATGAGCTAACTGAATTTTGTATTAAAACTTCCTTTTCTGCAATACAGATAGAATTGTCTTAAACCAGCTAGCAATCAGACTTCAGACTTTTGTGCTTTGAAAATAAATGCTGAGAATGCCAAAGTAATTCTTGCCAACACAGGATCTCTTACAAGTAGTTTTCTTCTAAATGCCCTGGATGGACAGAAGATTGTCTTATTTTGATTCAGTGCTGTGAGTTTATAAATTAGATCATCTCTAGCACACACACAGAATGTCCTTTTACTTGAGATGGATAGCACACAAAGGTTTTGATCCAAAGTGCATGTCTGCTCACTGGTTTGAGTAGGCTTT
Organism: Tinamus guttatus; assembly: GCF_000705375.1. Next base: position 183,348 of record NW_010583348.1, on the reverse strand, counting down.
AGATCAGACTCTCATACAACCTGTTTTGAGCCCAAGATGAACAGCCTGCCATACACAGGATTGTATTGGCTCTCCAGCAGCATTTTAAAGAAATTTCCCCTCAGACCCTGAGATGCTGCCTTGCACACACTAAGGTTTTTTGATGAAGAGCTCTACGAGGAGTTTTTTATAGCTTTTACCCAAACCTTTTACATTTTATCATTGGGAGATTAGAGCATTCAGGCATCATTGTAAGTGTCTTCTGGATCATGACAAGGAATGAGAGGAACATGTGTCTTCGTAATGTAACCTGGGGAAGTTCTGCTCCTCCACAGCCTTCCAAACAAGCCCATGTTCTGTTGGCACATTGATCAATTATTTATAGAAAAAGAAGCAGATCAAATAGATGCAAAATGCAATTTTGGAGGCATCCAGACCAGTGGCATTAGCTGCTCACAAGTGGTAGCATTTAATTTGCTTATGATTGTGTGTTTGCAAAAAAAAAGTAGTAGGAAGCCTATGAAGAACACAGTTATTCCTGCTCCTAATCTGACCTTAATGATGGAGAACTGCAGTGTTCAGTGTATTTACATCAAAATCAGTAATTATCTCCAGTCAGAAATAAGGAAGGGGGATTAGTCTTTCATTATTACCTTTTTCAAAGTGAAATCTCAGGTTTTAAATAAATGTTTACATTTAAGCATTCCTGTACTAATTCCTCAAAACAATTTTTTTTTCCAGTATTTCTGTGTGATATTTTTAAGTATTTCATTCTAGAGTAAATAATGTATTTCAAGCTTCCCTGGGAAGGTGCACATTTTTTTCTCATCACAGATTTCTCTCTTTTTCTTCCTCTCACTATCAACTTCTCTTACAGTTCAAGCAGTGCACTCTCGTGTTTTTGAGAGCTTAGGTTCAGAAATAAAACACACATTTTTTTCCCACTTCTAGTAACGTGCCCTACGGAAACCTGAGTGAAAACTGTAGAAAAAGAGCTGGAAAATAAAATAAATTCATTGAATGCTATTTCTGCAGTAATGCACCACAAATGCCGTACTATTCCTCATTTTCATTGATGTAAATTAGAGAAGAAACAGGCTAATGATATTTCAGAACTGCTGTCTGAAGCAGTTTCAGCTCTGGGTTGAGGATGACAGAAGTGCTGGACTTTCTCCATCCCGTGTCCTTGTGCATTACTGCAAGGGAAGGTTTGTGTGATCGCACTACCATCTGGAGGCCACTCAGCGTGGAACAGCAGCATTGCTGTTTAAACAAAGCATCACATAGTAAATGAGACTGAATATCATATCAATCTTGTTCAGCCTTCGTACTAGACTATTGTCAAAAATCTGAGATTCTTCCTGCTTCCTTCATATATTTGTACAAGAGTAGCTTTTTAAACCCATGCACAATAATATAGCCTTAATATTTGGGATTAAAAAGTGGGTATTTTTTTCCAAGTACAGACTGAATGTTGACAGACTAAGGGTACAGTTTTGAAAATTTGTTGTAAATATTGATTTTTAATATCCACCTTGTTAAGCACTGAAACTCCCTGCTGCTGGATGTACAACAGCTAATATTTTATATAACTTTAGATATGACTCAAAATCCATTAAAACCTATGAAGTAAGAGGCTGATGAAATTCCTAAATGTAAATTACTAAGAAAAAAATCTGGTAGGTGTCATTATGTACTTGTCTGCCTTTTATACTCATTCCTAAATACCAATTTGGAAATATGACAGTTGGAACATTAGAGTAAATGGATGTTTAACCTGAGCAAGGACAGACGTTCTCATCTATGGGGAGTGTTGTTGATATTCAGATGTTCAGAAAGTGCTTGGTTAATATGGTGATTATGCCTTATCAGAATCTTGATGGAATAAAATATTAGTAGGCTTGCTCCCGCACATGGGGTTGGAAACCTATCCTGACTAGTTTTCCTAGTTTAATTCTGTGGATTCAAATTTTTCAAGTGCACTGTAAAATCAACAAGGGAAGACTTGAGAGAAGTCAGAGTGAAGCAATTCACATTAGTCACAGTAATTGCATTCAAAAATAGGACTTTTTTTCCTAGAAATAAAATGACAAACCATTCCAGACCAATCCAGACAATATTACAGGCACACACTTTCAATGTGACTGTCAGCAGCGGCTCCCCTGCTCCAGGCCTTGCTGCTGAGCCCTGCCTGCCTCCTGCGCGTCAGTTCTCCCGCCTCCCGTTGCTGCTGCCGCTCGGTGCTTCCTCAGCCCTGCCCTGCCCTCCCGGGCACGAGTGCCTTTGCAGCAGGCCCATGGGACACACAGAACACACCACAGTGCTTGGCTCAGGCCTGTTGTAGCAGCTTGGCGGTCTTCCAGTGCTCTAAGAAGGCTTGGCCTTTATTTCCAGTAATTGCACTTTTAGGACCTTTTCCTCCTCTGATTTTGTTTCCATATTTTTAATTTGATTTTACTGTTTATACATCATTACTTAGCTAGATTCTTAACTTTGTTACCTAGATTTTTTTTTCATGACAAATTTTCTTTTTTTTTTTTTCTTAATCCTACATTGTACGTTGACTTCACAAGGTTTTCAAGTTTTGGTGAGACCAGGAGTTAACTGCTGCTGCTATAAATAGCTTGCCTTTGCCAATCCCCTTCTTTGCTTTTGGACAATACATAGCAGGCCCCAAGCTTTGAAAAGCCCACTGAATAGGGCTGCTTTAAACTTTTGTTCTGTACCCCTCAAATTCCACATTTACCATCAGTGTGCTTCTTGGTTTAGGACATTTAGTGCTTTGACTCTCTGCATTAGAGTGGGATAAGGTGATTTTTTAGTCCTTTTTTTTTTTTTCCCAAGATGACAGAAAAGGTAGACAAGATGGCACATAGGGCATTTTATTTCTTATATCTAATGCTGTATTTTAATGAAGAATTGGTATGGTAGTGTCAGAGTTGTATGAAATGCTGCAGTGCAATTCCCAGGAGATTTAGGGAAGCTTTTCAGCAATTGGATCTTGAAGTTTTATTTTCAATTTCAGAAAGGGAAAACTCATTTGAGACCTTCAGAGTTGAGTGATTTCAAAATTAAGCTGCTCTATGGAACTATCCCAGCATTTCCTATCCCAGCTACGGCAGAGAGAGCTTCAGTGCCAGCATGGAAACCCCCTTGGTCCTGCCCCTGCGTTTGCCAGCCCTTCCAGGTGTTCTCTGCAAAGCAGCTGTCCTGAAATGCCCCTTCAGTTGTGTTTGCACCCGCATGTGCCACTGCCTGAAGTAGCTCTGCAGAGGCAGATCACAGATCACAGAATGGCTGAGGTTGGAAGGAACCTCTAGAGATTTTCTTGTCCAACCCCCTTGCTCAAGCAGAGAACTCGGAATGCTTCCTAAAAGTCTGCGTGTCCGTACTCTGTGCTTACACTTGCTGAGGGCAGATTCTGCTACAGTTTGCTTATTGTGTGTTCAGAAATCATATGGCCTTATGTTTGGGCTATGGTGAGCAAGAGGAGAAACCTTTCTGCATTTGCAGGGATTTGGGAGCCTGCTAGTCTGTTCTTCCTTGCTAGCACCATAGGTAATCTAGCTTAAAGTTAACCAAGAAGGCCAAAGGGAAGGTGGTAGGAGAGACTGTGCAGCAAATGAGACACTGGGGAAAAACCATGCTTGGGAGAACACCTAGAGATGCCTCTGTGTGAAACTGAACACCCATGTCGGCAGCAGTTGACTGCTCTGTGTCTCTCAAAGCCCTGCGTGGCGTTCCTGTGTGTAAAGATGTGTGGCACCCTGTGGCTTGCCTGCATGTAAGAGACACAACTCCCTCCTGTGGCTGTGGATTGCTTTCTTCCTTAGGTAAACCAGTTAAACTTAGTTAAACTTTGTTAAAACCACTTCCTAAAATATATATACTGAAAAGAATATAAGCTTTTCTTCCTGGAAGCAGTTCCCAAGTATAGTTGAAGGTTGGGTTGTGTGTGGTTTTTTTTTTCTTTTTTTTTTCTAAAGCCTAATAAGTTATAAACTATTTTCCTGTACAGACAAGAACCACAATTTCTATTCTGTAGAATAGAGGCTGCAATCTATTCACAGTCCACATTAGGTTGTTCAGTCACACGCCAATGCAGTTCAAATATCTGAGGAGAGTGAAGGGCAATTTTGTCTAACAAGGTGCTTGAACTTCCATATGAATAGAGCAGAAAGCTGTGCACTTCTGGGGCTGTACTGCCTTCCGAACGTGCTGTATATTAGAACAGAGAAGAAAATTCCCATCCTTTGCTTTAGGTCTGCAGTAGCTCCCAATTTGTGGGAAGTATTGGGACGTACAGTCAGAATAGAGGCAGTGATGACTATAATAAATTATTTGCCAGCAACATTTCATATTGCCTTGGATTGGTAAGACCACGAAAGGATAAATTACAACTCTAAGTATATAATCTATATATATATAGAGAGAGGTTGTGGAGTCCCCATCCTTGGAGAGAGTCAAAACCTGACTGAATATAACAGTGTGCAACACAGCAAAGCTTACCACGCTTTGACCAGGGGAGAGGAGATGGGTGGACTAGATGGTCTGGAAAGATTCCTTCCAACTTCATCCGTTCTGTGATTTCATGTTGATACTTACAATAAGTACTTTTCTACTCATGAACAGCAGCACAGATGTAAACGAAATATATGTAATACCTACAATTAATGCAGAGCAGTGCCACTAATGTCTGTAAAAAGCCATCTTAAACTGGATGAAAAGATGGCCTTTGAAAATAAATTGCGGTCAAATCACTCAGCTGCAGACAATTTTAGTAAAAACATTGCTGGGCTGATATGTGGGTTGCTGCTGAGCTGATACGTGGGTTGATGATGTTTCCATTGACTGTGGTTTATAAACCACCCATTAATTTCTCAACTGAAGCTGCATAGTCATACATCTTCAAAAAAGCTATTTCAAAGATTTATGAAAGCATAGTATGAAAATAAGACTAATGTATTACCTAAAAAAAGAAAAGGGCCTTTCTGTGCATAGTATCCGCAGCATAAATCTGGCTCATATGATCATTCACATCAGGAGTAGGACTACCTACAGCTCTCCTGTACTCAAGTTCTCATGCCCTAACATGCATTACTTGCCTTAAGAAATGAGCCAGAGCACCTATGTTCCAGTGACACGAACGTGAGAATTTTATCAGAATCACAGAGAATCACAGAATGGTTGAGATCGGTCTCATGGTAGGGAACCCAGCTGATAGGAGTGCCACTGTTACGGTGATGGGATTAAGCACTCCAAAATCTTGATTGTGTGAATCCCAAGAAATTCCTAATGTAGCACTTCTTCCCGAAATCCTGCTCTGTTATATATTAAACAGCTGTAATTATGCTGGTTTTGGCCTTTAAAGAATGACAAGAATGTACACGAAGAACTTTGTTTCAGTATATATTTTATGTTGGTGATAAAACTGCCTTGCCATTTTATGTCTCTCTTTTTTCCAAGATTTTGGGCTTTTTATATACATATGTATATATATTTTTGGTGTATGCCAAGGGAAGACTGTTTCCGGGCTTACAGAAATGCAATTACCTCTAAGGTGAAACACAGTCATTAAAACAGAATAGAAAGAGCACGAAATGACTAGAAATAAGAATGTTAATGAGTATCATTAAAAACTGTGAGTGTGACATGTCACAGAGCAGTAGATATCCCAGCTGGATTGAGAGCCAGGAATTGCACAAGGCAAGCCAGTTACCTCAATGTGCTTCAGCTTCCACATTTTGTGCCATGAAAAAAATGCTTTTATAAAGAATCTTTCAGAGCTGAGAGATCTCAGGAAAGAAGTGTCACGTTAACACAGACACCGTGCAGTAGGATTTTGTCAGTGCACCAGGGTCAGTAAGTTTACATGAAAAGTGCCCTGGGTGCTCTAATGACTGCACAGAGTAGTCCATCCCATAGCTAGTTCCAAAATGATCTCTCTATAGACAACAGCTCGACACGCAGCTCTTCCTGGCCCTTTTAATCAAACTGAGGCATTAGTTTTCTCAGAGGCAAAACTGTAGTTCACTAAATAAACATTGCTCATTTCTATTTTCAGGGATTTTCTTAGAGATCTTCTTCAAATACTCCGGAAGCTTCCATTCTGTTCTTTAGATCAGAAGAGTTCGTATCTAGAGCTGTCCTAGTTTCAGGAGGGTTTTTTTTTGCTCTAAAACTGGGGACAGTGCACTGGGCCAATCTGAAACCAACTTCTTCTTCTGAGCACCACCTAAACAGATTTCAGATGCCCTTGCCATTTCCACAAATGTGGATTACGCAAGAGGTTCTTTCCTGAACAGCTAGGAAAAAGATTAAAATTGTAATACTACAAAAGGCTACGATAGTCATATGGATTAGCACGGATCTATAGTTTTACCTATAGATTTTTAAAATATGTATTCTATACTCCTGAAGCAGGCTCCTGAAATCAACATGAAATTATATGACTCTTTAGGACAAAAGCCCTGCGTGCTGTTCCCGGCGCCGGCTGCAGCTGCAGGTGAGCACGTCAGAGAGCAGCCGTAGGTGCCTCTTCACGTCACTGCTGGGCTGCAGAGCGGGACTGTTTCCACCTGCCATAGCCCCAGCTGTCGTCTTCCACGGCTTTCTTTGTAGCAGATCAAATATTCAGGCTGCCACGGGATAATCTGCCTCAGTTGACTGGGTGGGCAGGAACTAACTCTGCTAAGGAATGTCTTCTACCAGCTCCGCGGGCCGATCCGCCTGAACAGCGGCCTCGTAATTGCTAGATGTGGCACAATGAAGACAAGCTCAGGGGACTGGGGCTTTTTGGCAGAAGTTCACTATTAGATGACTTGTTATGTGAAGCTAAGCTCAGAAAACATTTTTCTGACTGGCAGATGTGTTTTGGGCATGTGTGTGACTTCTGTAGCTGCTTGGTAAGAACTTTCATACATTTTTATTTTATTTTTTTTTCTATTTCAAGTGAAAGCTGTTCTGTCACATTTTCTAGTTTTCGAGAAAATATAAAGTAGTAAGGTGGACTTGTTATTTAGCTTTCTCTGCAGGGGCGTAAAGCATGCAATGTGATGTTTCCCAGATGGATTTCAGAGCCAGATGCAAACGTTCTCAAGGGCCTTGATATGTCCCTCTATGCACGATAAATAAATAAATAAATAAAATCATATCACTGTTACAAATAAAAATAGTTTTAACTATGTAAAAAAAAGAAAAAAATCCACAGTAGCAGATTCTTATTCTTGTGGTCTAATCAGCAGATCACACATATTCTACTAGCTGCATCATATGTTATTTAACATGTTCAAAATGACATTTTCTATAATGCAGCGCAGTGAACAATTGTTAATGTTATATGTGTCTAGGTGTTTGTGTGCTTTAGGTCATTGGCACAATTTAAGGTCTTTTCTTTGAGTTCAATATTTAACTAAGCTAGACTGTGGCACACTAACAGATTACAATACAGGCAACCCAATTTTGAGCATTGCCCGGGGATATTAAATCAAGAATTGGCAAGAAGATGGATGTTTGGCAGAAGTGACAAATTTAGTTTCCTGGAGAAAGTTGCTGGATGCACTGCTCCAAATAGAGCTGCTTATCTGCCATTCCAGATGTTGCAATGATGACAGCTGTTTAGAAGGACCTTGAAAAAAAGAAGTGGTGAATGAATTTACTGGAGGATCCGACTTCCCTTTAAGCTAGAGAACAAAACAACACAAACAACACTCACTTTGATTCATGCTTGTATTCTGGGATTCATGGCTGGGTTCTAAGTTGTGCCTTGCGCAGACCAAAGAACCAAAATAAGAATATTGATAAAATATTAACAATCATTATGTGTTTTCAAACCTAGAGGACATGCAGACAGAACAAAGCTGCGGTTTTCTGGAAAGGGAATCTTTCTTCGTGAAGTATTCTCCTGTCTTGTGCAAGGTTCTTCAGTTCAGAAGTCTGAAATAGGTGTGCAAGCCCCATAACATAACATGGAACTCTTGTGTGGAATGATGGAAACCTTCTGTAAAATAGTTTCTATAAAAACACAAACTTTCTCATCTATTACTAATGTTATCTCCTCCCAGTCAATCTTTGTGATGTGTAGGATTTTTGATTGTGGATGCCGCTAACTAAAAAGAATTTCATCTTCAATTACTCCTTTATGATGACCAAAAACAGAAGCAGTGCCCGTAAGATATTGAAAAAAATAGATTCAACTCTTTTTCCAAAGACAGGAGCTAAAAATATTTGACTTTTGACCAGAGTATTGTTGGATTCAGGCTCTACTTACATAAGATGGGAGAGTTAAGAAGATGAGATAGAAAGGCATGTTAAGCAGTGAAACACCTGATCAAAAGGAACTGGGCTAGGAGCAGAGAGCAAGAAGAAAGTATAGCTACAAACTCAGAATGTGCCATAGCCATAAATTGTGTGCTTATAAGATTGTATGCTTATAATTTTTAAGCAGCCTTTGAAATTTTCGCTCTTTTTGAAAGCTTCTTAACATGGCTACTGCTATAACATATTTGCTTGAGCTTGCACAATAAATTGTTTTAAATTATTTAGCTTTTTTTGTTGCTGTTCAGTGTTTTCCTTCACAACTTCTGTTTGCATTTCTAGAACTATGTATTTCTACATACATAGAGAACATAGAGAACATGAAATCTCTGTGATAGTAAAAATTTTGCTGTCTTGTTAATGACTTAAGCATAGTCACAGAATTAGTAAAACAAAGTCCATAAATTTGAACTACCCAGCTAATGCCAACAGGTTTGTCTAAGAGTTTCTTTTTAATTTTGTGACTGCTTAAAAATATCTAAGACACGGCATTTATACAGAATCTGAAATATATTTTTATGTTTCATTATGTCTCTTTAGATAAGGCACTGTTATTTATGGAGACTGTTAATACCTTTTAGCTGATAGATCATTTTGCTGATACATATTGCAAAAGGCTTATTCACCTATTCTCTATAAGCAAAACAATAAAAGTTGTAAAATTTCTGCTATTTGGGATATAGATAAATGAAGCTAAGAGTTCTAATGAGTGATCGAGATATTTGTAATAGTATTAAAGTGAGAAGTACAAGTTAGGGAGATTGATCCTCATTAAAATTCTTAGAAGTAACGGTTTACTTTCTTTAGATGTGGCACAAACTTTTTATTGCACTGATGTTTCTAGCAGGTTTATTATTATTCTGATGTGATCATTTTCATTCTGGGAATATCACTTAGTTATGAATCCTATGCCATTTTAATAATCATGAACCTTTTGAGAAAATAATTACAATATAATGATTTCTACTGAGGACAATTTAAATTTTGATCAGAGGTTATAAAGGTCAAACATGATATATTGCCTATCAGCATTTTTCTGACATGCCCAATCAGTAGGGATTTCTTGCTCCATTTTCTCATTTCCTTTATTTTTTGAAACATTTCCATATAAGATTAAGACAACTTAAGAAGCAAGAATTGCTTTTGCCTCATTATAATGTGTCATATAATGAGGTTTTGTCTACTCTTTGCAGCTTTGATCAATGGCCTCTGTAAGTATCCACTTATTGCCACTGATTTTTTTTTAATCTCTTAAATATTTGGTATTTAGAAATTCAGACTGTTTTAAAATTCATATCAGTTAAATATTTCCAGAAATAATTATTTCCTTCAGAAAAAAAAAAAAAAAGATTTAAATGGATATGGTGAGGAGTAGTTAGATATTTGGTCAGCAGTTACCTAACAGTGACCCCTGGAAGTATGAGTGCAATGCATAATCCTGATCCTGTAACTGTGTATTTTTATTCTGATACTTTCATCAATGTGAACTGAATTAAAGCTTAAAGTCAGTCAAACTTGTAAGTTAATGTTTAATGCTTAAAGCTAAGCAGTCTCTTACTTGCCTTGTGAAACAAACGACAAAGTCTCATATTTAACTATTTGCCAATATTTATTTTTTCCTACCCAATTTTAATGAGAAAGGTATACACTAAAAGTTTTTTTGTTTTGTTTCTTAAAGGCGGGGGATATATAGCAATTACATCCAGTTAAAAAAAAACTTGCTAGTAAAAAGTGGCAAAAATGCTACTTTATTCACTAAGACATCTGGTAATGTTTACTTACGCCCTTACGCCTTTACTTAACCTACATATTTACCTGCTTCAATTAGCACATCTACCATAATCTGGATATACAGTCTGTGTGTAACCTAATAGAATTCCACTTAAAATATCCAGACATTATCATATAATGATGAGTAGAAATATTTAAGTTATGATATCCTAATAATTCTGAATTCTTGTGAAGTATGTACATTTGGCTACAGTAGTAGATTTTTTCTCCACATTTATTTCCCTTCATTACTAAAAATCTCACAGAGAACAACTGAAAAAATGTGTGAGCAGGAAATGTTGAACGAATTTTTGCTTTCTGACTGAAACCCTGAAGTAGCCTTTCAAACAGATGATGTATCCATCATCGGTAAATGTGAGCTTAGCAGCCTTTTTGAAAGTTGGTGCTTATTTAAGAAAAAAAGAAAAAAAAAGAAAAAAAAAGATGTTAGCTATAAGCAGATTATTAATTTATACTACTTTTTCTGTAATAACATGTATCGGATATCGTGCTGAAATATCTATACTTCTTTTTAGGTCTGTTACAGCAGTGTTTCTCCCACAACTTCTTCATAAGGCTAGTTTTCTCAATATGTACCTGTCAATCTTTCTAAGTGAAATAAGATATATTTCCTGTTGTACTTTTATCTGTATTGTTACATTTTTCTCCTATTGAAAAACCTCTATACAGGATCTCCTATTTTTGCCTTGGGCAATAAGTTCTTTGATATGGAAATATTGTGAATAATATAAAATTTGGGAGTAGTGGGAATTTTTTTCTTAATACATTCGAACTTAATAGTCAACAGTTTTCATTTTGAAAATCTGTTTCTGAATAAATCACTGTAGGGCAAGGCCTGTCCCAAAGGTACAACCTGAACAGGTAGGTTATGAACCAAGAAATACAACAGTCACTGGAATCTGAGGAAGTCTCTGGTCAGGTGGAATTTCTCCATCAATTCTCTGCAC
>NW_010583348.1:58878-172284 GCF_000705375.1 Tinamus guttatus | reverse complement strand
ACTTAGCGTTGATCCAGCTTCACAAACCTACTGTGTACCTGTTGGCCTAGAAAGCATCTCTCTTTAAATAAAAAGAGTAAAAAGTGTATTTAAAGTATAAGACAGTAAAAGTATATTTAAAGTAAAGAGAGTAAAAGTATATTTAAAACAGCAAGAGTATCGCTGCAGGAAGAGCCTTTTTGAGCTGGGATTAAAAAAAAATGAAACAAACAAACAAAACAACTTACCCTACTGTCAGAGGTATAGAGGAAATACTCTTTCCGAAACAGCTGAGCTTTCAGAAGTGGGGGACCATTTTCATTCCTTTTCCAGTGAATCAAAATGATATTGTTTGTGTAGGAGAAGCAAGGAGGGTTAGTCATTTTTGCACACAATGCACTTGGCCCAGACTGGCTTGCAAAAAAGGAATGAAAATATGGCTTCAAAAAAAAACATTTTCCAGACCAGAAGAGGTCTCCATTGCAGATCTGATGCTCAAAGGTTACATAAATCCAATTACTCTTATTATCTAAGTAGGAAAATAACATAAAAAATGACTCAAGACTCAGTTCTGTCCTTCCCTGGAAGATCTCTCCTGTGTTGTGACACATGTTTGTGTAGCACATTCAGCAGTGCAGCTCAAAGTAGCTAAACAGCTGGTGGAATAAAGAAAAAAAATGGTTTACTTGCTTATCAGACCAAGAATTTGCATATCTTCCAAATGCTTAACCTGCAAAATACAGTGCACTGTCCTGGAAAGTCTTTGGTATAAGCACCTGCCTTAGCGATGCAGCAGGAGACTGACAGTCCTATTAAAAACAAGTTTTGCAGTAACAACCCTAGTGTGAAGGACAAAAGATGAGGAGAGGCTTGGTCTCAAATGGAAAAAAAAGTAGATTTTTCTCAGGTCTTTTCTTATTGTAAATCTGTGTAAGCTACATTGTATTTCTCTGTGTACTAACTGGAGTTCTGGATCTGTTGTTATAGACTGTGTTCAGAATAGAAATCTGAAGCTCGTTAGTGAGGAAATGATTATGTGAGCAGATAGCATAATTTGATTTTCAGGGCTATGAGTGAAAACATTTTAAAAATGTAGTGGTGGTGTTACATAGATACATACTTAATGCAGAATTATTACAAAAATAGCATTTTCTCATAATTCTTGATATTATAATTAATTATTTTGCTCTGTGATTTCAGTTAAGGTTTCATTTGGCTTTGGACTTTGAGCTATTAAAACTGTGAGCTTGCTTGTCAAGATAGTTAGCTCGTTTCTGTGATTAGATTATTTAACAGACAGCTTTTTGTTGCACATTGCCCTTGTGTTAATGAAGGCTGTTTGATATCATCCCTTTCCATGGCATTGCTCTTTTCAATGTTATGTTCTTTAATTTAATTCATGTAGTGGGCTATTGAAGTGCCCAATGAACTAGCCTTCCAAAATTCATAAATAAATAAGAATAAAAATATAGTCCAAAAGTCAATTGCAAGGAATATTTGTTCTCACAGTTATTGCAACATGGCCAGTTCCTTTTCACACTTCTGCTGACGTTGTTAAAGAATTATGTTTGCAAGATTTTATGTTTTGATTTTATGTTTTAACAGGTTTAGCCTTGCTTTTCCTCTCCATTACCTTCCAATCTTTACAGCCAGGATAGCCAAAATCCTGTGTTCTCCTTTACTGAGTCCTATCTGATTCTCCAGATCAAAGTTTGAAATTGCAGAGCTTTAGCAGCTTCCCTTATGCTTTCCCCTCTGTGTGTTTGCTGGGCTTCCTGTGTCCGTAAGCCCAAATCTGCTTTCCCTTATTCTTAGCTCTCTGGTTTTGGTCAAGTTGACGCTGTGTCTTGCGTACAGAAAGACGAAAGGACGGCTCCAGCCTTCCTTTGCTCAATCTTTTGAACAAAGCCCGATCCTTCTGTGCTTCGCTGGATTGGAAGTTACTGCGGAGTGGGGTGACGGCGTTTACGCAGCGCGCGCGCCGAGCCGCTCGGTGCAGCGTTGCTGCGCGCAGTGCTGCCCGCGGGCGCTCACCACGGGCACCGTGGCTGCCGATCGATCCTTTGGTTCTGCTGTGATGGATGTTGTCAAGTCATCAGCCACGCTGTAGATACCACTGCTGGAAAGAGACCATCGCACAGTTTGCGGTGGAGCTTTTATATGTGTGTCTGATACCAATCTGCTTCTGTCAAAAATGGTTAATAGGCTTTTCTCATGGGGCCTTTTGAGGCCCCTTCTTGTCACTGGTATTAGGAGACAGGCGGTGCTGTTGCAACCAGCAGTCAGAAAACAGTTTAAAACTTCAGGGGTTAAAAATCAGCATAGAATCACTGATACTGACACCTCGTCTATTCAAAAGATACAGGAGAAAGCAGGAGGCCTCTGACCTTTTTTACACCTTGAAGTAGGAAAGCAAGGAAAGAGGAGCTTCCAGACTTCTGTAAGGTCTGCCTCCGTTTGTAGGTAAAGAACTATTCCGGTTCTGCAGGTGCTCTGGATAGTCTTCTGCTGTATAGAACTATTACATTTTTAAGGGAAAAAGTTACTTCTCCAACTGTTAGACTGTTTGCTATTTTAATGTGTGTGACTCTAATGTTTCTTACCTCATATAGATATGCAAAACACAAGCATATAGCTATGCCTTTTAAGCTATATTAAACTATATGAGTCTGTAGGAATGGAAGTTCTGAATATAACCCTCTCTTGTTTCAGCTTGATGATTTTCTCCCAGAAAGCAGCATCTCTTACTGTAAGGAAAATATAAGCAGAAATGTCTGGGGATTTTTTGTTCTTGTTTTTTGTTTGTTTGTTTTTATTGTTTTAATTTTTATTTTGTGTCGCTATACATTAAATAGAAGTTAAATGAATCCTTAGTAACAATTCCGTCTTTCTGGTTTGTTCAGCTTATTTTACTACTCGTGTAGCATTTCCTTAAAGCTTAACAGTTTTACCTCTGCTAAGTTGGTTGGAAGATTGAAAAATGTAGGAACTTGGTAGCAGTAGGAACTTCGAACGATTTCTTTGTATCTGAATTATGTATATTCTTATAATATTTAATACTAAAAGCATGTTTTCCTTCTTAAAATGCAAGTGAGAGTTTGAAATTTTTAAATGTTCAGTGATGTCTGTATGCTCTAAAGCTGCCCAGAGCTTCCAAAAGGACAGTGTACACTGTAGTGGTAGTGAATTACGCCAGCAATTGCCAGCTTTAATGCACTGCTGTACATACGTGCAGTAACAGAAGAGTCGTCAGGCTGTAAACTAGACTATGGCCTATGTCCAGCATGGGGAGAGCAAGAGTCATTCCAGGGAGGACAGCTGAATTTCCAAACAAAAAAATTCAATATTTGATGAACTTTCTGACAAAGATTAACAGTATTTTTAATACCATGCTAATGTCTGTAGCAGAGTAGACTATAATATATCAAAATGTAGCAGAATGGAAGTCCTGCAGGTTGATATAATGAGAACTATTATTGTCACTTAGAAGATTGAACTGTTTCATTTAAGCAGTTCTGAATGCCAAAATGCTGAAAGTAAAATATCAGTAGTTGTTAACTATAATGATTTTTAAATCAGGATCATTAAACAGAAAGATTACTGCAGAAGCCAATGATGAAAGCTGAGGCAATAATACATCCATTTAGCACGCATTTAAGATGTTGCAAAGAATGTGAGTGGTAAAGTCAACAATTCGTGATTTAGAAAATCCATCTTCAATCTTAACCATTTTTCTGTAAAACAAACAGATTTCAAGTCTTGCAGTAGTCCTTATTGGTAAGGTGTGCTGGATATATCAAGAAAAGATGCAAGCTACTGCTTGGAGAGGAGGAAATGATATATTTTCACAGGACCATTTTTTTTTTCTACAGTAGTTTTGTAAAAAGGAAAAAAAAATGTTTTGTTCATCTAAACTTGTATTATAAATCTATGGAGTTGTCAAATTGAGATAAAGCTTTGTTATTACTTGGCTCCTCTGCTACCTAGCAGGAACAATTCTATATGGGTAACCCTTTGCCTTTGGAGAATGATACTCCTTGAATATCCATGGACCAAAGAGCTCTTTTGTCTTACAGCATAACCAAGTTGACCAATCTTAACCTCCTCCTCCACCCTAGCAGGTACACAAGGAGACTTCCCTTGTTGCTTAGTTCTGTGCAAATAGATTTGTCGGGTCGGAGTGGATATGGTACTACCAACTATCAAGAGGATCAAGAGGAAGGAACAGCCTGGGGTTTTTTTGTTTGTTTTTGTTTGATTGATTTTTTTTTGGTACTGTCCTCTCTTCCCTGGATTTCTGCAGATTCTGAGTTTTCATTTGATTTTGGTATCTGAAAAGATACATGCTTCTTTTACGGCGTTTTTGGTAAGTAGAAGGTTTGGGTTCTTATCTCCATTTCCTTTCATATATTATATTGACCTATTTCTCAGTAAAAGCACTAACAATATTCTTTTCTTCTTTCATAGGAACACAAGTATTTGAGACTTCTCTTGTATTTTTTTTTAATTGGGCAAAGCTTCGAAGAATACTCTGTTAGAGGGAATGCACATGCACACAGACGTACACCATGTAAACCTGAATATCCTTGTAAACCACGTTTAAAAATGATTATAATGGGTCTATTCCAGTTTGAGGCAGAGAACACAGATGTAATATGTGGTCAAAAAATTAATGAACCAAGCAAAAAGCAATTCTGAACAGATTTACTTGTGTTCCCTCCTGCTGGAAGGTTCAGTGTCTTTGAACAGTGCTGACAAAGGTGTCTCTTGGGCTGCAGCGTAAACTTGAAGTAACCTCGGGGGTTGAGCCACCTCCTTGGTAACTGTAATCACTAAAGAGCACCCTTAGAGAAAACAGATTCTTAAACTGACTGGTAGAATTCTAAATTCATTTACTTTGAATTCCCATCAGCCATTTATTTTATACTACAGCCATAAAACTGTACATTTATCCCTTTTATATTTGGGCTGCAATTAGTTTATTGGACTTCTGAGTCCAAATCAACTTGAACTGACTGGAAAGCATGGTTTATTCCCATGCCATATATGTTATTAGCATTTTAAAGCATGACTCATTTTAAAATCTAAAGGGTTGATTTTGAGCTGATTTAAGCCTACAAAGTTTATGAATTCCCTTTCACATGCCCATTCTTTAATGAGAAATTGTCCTGTTATGGAACAACAACAAAAATGATTAGAAGGCTTAGAGTTAACAACCAACAGGTGAATAGAAATCTACAATTATGTAATGCTATTGTGATGCAGCATTTATTGCTTACATTTTTGATAAGCAATGTGGGCTGTCCAGTGATTTTCTCTGGATATTATCTGGAGGTTTCACATCTTGCCTTTTAGAGGCTGTTTGTTGCCATTCAGGTGTAAGTTATGTGCCTGCTCAACTAAAACATGGTTGTAGTTTAATTCTAACAGTGATGAATTGCTGAAGTGAATTTGTGCAAACAGGGAAATTGAAATTAAATTCATCACACTAAGAAAACCATTCCTCCCCATGTAAATTAGTAGCTTTTCTGCTAAAATCAATTTGTTGTGGTAAATTATGCAAAAATTCTCGAAGGACTTAGGTAGGTGATTTATTATACTCTTGGCTGTTTCATAATATTAGAAAATGAAATTTATTCACATGATGTTAGATGGCATAAGCTGAGAGCTTTAGTGACAATCTGTGTTTATTAAAATTAATCTGAGTTCTCTATGTTGACAGTTCCCACAATATTTGGACATAATCTTTGAGAGATGCTTTTTGCTAAACCATATACAAGTGTTCATCTTTAGAACAGAACAGATCAATTACTTCCGTAACACAGGACCATTCAACTGTTCTAATAATTTGTAATTAAATTCATTATTTTCATGAAAACTCTTTATGGTTTGAATTCTTAAAACACCAGAGCTTAGAAATCACCTCAGAAAACAAGCACCTCCTCAGATCTTTTTAACAATGTAAAGTGGGAGTTATTTGAAAACAATTTAGGCATCTTGTTCAGGGTTCTGTAAATCTGATTTGTAGTTCACTCATGCCAAAGGAGTTCCCCAGCAGAGAACCTCCGTGTTCATCTTACATTTTTGTGGCTATAATTTGTTTTTGAGGGGCTTTAAACCCCTAAAAATTACACAAATACTTAATGAAGTGAGATACCATGAGGGGAAATAGGATTCAGTTGAGTAATTAACGACTGTGTAATAAAGCATTTAAACAAGGAAACATATTGAAGATAATGAATACGGGTTTATATTTGGTATTTCTTAATTGCAGAGTGTTTGGCTTGGCAATATGAATTGTATGTGTATTCTCCTAAGGTTTTTTTTACTGTTGTCCCCCTTGGGAATTAACAAGCTCTAGTAAGTACAGCAAATCAGTCCTCCATCAGTGACCTCTGCCCATTTTGTGACACTGGCATCAAGCAAAAAGCTACCTTGCCAAGGAGATAAAAAAACCCACCCCAAAGAAAGAAAGAGACTAAAGGGTAGAACTGCACTTAGCCAGAACACAGTTACCAAAAAATAATGAAAAGGCACATTTCTAAACCAGAATGGTAATGCAAAAAGAGTTGTTACTTTCATAGTAAGTTCATAATTCTAATGATTTGTAGTAACTTTTTATAGAGAGAAGTGTAAAACAACTTTAAAAGTTGCTACTACGTCTCCCTTTAATCATTAGGTTTCATAAATTAAAAAATATATCATGCAAAATATTGAACTTGAACTTCTGTATCTGTTTTAAGCCTCAGAGAACTTGCCTGCATTATGTGAGAAGTTTCTAAATATTTTTATGATATTTCAGTTAAATGGGTTACAGACAAAATGTGGATACATGTTCTAGCAAACAATATCAGCCAAAACCAGTATTTTATCACAAAGCTACTTTACGTTTCCTAATGTGCATCTAGACGTGATGGTTTATACTGTGTGTCAAGTCAGTGAAATGCAGAAGCAGGTCTGCAGGTCGGGTGCAGCTTTGTGAGTGTTCGTTACGTTGTCAGCAGGTTGCAGCAGCCTCAAAGGTAATGCTGGATGTGCGGCTGGATGAGAAAATGTGAGCACACAGGTGACCACATTGAGTGACCATTGAATCCAGCATCCGCAGCGTGGTTTACAAGTGCTTTCCTAAACCTTGAGCTCCAGAAACTTTCTTATGTGGGGTAATAGAGATCATAGATTTGGGAGCATGATTTCTTTGCAAAGAGAGGAACAGTCAATTAGCCCTTTTTTTTTTCCTCAAAAAAGAAAAAAGAAATAAGTGCGTAAGGGTAGACTTTATGCTTTTATGTAATCATTATTTTAGAAGTGATAATTTTTACATTGAAAAGATACTTAGTAAACAATCTAAGGAGGAGGAAAGACTTGAACAAAGATGGAGATATGGTGATGTGCAGTACTGAAAAATGCCTGCAGTGCATGGCAGTGAGATAATAATTTAAGCGAGTATGTGCCACGTGTAACTGCCGAGAAGGCTTGATTCGTCATCAGGGATCAAGGCTTGAAGATTTTGGATGGTGTTGGCATAATTCCTTCCAAAACAAAAAACAATCCTTTTTTTTTTTTTTTTTTTTTTTTGAATACATTCCATGTCTGTGCAATGTAGGTGTGAATCAGGCCCCTGGGATGGGCCCGTGAGCATTTTGCTGGTAGAAATATCCTTATCTGAAAAGAGGGAAGCTGCAGTAACGTAAGAGTTATGTTTAAACAATACTTAACTAACTGAACTCAACTCCAAAGTAGCCAGAGCTTTCAGTGTGCTCTGGAAGCAACATGCAGAGTGACAGGAATATGGGCAGAATGAATTGCTGTCTGTGAAAGACTATGCAATCATATCTGTGATATTTCTATTACAGTTCTTGTCACAGTAGGAGAGTGAAGTGCTGCTTTCTAAAGACTGATTTGCCATTAGTTAAATTAATTCTTTAATTCTAGACTTGTGAAATGAAACCTGAAAGCAAAGTCTTTGGCATGCTAGACATACGATTGTTTTGCCATGCTTGCCGTGTTTTTTAACATGGCAATTGGATAATCATGTCACGTGTTTTCTAGCCTTTGAGTTTCTTAAGTTCTGGAAAAAAAGAAAAAAAGAAAAAAAAAGTTAAGTTCTATTTCCTCTTTATAAGAATATTGTATAAAAGAAGAAATCAGTATATAATACGCCTGGAAAGCTTTTCCTCTATACTATGTGGTTGCTACCATCAGATACAATGGTATTTGAGTTTTATAGAGTCATGTATATTTAAAAATATTATCTTAAAGGCATTGTGACACTGAATAGTTATGTGATTTACATAAGCCTTATGCCTTAAACAATAGACTGTTCTTCTTCCGAAGCAAATCAATCCTCCAGTAAAAAAAGGGAACTATAATCATAATTAAAACCATTTTTATGGCACATTGCTGTTTTTTAAAATTCATTTCCTGCACTATTAATGTTCAATAAGTTGGTCGGGAAAAGTAGCTCATCATTTATTGAAATAACTTTATTTTGCCTTTGTTCATTTACATTAATAAAGTCAATGCTACAAAGAGTTCTTTTCTTTTAGAACTTCCAGGTCGTGGAGCGCCTCGACAATCTCGAGTATGAGGAAACAGTTTTCCTCAAGTAGGAAGACGCAAAATAAGCAGTCTCATGTAGTGAGGCATCCACTAGATGGCAATAGTGGGATAATTTCATAAACCTTAAAACTTTTATGAGACTTTGCTCTCCTTTTGATACTGATTTGGTAGTTTAATTTGGGTCAGAGAGAGAGGCTGCAACAGAAGTTGCTTGCTTTGTTGTCTTCTTGCTTTCAGAAATATAATATGATTATAAATATAGAGCATAAAATTGCATGCAAACCTCACTGACCTTGTTTAAAATATTTTATATTTTCCGATTGGTCATTGATATTGCAGAATTTCTCCTATGCATAATGTTGTGAATGACATTTATCTTCTCTCCCTCCATCCCAATTCTTTGCCCATGACGGGACCAAACTGAAGTATTTTGAGCATCTGTATTTGTCAGAGGATTGCAAGAATGTTTGTTTGGTGCTAAGTCCTAGAATAAATGTCCTGGTTTTCAGGGATGCTCAACATCTCCCAGTTCCCATACATTGAATGAGATCTGACTGCAAATAGGAGTTTTTCCAGACAAGGATGTTAGTTCAGAATATCAAGAGGTATTGAATACCTGATGCTGGTAAAAATAAGCCCTTAAGAGCTTATTCCTGTACCGTGCTACATTACTCACATTGCCTCAAAAACGAGCTATTAAAAAAAAAAAAAAAGGCAGGGGTTCCTTTTCGTTGTTCTCCTTCCTTAGTTAAGCAGTCTGTGGCTCACATTCATACACTTCGAAAAGTCATTTTCGAAATTCCTGTTATCTTTCTTACCACTGCCTTAGAAATTCGTACTACCCTTCCCATCTGCTGTTGACGTGAATTCAACCTCTTGTTATCAACCTCATATCGCCTAAACTAGTTATTCAAACTTCAAGGCTAGATAGGATAACTCATCCTATTTCTATTCAATCAATTTAAATATTTA
Source organism: Tinamus guttatus (assembly GCF_000705375.1). Next base: position 162,774 of record NW_010583348.1, on the reverse strand, counting down.
ATTTTAGCAATCTAAAAGGTAGATTGAATAAATCACATCCATTGGTCCCACTATCATGTTTAGTAAACAACCCATACTTTATATTATGATTTAGCATGATTATCCTTTAAATTAGGAAGTCTCTTTCAGGTGTGCAAATAAAACTTTTGTTTTTACTTATTTTTACATCTGCTGTCTCCTTTAACTGAGGGAAAATTTCAAAAATTACATATAATTCCATATCCAATAAAATGCACAGTTTTTTTTCTTTTCTGTTTTTCTTTTAGCAGAGAATATAGAACCAATGGTCTCCCAGGTGAGGAAGGACAATTAACTATTAATCAAATCTCCAGTATATTCTAATTTGACACTAATTACTTTGTTATAATTCATTAATAAATATTTAATTTGGCCTTGAGCATGTTTATTCCAGTAAAGAACTGGCACGCAGCTATTGTTTCTTGTGGCATCAGATCTACAACCATTTGGCAGCAGGATTAGATTCTTAAAATGCACAAGTTAAGGGCAGAGTTTCACTGTGGCCTAATACAAATGCAACCAGTAGGTTAAAAAATTCTACAATATCAGCATTTTATTTTAATTTTAGCATTTAATATATACTTTATACACTATTGTGAAACGATAACAAGCATTATCTTCATGCATAGTAATACCCATCTCTTAAGACATATGCTATGTTTTGATCTCAGTTTGTCTCATGGGCAGTAAAATATCAAGTTTCCCCAGAACTCTGTTTACACAGCAGTTAAACATAATTAGTGATGTGTTTGCATACAGGTAATCTGAGGAAAAACATTTTAGCTCTGACACATTCTGACCCGTGATACCTTCAGGCCTTCCAGTGCTGTTACAGGAGTCAGAAGTTCTTCTGTAGTGGGGTGCATGGTTTGTAAAAGTTGGCATTCACACTTTAAGGAACTCAATACCACCAGTCACTCCAGAAAACGCTTGTTTTTGTGACTTACTGAATGTTACCGTATGTGACATACATGGAAACACAATCACAGGTCTCTTGCTCCCATTTAACAATGTTGTATTAAATCAAAAGACTGTCCTATTAAAAAGGTGCCAAATGCTTTCGCTTGTCAAACACAAGATCCTGAGAGAGAGAAGGAAGTTAAATCTCTGCTTCTTGAAAAGGGCAAGTGGTGAGAGACTGTTCCTGCCCACTGCCGTGCTGATTTTGCAGATGTTCCAGTGCAGTGCATGAAATGTTTCAACTGTTTTTAAGTTCACTTGTTCTTTTCTCAGAAGTTGCATGAATTTATTGCATAAAAATAGCTGTACATATATACTTCTGGGTTATATATATTTGTTATATACGTATTGCCTATTATTTTTGCATAGGTGTTTTATTCTTCTGCCCTTTGATAGAAGCTAGATTCCAGGCCACAGGTTTTGGTCCCTTCCCGGAAAAGACAGTGTTTAGGTTCTCAAGGAGTTGAGTCTATGCTCTCCAGAAAGAGGGACTTGAATTTCCCCTCTAAAAAAATATCTCAGAGGAGGCCAAAAAAATGTCATTGCCAAATATTTAATTGAAACTTCAATGTAAATTACTTCTGAAGCAATTGGTACTCATTCTCAAGTCAACTTTAAAGATCTCTCCTGAAAAAATTCAGCTATTGTTCATCAACAGACTATATTGTTGCTAAATATATGAAGTTTATCATATACAATACTTACATACAACAGTTGTTCCAGATTCTCAGCATTCATAATTTCATTATAGGGTGATCTAGAGAAATATTTTGATGGATAGATTCAGGGAATGGTGCATGTTATGTTCAGTATAAACGGGGTTTTAAACTCTTTGGTTGTCTCTGTCAAGGTAAATGATCCTTATTCAGTTTCTTTCTATTTGTAAATGCAAATATCTGAATGAATTAAAGGTAGTAGGCAATGAAAGAAATGTAAAAGTTTTCTTGTGTGCATGAGAACGTGAAAAACAGACAATTTCTTTTAATGTTGAACAGACTACAGTCTGTTGAATGTTGAACAAGGATTGACAATCACTGTAACGTGCAAACAGGCCAGGCTGTTGCCTAGTATTTGAACGATTTTCTATGTTAACAACATAGTTACTTGTTCAAATACTTGTTCCTGCAGAAATAAGAAATAAAGAAAATATACTTGAATTTTCAAAATAGCTATTTTTGCCTTGCATGTTTATGGTCATGGTCTACGTTATAACTGTTAGTGTCCCAGATATTAATAACTTACATATGCAAAGATTAAAGACAGATATTCCCTTTTTCTCTTCTTTTTTCCTATTGCTAACATTTGAAAGCTTGATTCACCTCCTCTGTACCTAATGATTGGATATTAAAATCAGATAAGTACACTAAGCTTTCATGCTGACTTTAAAGGAATGAAAGGAGTGAGTTCAATAATATGTGGCTTTAAATTCCTCTGAGAATTAATTTTTCACCTGTTCATTAATATAGACGTGAGGCAGAGTTCCCATAATTGGAACAGCCTTTTGATCTAACTCATTGAGTATAGTCTTAGCTGATTTCCACTAGTAATCAGTGCAAGAGAAATCTAGAAACAGTTGTTTAACCAAACAACTTGGATTATATACCTGTTCCTAAAAAGTGCTGTTACTTTAACAGTAGACACCTATGAAAATGCTCTCTGCTTTTTTGGAGAGTCCCAGGTGAAAGTACCTGCATCTTACCTCCTCTGCTATGTGTGTGCTTAAAAAATAAAAAGGCCCAAAGAAAGAGACTACATAGATGAATGAGCAAAACCCGTTTCCATAGTCTCTGTTCTGTTTGTATCAAGAGTGATACAAATGACTCCTGAACAGAGACATAAGCATTAATTTCAGGCTTTTTGGTGCCGTGAGGCAGCATATCCTTATGTGGATAACTGATGTCCGACATTCCAAATCCAAATCCATGCTTAGTTCCTGTTTCTTTTGTCTTAGCCATGGAACCACTAGCAACAGTGAGATTGAAATAGTGCAGAGTCCACATCTCCTACCCTGCTTTATTGGAGAAGCAGGATGGAATGAGCCTCATTCCCCTGCACCGCCCTCCCGCTGGGGTAGGTCACCTGGCAGCAGAACGGTGCCCTAGGCCGAAGGGAGCCCTGAAGGTCGTCTGGCCTGACAGCCTGCTCCGAACGGGTGGGACAACATTGGATACGAGCTTCACAAAGAAAACTTAAAATCTCCTAGAGAGAGGCAGTTGGTTAGAAAGATTGAGGGAGAACATTTCTTTCCTGTAACTCATTATCACTACAAAAGAAGGAGCTGGTTTATAAATAAAGCTTCAATTCAATGAGTTTTAGAACAGTGATGAAATAATCTGCACATGGACTCTAATTGCCATTGTGGAGATGATCTCTGCTGCTTCTGTTTGTCTGTGCAGAGACAAGTTTTGCATTTTGATGCTGGATACTGCTGCAGGTTTCTGTGTGAGGTATTTTATTTTATTTTATTTTATTTTATTATTTTATTTTATTTTATTATTTTATTTTATTTTATTTTATTGCATAGACAGGATGCACACAGTAATTGCAGGGAATTTTAAGCATACCATCCTCTACTATGTTCATTTTTCAGGATTGGTATGTATTCCCAGGACCACTTTATCTCCTTTTAATACAAATCAGAATTAATTGATTTTCAAACACTGCCAGTGAAAAAAGTCTTCCCAGAAGTCAGTGCAGAATTTTGTCCTATGTGTTTGATTTTCTCTGATATATGATTTCCTAGTTTTCTGTAGCAATTCTTCATGCTAAATTACTCTCATGTCCTTCCAGCTTTTTAGAGTAAGTCAGATATTCCTTTACTGGTAAAAGGAGAAAATCAGAGCTTCAAAAGTTTTGCAGGAGATTAGAATCTCTCTGTAGTCTTATATAATAGTTTTCTTTAACTTTAATTCTATTTATTTATTTATTTGTGTGTTTGTTTGTTTTATCTGCTGAGGAAGAGAGGTCACAGTTTGGCACTGTCTGTATTTGAACACCTCTGCTGGTGGGGAAGGGCACCTGTCCAATTCTAGACAGGGTGGTTCCTTTTTTGATATCATAATCAAATATAGAAGTCTCAGCTGGAGAGAGGCACTTTTGTCCTGCCACAGATTTTGTTCCATATATTACTTTCTTACCTGATTATCAGGCTAAATGCAAAATAGTAAGTTGATTTCCTCCATAGCTCAGTGGATGAGACCCGTGTGGGCAGATTGCGGTAGCGAGGTAGAACACAACCCCTCCAACTTGCTGCCAGACCAGGTAAAGAAGAGCAAGAAATGCCAGTCACTTTGAGAAAGCATACATTTTATTTGGAGACATAGAAAGGTATATTTAAATGAATGCACATTAACAATCAGAATAGTTGGTTGAATCAACTCTGCTTGCAAAAAGTAAATATCTATGTTCATCAGTCAAAGTGTATATTTGGGCTTTTTATTGACTTTAATAAAGTGAACAAGTTGAAATGGTTTTGGTTAATGATCCAATTACATTCAAACAAGATTACAGTCATGCAGAGTGTTGTGCTTAACTGAATTGTTATGAAAAAAGCTAGTAGCTTTCTTTTCATCTCATACTCCCAACAATATAGTGAAGAATCAACATCACTTGTCAGCCTGAATTCGTGATTTTTCTCTCCAAAGTCCTCCATTTTTTAATTTTAATGTAATTTTTATTTTAATGAAAGATACTGATTCTGAAATGCAGCCAAGCCTTCCAATCAATACAGCAATAGGGGAACAATAGGGAATTATTGGCAGAAAATTCACCTGTGCTGAAGGATATTCTGTTTTGTGCATGCCATTGAGTTTGAGAGTTTTGTATTACATTAAGGTCCTAGTAGCCAAAGCATCAGTTTGAAATAACCCAATTTGGATGTGCTATGCCTGATGAAATTTAGGTCCAAACACTGAAACCTTCAAACTTTACATCCTTGTAAAATAGCATAAAGCATGAGTTTGAGAAAACAGTTAGCATTCTTAAATGGAATACAAATAACTTTGAAAGCCAATTAACATTAACAAGACTTTCTGCCTAAAACATCTGGCTGAAAAGGCTTTTGTCAGGGTGAGACTTCCATTGCTTATTCAGATTATGTCCGTGGGTTTTTAGCCCTTTTTCTCTGTCATTTCTTTTTCATTCCTGCGTCACAGAGATGTTTTGGTCTTTCCACTTCTCTCCCAGACACGCATCACTCCACAGATTAATAACAGATGAACCCCCTGTGTCTTCACGTGCTCTGCATAAGCCTTTGTTCTGGTTTGTGACGTATGGCTGTGTTTTCTGGGAAGATTTCTTTGATTTCCACAAATGCCTTTGTAATATGGATTGGGTGATTATATTTGCCAGTTATCGTGAATAAAAAGCAGCTGTTTGAATTATCAGAGCTTGATAAGTGTAACTCCATTCATACCATAGTATTTTGGAACTCTTACCTATATCCTAATTATTATGATAATTCTTTAAAAATATTATTTCTTTTTTGCCAGTATATATTTTTTTTAACTCTAACAGAATTCAGAATGAGAGCACTGTGCAATACCTGCATATATCTGTTTTCCTTAAAGCAGTTTTATATAGCAAAGGAAATAATAAAAGTCCATGCTGTGTGTAGCATAGTTACATCCCTATAATATGTGTTAAGTATCTTTGAATGAGGCATTCAGCCTTGGTTGATCACATAGGCTGTTTTCCTGCTGTGTGTAACAAATTCCTGTGGACATGTAAATATGGAGATGCTTAATTATTTACAGTTCAGGTTAATTTTCAAAGCAAAGCTCATTAATTATTGTAATGCTAGAAACTCAATGTGTTGTTGCAGTGAAGATACTAAATTAAAATATCAAATTTGGCTAATTATATGTTATTCTCTTGAGGAGCTGAAGTTTAACTAAATATTGTTATTTACTTTGCAAAACTGTAATTACACCTATTATAGTTTTGATCCTGAAACATGATTAGAGCAAAACTTTAACTGCTGAAGGTACAACAGTGGGGCATTTTTCAAGAAGGTAAGATTAAAAAGAAAGATCTAAAAAAAAAACTAATGTAAAAATGTGTTCTTAAAAATCTGTTACAGAACAACATACTGTTAAATTCTGGACTATTTAAGCAAATAATTATGTATGTAATATGTAAGGGGCCTTAAAATAGCAAGGAGCCTGACTTCTGTGAATAACAAGAAGAAAGGGAGATCTGTTCCTCTTTCCTGAGGAGCAAAGGCGAGTGAGAGAAGCTAACTGGATTAGTCAGGGCTCACTTAATGTCAGTTTTGGATGGATAGGATATATTTGTTTGAAAATACCCCTTATAGTAAGTTTAAATTTCTTTCTGTCTGCAGATCTCAAAGCAAGAAGCCTTAGACCAAACAACAGCCCTACCCAATACCGTGAGTGTTTCAGTGAAAGCAGAGGAAAAGGCTCCTGCACCATGATTTGCTATTTTGCTTTAATGACTCAAGTGATTTCTTCCTCAAAAGGATCAGCTGTGAGGGATAATTTGGCAATACTGGTAGTGGCAGAGAGTAGGGGGAAGGAAGGGAGGGGTTCAGTGGTGATAAATGGTGAGCTGCTTTCTTGTGGCTGTTTACACCAAAATCTTGTGTGGGGTTTTCTGGTGCAGCCTTCAAGTGTCTCCACGGAGGCTGGGCTCAGCTGGAGAGCATCAGGGTTCTGCGGTTTCAGCAAAGTTAAGGGATTGACCTGTCCATCGTGGAGACTTCCCTGACGCTGTGAAATATGATGTGAAGGAGATCTAAATGGTGAAAGGATGTGGTATTAGCTTACTGTTAGTACCCCTGCTTTCATAACTGTAAGTGAAGGTAGTTTTACCTCCTGCTAATTGTTCTGACTGCTTTAAGGAGTTTTGTTGTTGGTTGGTTGTTTTTAATTGTTTGTTTGTTGCACTGATTTGTAGTTTGTTTGCTTAAGCCCACTAATATATTGTTTGGAAGTGAATAACCATTACTTATTCTTGCATAGCCCTCATTAAATCTTCTGAGTGGGTGCTTAAAATGATACAATTCTAAGTTTGATCAGTTACCACTGCAGAGGGCTGCATATGCTGTTAAATGCAAAGTGGAAAAAGGATTACCGCTATACTTTACCTTTCTATGGCACTGTTCAGTGAAAGGAACCAAAGCAAATTGTGTTCACTTAAAAGTCAAAATATGGTATAGGAACAGAGCATTATAATCTTACAGGGATGGGGCAACTGTGTTTCTAGCAACTGCATTATTTAAACTTGTGTAAGAATAGGTTGGGGCATGATGTGATGCCACTCCTCATGTTTTTGGCTTTCTCTTGGAAATTTTTGGAAAAACTAGTATACAAATAGCTAGCAGCAACCAGACAACCAGCTGAAGAGAATAAGGTAGTTCTGTGGTGGTATTTTTTCTTTTTTTTGTTTTTTAATGCCTGTAGATGCTATGGAAGTAACTATATCTTGTATCTAAATTGTACTTTCAAGCACCCTAGGTGGGTGTGTGGATGTTCATTAATTCATAAACCTTGTTGGTGCTGTCTGTCTAGAACAGTTAGGCCTCCGGTAACCCAGTATGTGTTGGTATTTGCAGAAACGTGACCGTGACACCACTCCTGTATTTTGGAAAGGCAGTTACAGTTATGTTTTCTGCTCTTGCTGTGGGATATATTTAATTTCTCTTTGGCTTGCATGGGGGGCAGGGGAGAAGTGTTTCTTTGACATCTTGGAGTGCTATTTGAGGCCTGTTGGAGTCAAAAAGGGAGTTGCCAACAGGCTTGGTGTGTTATCAGGGCTTGGATTTTGCAAGTAAGGGTGAATCTCTCTATGAAAGAGATTCAAGCATGCTAAATGTCAGAGGAAAACTTTTAAAAGTTTAAAAGAAATCTACATCATTTCAAAGATTATCAGATTTCTTCCAGTCCAGTGGAGAATTCCGAAATCTTCTCATCTTGGTGGTCTATTGTTATGTTATCAGTGAGTGTCTCTAACATCCATGTGTGTGTGTCGCTTGTGGTAGTAATTACTTGTTGTTTCAAGGGTAGTGTCACATGTGTTTAGTATCTTTATTTTTGGTGGCATTTTTATCTTGTAAGGTTAAATTTTGTTTGTTTACTCCAGAGAGCAGCTAAAACCTCTCCCTGAGTTCTCTGGAGCTCTTGAATCAGCACAGTGACGTGCAGCAGTAACAACAGGCTTAGGTGCCGCAAGGGAAGCACCAAGAGAATTAAAACATACCAGCAGGTTCAAGAAACCTGCCTTAAAAGCCTTCACCAGGTACTTGCTATAGACATTTCAACCTTAAGTTGAAGAGTCAAATGTGTATTTTGGAGCTTTCTGTTATGCAGAAGCTATTTAGTTCTGTGTAATTTATTCACAGCCAATTTTATTGTGTGTATAGAGAGAGAAATACACATATATATATATGTATATGTATCCATTACAATATCATTTGTATTTAGGAGGAAAAAAAATCATGATACTATAGAACAAGGTGTTTCTAGCTACGACATTTGTTCAAGTAGCAGACACAAATCAATAGGGATATTTGATTTTGATACCCTGTGCTACACATCCAACGCAACTGACGCTCCAAATCTATCCTTGCACGCTGAGAGCAGCCAGCGTGAACCCTGGATCCCTGCTGTAGACGGTGACACGCTGTCCTCGCCCAACAGCCGCCTGGCAATGGCAGGAACAGAAACGCATCTTCCCCCTCTCCCCTTTCTTCTTTTCAGTTTAAATTAGGTCTTTTAATTTGGACCCTTTTGTCTTGCTCAGCCCATAAAAATCAATGGGAATCTTTCAACAGATTAATTGGTTTTGCTCTCAAGTACATGTCGGGTATCTAAGTTCATGTGTTGTTACGCAAGTAACTAGGTTCTGTCACTGAAGACAGTAGGTTCTGGGATAAATATTTAAAATAACTTACATAACCACTAATGGGAATTTTGGATTAAAAAAAAAAATCAAGTTTTTTTTTTTTTTTTTTTTTTTTTTTCCTCAAATGAAACTGTTGTAAGACTCCACCTTTAAAAACTCAAATAAGAATTTCATTCTCAGTTCTTACCGGTCATATTTGTATTAATTCAAAATTTTGTTTTCTAATTATTAAGTAATATTCAATGATCTGAAAATTCAATAATTTACTTGGCTTTTTCTTCATGACTAGATCAAAGGATATAACTGATGATGTAATTGATTGAAAGGACCTATGGATGTGCTTGAAGTCTGAGCGTTGACTATATGAGAATAAAAGAGTAAGATTTGTGATGTGCAGGAGCTTTTGATACAAGTACTTCATCTGTGGAAGATTTTTCTAAAAACTTGTTACAGAATGAGCTTAGGTTTGGTTAAGTTGTAGTTTTTCCTTCCACTCAGCAGTGATATTCTTAAATAAACTGCCACCTTTTTAAGCCCCACCCCAGAAAAAGACAGTAATAATATTTAAGATATTTAGCATACAATTCACCAAATGCCTACAGTAGGCTAATTCCCAGGAATGATATGTGCTGCTGTACTACACTACCTGTTGAAAATCTAAGATCAGTCTAAGTTTTGCTTTTTGCTGGGAAGACTCATGCAAAATGCAGGTTTGCTGAAGTAGAATCTATGCTACAGCGTGAATGTGTCCTGCTCAGCTCCACTGTGTTGGTGTTATTAAGGGACATGAAATCTGCAAGAACATGAAAATGCACAAGTATGAAACAACCTAAATTTTATCTGTGTCTTATAAATGTAATCGGATTGATTCTTCTACTAGATTTCAACAAACATGTTGGGAACTTTATTTATTTATTTTTTCTCAAGCAAGGCACTTGCAAAGTGCTGCTATATATTTTTCAGACAGGAGATTATGGCGTCTTTCAGTAGATATTGAAATAGCTTCACATATAGTTTGGCTAAAGCACCTAAATGACTAGCAAAACTATGGGCAATTGGATAGCTTTTCACTTTAGGGGGATGTTAGTATTATTGAAATGTAAATACTTTCTTTCCTGAGATTGTCAGCATTCACCATTTTGTGTACTGCAAAGCTGCTGCAATATAAAGTGCTAGGATCTTGAAACATAGTTTGTAACAAAGCCAACATCCTGCTGTCTTAAACTACTCAACAAACTCCACTAAGCAAATGTCTCCACTTTGGGAAGGCAAATGTTTAAATAAACCATAACAAACACACTTCTCTGTAAAAGTCCCTCTTTCCAGCTGCAAGCTTCTTTATAGCATATTTATGATATTGCAAATTTTTTCAGACAGAAGATACAGTAGGAGAACTTTCAGGGTTAATAAAAATAATTGTATTTCACATTTCAAAACTTTAAACACTAAGCTGTATATGGAAGATGCTTTGGCTCTCCAGGAACCCTTGCAATGATGATGACAAACCTCTAGTAGTCAGAAGAGATTTTTCCCCATGTGTCTCATTTTAGGAATCTTCTCAACTATTAAGAAATTACACAAAACAAAGAAAAACCTTTCTGTGCTTTGTACTGTCTGAGATGGAACTGTGATGTGTATCATGGGGCAAGGAAAAGGATAAACATACGTTCTGTGGTTTATCTTTCTCAGAGATGATATCCTGTCACATACAGAGGTCAGCTCCTGTGTCCTCTGTGTGCAGCTATTGTGATCTACTGCCTTGTTGGTGAATGCAGGCAAGTGTGAGCTTTTGTCACTGCATGCGCCCATCTGTGAATACTTCCTTGGGTATTGATATTTGCTATATTGGCCTTTGTGTATTTGGTACAAAAGTCTAGGAACCCCAAAGTTCCTAACCCAAGACACAAATACTGTTTTGCTTACTTCCTGGTGCTTGCATATGCGTCCCGTCAGAATGCATCTGCTTGTTGAGGAAGGTGTGTGTCAACCCATTTCACTGACTTTGTGTAGAGCCATGGTGAAGTTTGCAGGGTTTAGTAAATGTTTAGTAGCATTTCCACATAACCTTGCAGGTTTTTAATTCAGACCTTGACCCAGTGAGTACAGTATCTCCTTTACAACTCGGGTTTGAAATAGGTAAGGTTCCTAGCTTCTTGGCCAAGAAAATATCACGGAGACTTTGAAAGGTAGATTTTTCATGCTATACAAATACAAAATTGGGCCCTTAGATGATTTGCTCTAAGCACATAAGCCTTTCACAATTGCTTCTCCATGACTGTCAAATATAATAATGCTAGTTTAATTGCATAATGTGAATAATCAGCATTTCTAGAAAACCTTTCTCTAGCCCCATCTACATTTTATTTGCCATTAAAATGAGTTTATTGCTGGTTTATTTTTCACTGCCTATCAAACAGATGTTGTTCCCTCTCCGAGGAATTTTTCTGCTTTTCCCAGTCATTCTGGCTTGGTGAGCTGCCAGATGTTTGCTTTCTCTGCTGCTTTTCATAAAAGTAGCAGGGCTATGGAAGAGCTTGCTGAAGTAACGGGAGTGTAGATAAGTGTGTGTGTGTTTTCTCTTTCTGTGAAGATGTTTCAGAGAGGAAAACAGGAAGCAGCCATATGAAGGGTATAACACATTTATAAATGTCTGCTACATCTGCATGTTTCCATTAGGGTCTCTCAGTGGGCCTGCATGATATGATCCCAGTTGTTTCCTACTCTAATCTCCTTTTTCTCACAGTTTTTCAAACTGTTTTAATAACTCAAAAACAAATGATGATAAGCTGAACTAATCATACATTCATTAATACTCGGCAATCCAAGTCATTCCCCCTGGATAAAGAAGAACAGAGGCAGAAGGAGAAAAAGACAACCCATATGGAGGATATTAAGAAGAAAACACTTGTAAATATTAAAAGATCAGGTATCATTGTCTCAATTTTAATAGATTTTTTCCCAAACTTCCTACCAGTTATGAAATAATATTCCTTAACAAAAAGAGCAATTAATATTGCTAGGATACAAAATGGAGAAACCATCTGAGAAAACCTCTTAAGTAACACGTGTAATACTTTAACTGTTAGTGTGTGTTAGGCAAATAGACTAAGATTAGCTGCGCTAAGACTTTCTGAAATATCTTTGTTATAATCTTGCTGTGGTCTGAAGTCAGACGTTGAGTCAGCTGCCATCTCCCCACCATAAAAAAAAAAAAAAAAAAGCATCAAAAATACTAGAACAGAATTGTTGCCTTTTTTCTTTATAAAAACAATTTGGCCTATTTTTCTTTATTCTAATTCGAACCAAGCTCAGCTAGAAACCTTTTGGTTGCTTAAAAGGCATTCTGAGGAAGTTTGAAACAGCCATCCTGAAAGAAAGCCCCAGTCTACAGATGCGTGTGTGTGTAGCAGAGAGACACCTCTACTGGAAACAACTTGTTTGGTAAATTAGGTGTTAAAACCTGGTGACAAAATCCACCATACATATCTAAGCCATCTGACTAAGTTAAGCCAAATAATAAAATGAAACTTTTGCTGTAGAGAATCAGACCCCCCATTGAAAATGTAAATGTTGCCAAATGTACTGCTCCCCTGTTCCGATTAATAAATCATTAAAAAACACAATTAATAAGGGCCTAGATACCTAGTGGATCAAACTGCTTCTAGGAAGAAGGAGAGCGATGGAGATGCAGTGCCAGTGCTGGTTTGAGTCTGGGGACCTTTCCACAGGGCAGAGGGAAAGAAAGATTAAGCTGTGCAATCACGTGGGAATGGAAGAGGGATATAAAACGAAACATTAAGGGTAGGGTAGGAAAATGGTGCAAATCATTTTTATTTATGTGATGAGAAACATTGCAGATATTAAGAGGGTCAGAAATTTCTTTTGATCTCTGATCTCAGCCTAAGGGTAAGTCCCAAGGTCTGTCTGAATTGTCTGCTGGTGGCAACTGAGGGAAGGCCTGTGTGTGACCTTAGCAACATCTCTCTTGTAATGCCATGGGGCCTCCTCCATGCTGTAATTTCCTATTGCAGAATAGACAAGGGTAGTTATTTTAGGTGGATTAATTCTGGACACCAATATTTTACATAACTTCACTGGTACTGAGAGTATGGGAAAGTTGTGAGCCTCTTAACACTCTTATCTGTGACTGAACAAGATGATTATTACTTTTTTTCTACAATGTATTCATGAGGTTAATAAAGACAATAGGTGAGGGAGAAAATAAGGATGGGACTTAGTTCAATACAATATAATTCATTGTGGTTCACAGCTAAAAGTTCCTTCAATTTCTAAAAGAAATGTGAACAATTGAGTGTTTTCTGTGTCTGATCCAATATAGGTTCTCACTGAAAGGTAAAGACTCTGTGCCTGTTTTTATTTTTCAGAATTTCTAATATAAGGAACACAATTTGAGGAGTAAATGTGCTGGTTACCTCCCAGGTAATCAATATAGCTGCAACTGCCAGAGCAATGTGATTGCATTTAACTTGGATAGAAATTGTTGGGTTTTACAACCTAGCTTTTAAAAACATCAATACTAGCAAAAAAGCAGGAACCAGCTTGACAAGAAACTTAAAGGAGAAAGGGTGGTGACAGAAGAATAACGATTTGAATGTGAGTGTTTTGTGCTTGAAGTATATGAATATTCACTGTGAGTGAAGTATCAGTTGAATGCAGTGCATAACCACCTCCTAAATTTTGGTGTGTGATGGGTCCCATTGATTCTGAAATAGGATTTACAGGCTTGTTTCTTCCTTTTTCTTAAGGAAATAATTGCAATCTACAGTGATTCTGTGTTTCTTAGCAGACTGCGTCCTCACCTCAAAGATCAGAATTTAGTTGCAGAAATTCAGCATATGTTTTAAATGATCAAACACAATTACAGGGCGGCGAATGTCAAAAGCAGCTCATAAAGTGGTTAAAACTGAATCTACATGGTCATTAGCCATTATTCTGCAACCTTTTATTTCCTGCAGGATGACTTTGATTCTCTACTACATCCTCAGGGCAAAATTGTCTTTTCTAGTACACCATGAAGTTTTTTATGCAGTTCCATAATCTCTGTTTATTTAACCTACCCCACTCTTACTGACATCAAGGATAGTTGTGGAAGAAGTAAGCTGGATAGATTTGCAATGTGACTCTAAATAAAGAGTTTGATCTCAGTTCTGCAGTGTAAAGAGTTCAATGAACCATACTTTGCATCAGAGACTCTTTGCCATCAGAAGTTTTCCATTTTTCTCACTCTTGGTGCAATGTGAGGTCTTCCTTCTGGACACTGTTTGGGTATATGATCCTTTTGATCAGTTCTTTAGGTATGGCCTGTCATCAATTCTTTATATTTCTTCCATGGAAGAGCTGTAGTTTCTACTGTTAATGATCAGTTGTGCTTGTAGTTGCAGAGCCTAATGTGTCCTGGGTCTTTCATGGGCAAGAGGGTCTCTCCCCTGCTCCCCTTTCTCTGCTTCCTTTCCCTCCCAGTTACATACAGACCAAAATGAAATGAAAGAATATTTCAGCTGAGATCTGCATGGACAGCAGACATGCTGCTCTAGGGTGTCCTTCCCTTCTGTAAGTGGAGAGAAATGTTGCGCTGCTTCCTGTAGAAACAGACAAGTTCAGTAGGTTGTTTCTCCCTTGATTTGGGGGTATGAGAGTTTTAGCTGAGATGCTGCTTTCTTTCAGTGCATCTGTTTCTTCCCCCTGTTTCTCCTTGGAGAGATTCTCAACTCAGTTAAATAGGTGGCTTTCTCTGGCAATGTTGGGAGAATGGGTTATTTCAGGTAAATGGCAGTCAGTCTGCTGCCTATGAGTGAAAATTTAAGACTTTCATCCACAATTTAAAGAACAAAAACCTGAAGAGAACTTTGCTTGTCACGCTGTGGTAATTAACAGTAAATGTAAGATATTTCTGCTAGCGTGATTCAGAGAATATTTCTGAATGTCTTTCAAACTGCGCAGGCTGATGACCTCTAAATATAATTTCTGTGACTAGAAGATTTTAATTTTCTTAAATCCTTAGTAAATGACAGGGGCATGCCATTATGCTTAACTCTCCTATTGTAAAAGCCAAGCCATTAAAGATTCCTGAAGTCCCTGGTGCTAAACTGTTATCTTTGTTTTAATAAATTATCGAGCTAACATAAAAAAGCATAAGGACTGGAAGTACCTGGCACTTGTGATAGGCAGTTACATAAGACAGAGTAGAGGATTAAAAAGAAGCAATGTGAAAATGAAAGGAGATAGAAGAAATATACCTGTAAAATTTCAAACCTAGGGGCAGCATCTGATTTGACCTTCCTGGTTGCAGGGCATAGAACCCTTTAGCATTTGGCTTCGTTTAAGACGATGAATTCTCTTAAGGGTGGGTGCAGGGCTCATTCTCAGCCCTGTTAGGGGTATTTGCATGCTAAAATTGCTAACTCTCAGACTGAATAAAGTTCTTAAAATACAGTGCTGGAAAAAAAAAAGCAAAATTCTAAACTCTTTAATGAATCATAGAATCGTTAAGGTTGGAAGGGGACCTCTAGAGATCATCTGGTCCAACCACCCTGCACATGAATGCCAGTGAATTTTGCAAGGTGACCAGTTCTTCAGCTCTAATTTGCAATAGGCATCATCTAGCTAAAATAGACCCACTGATATCAGCATCAGAATGTGAGGTCTGCTCTGTAGAGGAGTAAGTTTGGAAGAACTGGGCTCAGTATTACCTTAAAAATAATTTCAGCACCTGTGTTACAAATGATCTGCCATATTTATAAAGTAGGAGATAACTTTCCTTTCCCCCTTTTTAAAACTAATGATTTTATCCAGTGTCAACTGAAGGTCAAGGTCCTCAAGGTAGCAAAAAATGATCAGGGGAACAAGTCAAAAGGATTTAAAAGTAATTGCTCTTTCATCTCTGCAGTGGTACTACAGAGCCTGAATATATTGAGAGTGCGAGCTGGGTGGTCATACCAGCATGTCTTGAGTTTCAGCAAACCACAGCAAGTTCCAGCGATGGGGAGGGCAAAGTCCTTTAAAACTCTGAGTTGTTGGATATCGAAAGATAGAAAATGTTCTGCAACAATACACACAACCGTTTTGTAGGGGCTGTGGTTTAAAACTATGCTTGCTGCACTTCTGTATCTTGCTGCTAGTTTCAAGGTGGATGATGCCTCATTTCTTTGCTCCCACATTGAGTTCTCTCTATGTCCACATCAGAAGACATTTGACTGTCCCTGTGCAACAATGATGCTCTGAATCAGAGTAGAAAATCTTCCTTTAAACCTGAATGTTTATAATATCCGTACTAGACTTGACATGTGATAGATTTTGTGACTAATACCCTGTTAAGGCATAAGCTACTGTACAGTACAACTTGAGAGTGAAATAGCAACAAAGTTATAGAAAGTCAGTTCCTTTTTTTTTTAATTTGCGAGCTTTTCTCCATTGTTTAAATTAGACCTGGATGATATTTGTTATCAGCAGAAATTGTTCAGATGGATTACACTCATTTGCCCAAAGTAGTATTATATTTGTCCAAATAATGCTGTCAGTGACCTCGGATTCCCATAAAGTTCATTAAACACCTCCCAGTGCTAAACTTTGATACCTGCAGTCAGAATATTAATAATGAAAAAGTTGCTATGTAAATGCTGAGAGAGAAAATCACCTTTTTTTCCAATTTTTTTCTAGAAGAGACTGTTGTACAGTTTTCATCGAGCACTAGCCATCCCAGTACCAATCCTCTTGGAGGAAAAAGAGGAAGGCCAGTAGTGTTCTACTTAACTGAGCTGCTGTAAAAGCAATCAATAAACTTTCATCTCCTCGAGAAGGCCCACACATTTACATAATTGCACCTACTTTCCTTTCTGTGTCTGATGCTCTCCCTCTTCCTAAAGGTTAAGATAGAGGGTAGATGTCTATATGCTTGCTGCTGTTATTAGCGTGCTTTGGCCATCTCATTTCTCAGCAGCTTTTATTGTGCTCATCTGTTCAGGAAGACTAGGTTTTCCAAGGCTCATTTGCTGGTTAATTGCATTCTCAGATCCTCTAAGATGTCTGTAGCACCTGCTCTCCACTTCACAGACTCTTTTGATCTCTCTAGAAATATCCAACTTTGATTATGTGAAAATCTTTTCTAATGGTACTACGTGCCTAGAAAGCCAGTTAAAAACAGACATTGTGACTGCTGTGACCTAGGTTAGGATTGAAAATATAATTCTATAATATGAAAGCCTGAAATGAAAAGCAATCCTATTTGTTATTCTGTTTGTGTGCTTCACTGCTGGCTCTAGTTTTTCCTTTCTTACCAAACACTTAGGTAAAACACAGGATAGAGTGAAATGGCAGATTGCAGCAGTGCAGCCTGCGATTCAGCAGCTCTCAGCAATCTATAGTAGAGACCAAGTTATCATCTGCTGTTGTGAATTTTCCATTAGCAAGTTTGATGATATATTGTTTACATGAAATATCTTGATTTGTTTCTATCAGTATGCATTTGTAAATGTAAAGCAGGTAGTTTGGGATGTAATTGTCTATTCTATTTGTACACATTCCCTCTGGTAAGAACAAAGATTTGGTCTGCGTTCCTTAACTGACTTCAACCATTATTTGCTTTTTCTTTGTTTTATAGCTGGTATGCCAGAGCATGGAAGCTGTGGAATGTATCAACTTTCATATCTGTCTACCTATTCTATAAGGCTATTTTGGGGTTGTTCAATAAAATGCTTTGAATATATACAGTACTGCCTTTTCTATAAAGTACTGTGGAATCAGCCTAGTGAACGGACTGGCTCATATCTCCTTCCTTCTATTTATAGGGCTGTGCATTTATAGTTTAGAAATATAAAATTTCTAAGTAGTGCAGGAATTTAGAAATCAGCATGAGTTTCTCTCAGGCTGCAACGGTTGGTGAAGTTTTAGCCAAAACAGCACAGCTGTGTCTGAGGTCTCTAAAGTATGTTGTCCTTCTTAAAAAAAAAAATTTCAGACTATATGGTTGATACAGAATCTATGTCATCCAGTTCCCCAGTAATTTGGACTCAAAATTTGGGAGGAACTGACCTGGTGGAAAAAGTGGGGAAGAGTACATGAAATTGTATTATTTGGTCTTTGTCTGATAGTGATCTATGCTGGAAACCTACTGTAATAAATTACTACTCTAATATAGTTAGAAGTAGTGAAATTGTGTTGATGAAAACAGTAAGAAATAATGAGCAAAAAATTCACAAAAAGCCAATACTGTGGGAGATCTGTAATCCTACAGTAAATATAATCTCCTTCCTTTGATAAATCAAGGTCAAACTGGCTGTGCCACTCTTAATGAAAAGGCTGCTCTGTGTGATGACTAATCTTTACACTTGCTGAGGTGCATACTCACTGGAGGTGTATTTGCAATTGCTCCTGTGAAGAAAAAGCTTAGAGATGACCCTGCTCCACCTCAGAATTCGAAGGGAAATACTAATGATTTTGTCTGCAAGACTTCCAGCATGCCCCAAAAGCATTAAGCATGAGATTTACATCAGATGCTGTTGGATTTTCTTACCTTTTCCAAGCTGAAAACTAATTTTGGGTACTTACTGATAATTCAGGGTCTGATGAATAAGCCCTTCAAGCTTACTTGCAAAAACCTTGTAAACTTACTGAGGCTCATGATGCAGAATCAGATTTTTTTGTTGTTATTGTCAGATGACAGTGAAGCACCAAGTTGCCAGGAAATGTAAACTGGTCTGAACCTGAAAATCATTGGGACTGCAGTGCCTTCAAGCCAATGTCAGAGGGTGATGATTTTCTATGGCCCTAATCCTGCACAGTGTTTTGGACAAGCCTTGTATTATGCCCGTGTAGATAGTCTCCCATTTTCATGCCAGTATTTATGTGCTTAAAGTTGGTCAGGTTCCTAGTGCATGCTGATTCAGCCTGGAATGACTAGATAAGCCAGTGACTGCAGAGGAAAAACTGAGAAACTTGGTGGGGTTTGTTTGTTTTTGTAGTTTGTTTTTACAAAACAGCTATCTCTTTCCTTTCCTCCTTTCTTGAAATAATTATATATACAGAACAACAGCATGATGTACAGGAAAAAAAAATCATAGACTAACTTTTGAGTATCACACTTCACCAACCTTGTACAGTTGTATCTTTTGGGCCCAGTCACATTTATTCTACAGATAATGGTTAAACTAATGGTTAAAGCTCTGTAGTTCAGTCTCTAGCCATTGAAAGGTTGTGATTCCACTTACCCCTGAAATAAATCAATTTTGGGTGGCATTCTCCTGAAGAAATGAAGAAATAATTCATGGCAAAATTTAATATTTCTTAATCATGAGCAGATTCTTAGATTATTATTTGTATCATTCAGAGAATAAGTGTTCAATGAAAACTGATGCTTTATATTGGAGCTTTTAAAGAAACATGAAGAGAAGTTCAATGTTTTGTGGCATATCATCTTTCTATATGATATCACTGTTACAAAAATAAAGCTTGTCATAAGTTATTTACATTTATGCAGAACAGCAAAAATAAGAGACTGTTAGTTGATGGGCAAGACCCCTGAAGCCAGTGTGAGTTTTGTGCTCACTTAAGTTTCTAAATATATCATTGTTAAGCCTCTTGAGACACATCAAGATCAAAGTCAGGAGAGATTCTATGAATAGGCTTCCTTCATGTTGGAAGGAGTTTAGAGCTTTTAGTAGTGGAGCAGGTTTACAAAGAAGAATCTCATTGAATGGATGTATTAACCTTACCTTTACTTGTCCAGCCCTCTCATCCAAATAATAACTTGCCTGTTTGAATTCCAGTGTATTCCAGAAAATAGAGCATGTACATGCAGGTGTTGAATTTGACCCCCCCCCAAAAAAAAAAAAATTTTTGGATAGGTGTATGGAGACTGAAGGGGAGTGGTGTCCCAGATTGAAATCTTAGCTGCAACATTTCAATGGCCTTAGAGCTGTGCTGAAAGGCTTTGTCACTAAATACTGAGCATCTTTTGCGAAGTGCTACATGTTGTTACTGCTAATGTTGGCTTTCAGCAAATTTGAAAGCCTCAACTCCTTGAAAAGGTGTTTTCCTAATAAGAATTCTGGAAAGTACATCAGAGTGGGAGGAAGAAGGTATTAGCGTATCTCATAGTGTTGTGCAAGTTGCTGAGGAGTCCAGAATCAAGACCAAACTTGTTCCTAATGAAGCAGCTGTGGTTCATACATGTTAGATGACCAGAGTAGACATTCTAATAATAACTGAAGTAAGTCTGAGAGTGGTTACTGCTGCTGGTCCATTGGGATAGTTTCTCTGGGAAGTCAGGTTGCCTCCTTGAATATGGTGCTCTGCCCCTCTCCACCCTGGTACATTTATATATTCCCCTTATGCCTCCTCCAAAGAGGCATTTTGTCAGATATGCAAACGTGAGAGCAACTGGGTTAAAAGATATAGAGTGCAACCAACTACAATGCTGCAATTAGGGCAGCATAATGTTTGCAGAGGGGCTGTCTGCTGCAGCACTGGCATCTGCTGCAACGTGTGCAGCCCTTAGAAACAAGATTGAGGCAGTTGTGCTATGCTGTATGCTCTATTTCTGCTTTGTGCTGGGATTGCAAACCAAAATGTGCCATATTGTGATTAGGAACTTTTTCCTATTTGTACTTGGAACTTCCCCGAGCTATCTGTGTTTCTCAGGTCTGGGGTTATGCAGAGCGGGTTGTCTCTGTTCACACAGGTCATGAAGTGTCGCAGTGTGACAGAATGTTGTCTGGACTGCCCTGAGTGGAGAGTCTTATCCGTCTGGAACGAGTCCAGTGCAAGTGAATCATAGATGTGACTTAACAGGCTTGGCCTGGCCTGGCCAACCCCTAAGAGGGCTTAAAGTTGTGAGAAAAGGCACTGGTTGTGCTCTGTCATTGTTCTGTCCTATATCCTAGTATAAGAATATAGCTTGATACCAAAAATGACAGCTGCGTAAATAAGTGATGTAGTAAACATGCATTTGGAAGTAAAGCAGAACGGTAGCCTTACGCTGTTCAGTTTTTTAGTAAAATGTGTTTTGTTGCAGGTGCTTTAATTTTAACAGGATTTCTTTGATAAAATTCTGAAACTATTTTGTATTGGTTTCTATGAATGCAGAATGCATATGCAGTGCCCTAGCTATTCATTGGTGATTTGATGAGAGTGAGAGACACTGACTTGTAAAGCTGAAAGTTGTTCTGTAAGGCAAATGAAGCCGTTCCAATAAAATACGTGACTTATGGAATCAAAGCAATAGAAGACGAGATAAGCTCAGGGAAAAAAATATATATATACTTGCTGTATAGCTGTTATGGTAGATTCTGTATATGCACATATATAGAATCAGTCTCCAGCCTGGGGATTTGAGAGTTCAAAAAGCAGAAAAGGTGACAGGTTTTTAAAAGCGGACAAAGGAAGGATTATGCAGTTTTAGAGGTGTAACTGAAGTGCAAAGAGATAAAAATGATTTACCCATAGTTTATCCAAAGGCTTTCTGGGAAGAAAACATGAATCTAAATCTCCTGAGACCAGTTTCTTGTCCATAAGATCTTTATTTGTTTCTGAGGATATAATATTCTTGAGCAGCCATTCTATAGCTGATATTTTCTTTTGGAATCTTAATATATCATTAAAACTATAGTATTAACTTTGTGCTTGTTTTTTCTCAAGTTTCAAGCTGTTCACTGCTATGTTGCTTAGTTATTTCATGAGAAGGCCACTGTTGGTAACTAGAGGAAAACAAATTTATGCTATTTTGTTCCATATTGTCAAGGCAATTCCTATAAAACGCAGTGTTCTGCTAGCCCAGAAATTGCATAGCTGATGCTGCATGATAGTAATGTTGGGTTTTGTGGAAATCCATCTCCCAGCTATCGAGCAAGGTCACTTATGCTGTGGCTATAGCACTGCAGGCCTGCAGTATAGAAACTACAAGACCAGCACTTCTGCCTCCATGGTACCAACAGCGAGTGCCGTATGAAAAATGGCCTGTGTGATTCTAACCTCCACTTCAAAGTGCTGGGCTAGAGAAACCAAGGTGTTTAAGCTGCTTTGCTGTGATCACTTTGGGTTTTGTCTGGTCATTCAATAAAGGGGGAAGATGAATGGAACATTCTCAGAAAAAAATGTGGAAGCTGCTCCTTGCCCACCAGCTAATTCCAAAATAATAAAGTCTCCCTGTGGTGGTGTTCTTCCAGCAGTAGAAAATCTGTTCAGAAGCTGTCAATAACATTATCTTCAAGGAAAAGTGAAACAGGTGTGTGAAATAACCTTCCAAGATTACCCAGTATGGTGTAGAAGAGGCAACCAAACCAGTCAGATCTTTTCTCCCTTCCTCTCCAGGAGGATGCTCTGCCTGAAAGCAGCTGGTTTGGCGTTCCCTACAGATAACAAATTTCTTAACAGTTGTTTGCCAAACCTGGTGGCCTTGGTCTATTTTGGTAGGGTAAAAGGCAAAAGCTAGTGCTGTGCTACCTTTCCAAATGTGTTGATGGTAATAGGTGAGACATACATAAAATACCTTGTCTATGAATTCATTTGGCCACTAGGGGACACTGGGACATTATATTTGTGTTCAACTGAAAAACATTTCAAAAATGAGGGAAGATCCTCTTGTTCTTGCTTTAAAATAAGTCATGCATATTAATCTCTGTGATGTATCCTATGTTTTAAAAAGTTTAATGGCTGGCAAACCTATGGGCATGAAGGCTAGATCTGAGACATTTTAGCAAGCAGCCTGGTCCAAGATATTGCAAATTTGGAATTGAAAAGAAAATGGATTTTTTTGGCATCTTCCACTCATTAAAAAGTGTGTCAAAATGATGGATTAATATGTGGGCACTTTCTGTCCTTGGTATTATCTTTGTCTAAAGAATGAAGCATTGGAATTATAATGCCTTTTATATTATATGAATTATGAGTGCAGGCTTTAGATCTCTGACTTCCTTAAAAGTTGGGATTTTTTTCACTGTGATTATGCAACTTGTCATTTTACCTCTCTGACAAATAGAAGCATCTGTGTTGAAAGCAGGAGCTAAGTTTAGAATAGTGAACTAATAAGTATCTTGAGTGGGTTAATGTTATGTAGCCTATATTAAAAAGCCTTATGTGTTTCCATTAATATTATTACCTTTCAAAAATAGCATTTACTGCCCCTTCCTCTTGTTGACCTCGCTAGAAATGAGTCAGTAGGTTACGTAGGTGCTCTGTGGCTGAGCTGCTGTCAAACAGGATGGAAGGAGCTCTCCTACATCTCGAGAGAAGTTCTACTGCATTATCTTATGTCCTGCTTGGGCAGGTCCTGAGCAGGGGGGTCGAGATGTGAGTCTGTTTTCCCTGCTCTCATGTGTGCAGCTGTGTTGGGTATTTGAACACAGTTCTGTTACAGGATACAGGCAAATTGTGAAGGGGGCTTATGACTTTGAAGTATTCCTCTCAACAAGTACTTAGGAAGTTGAAGCATGATCTACACTTCATTAAGGGGATAATCTAGATCCCTACCTGGGAGCATAATCAGCGAACTTAGTCTGTTTTGTGACTGAACTGTCCACCTACTTTTTTTAGTTATTTGTGAGCAGAAAGTACCTGATGACTAGGATCTGACTTGCTGTCCAAAACTTGTTTGGAATTAATTATGTATGTATGTACATGCTTAATTCATTTATTATATAGGAGTGATACATATATGGACAAATGATCAAGGGCCTATTTTATTTCAGCCTGGTTTTCAGTACCCTTTCTGCACAATGCACTGTCAAATTTAAAGAAAAATACTGCTAGTCTCAATACCACTGGCAGAAAGCACAGAGCCCTATATATATCCTACTCATTTCTGTACTTCATGCTGCTTACATTCACTCTTTCAATATGTGCTAAGACTCCTACTTTTTCCAGCTTTCTTATTACATCCTGGCTCTGTTTCCCTCTGTTTCTTCCATACTGATCTAGACTGCTCTTTTGGAGATTCCTGGCCATTTTTAACAATTCCAGGACTACTGTACTTGGTTCTATTGGTGTCATTACTCTATGAAGCATGACTGCAAGCCTAAGACATAGTTATCTTAAGTCCTGTGGATGCTGGCATTGTGAAATAACAAACTTCATGTGAAAAGAATTTTTGGAGTGAAAGGACCTACCCATATCACATACACAAGAAGAAATACTGGCATTCTTTATTTTTATGTCAAGCCCTGTAAAGAAGCCACCAAAAATTGCAAAATGCTTGCAAAAGTAAAAACTCATTCTCCTGTCTCTCTGCATGTCTTGGGTTTCCTAGTGTGAGTTCTGACTCAGGTACCCATATTCCTGTCATTCCAAATGCGGGGGTAATAATGAAAGAATTATTACACATTTTTCATAAGCTAAGGACTTGTGTTTATTTTGAGTATAAACAAGAGAAATGCAGAAAACCATGCTGAATTAGTTTTTTTGTTCAGCATTTTTTGCTTTATATTCATAAACTAAATGTTATGTAAACAACACTTTCTGAACCAAATCCTTCATGAATTTTCTGAATGTTGCGGTAGGCGGGTGAGTTTACTTATGATATCTTTGTAATTTATTCTGTTTCTCGTGTTAGCATTTGGAAATCAAAATGCTCTGTTCAGCATCCAGCCTCCCAGGTGATTTATCTTGTATCAGCATTATCTAAAAACAGAAATGGTGAATGAAAAGCTTGCCCCTTTGGAAGTCAGTGACATAGTTCAGTGAAGTTCGAATTTCATCATCTCTGTCTTTAAAAAGAGCATTCTGATAAAGACGGTCATTAAGTGTTGCAAGAAGAGCCATTTGAAGGGATGGCTTGTTAAGGAAAATCATGGCATGCTTGTGAGGGGATCCTTAGTGCGCACACATATATGCCTGAAAGCTTTCAAGGTTTTGTGAGTTGTTCCACAGCTTTACTTATGGCAAGTTCATCCAAAATCTTGGGTTTCCTTATCCCAATGAAACAGTGTTTGTTCGTTTATTTTTTTCCAGATATCACGTAGACACTGCTGACTTCAGTCCTTTTTTCCTGCAGGAAATGTGCCTCTTGTTAAATTTAACATGTGAAGCTTCCTCATACCACTGGCTTTGTAGATTTTGCGTTCACTAAGTGCTCCTTAAGGATGTTTCTCTATCTGGAGCATTTTCTGTAGGCGGAGTA
Organism: Tinamus guttatus; assembly: GCF_000705375.1. The sequence goes on along the minus strand of NW_010583348.1, from coordinate 137,807 downwards.
TCTTACAAGCTGAGATGTTTCTTAGATTTCTTGTTCTCTTATCTGTGCCTGCCTTGTTCCTCTATGATGAGGAAGCTGGGGGGGCTTTACCCTGTTCCCCGCCTCCCCTAGGGATTCTGCTGAGAAAGGAACATGTCATTTGTTAGTGCTCAGTTTGCCCTCGTGGCTGTGGACAGTAAATTTTGTGGCAGAGCTTTGGGTTTTATCTGTGGAATAGACGTGTATTTAGTATACTTATCTATTGAAAATACTGTCTGTGTTTTCCCTCAAATATGCATGCTGATCCCTGGCTCTGCATAGGGCATGTCAAATGAGGAATGTTGAGTGGAACTAGCAGGGTTATCAGCAGTGGCAGTGAAACTGGGAGGGGAATCGGATGCTAAATACAGATGCTGAAGAGGTCTAAGATCTCCTAAAAGCCATTTCATAAAAGACTCTTGACAGCAGCAGAAATCACAGGTTTCCAAAGAGTAGGTCAGGTGTATGAGCAACCCATAAGAGAAACATCTCTGGTTGTTTCTTTGTATGAACAAATGCAAGAAAGTGGAATATGATAATTTTCATATTTTCCTATCAAAACTAACCAAAAATATAAAATGTATGAGTCAGATATAAGTGAAATAATGGAGAGGAATATTTCAAAAATCAGAAAGCCTTAATTCATACTATTGACACCTGGACTTGTGTGAAGTAATAAAGGCCAGGGAAAACATGCAGGTGAATGCAGTCTCCTTCTCTGGAGATCTTCAAACCCGCTTGGACGCAGTCCTGTGCCACGTGCTCTAGGTGTCCCTGCGTGTGCAGGGCGGTTGGACTAGATGATCTCTAGAGGTCCCTTCCAACCTTAAGCATTCTGTGATTCCATGATTCTATGAATACTGTGTGTATTTTGAAATAGGAAAAGCAAGGAGATGGAAGCAACTCAGACAAGGCTAATGAATGTTGAAGAAAGGGAACCCAAAAGAGGCCTTGATAAACAGAATAATCATGTATTGAATAGTCATTTATTTGGTCTTTTGGCCTCTCATAGCACTTTTGAGCACTGACTCAAAAGTCTGAGGAATAATACATACGTCTCCTTTATAAGCAGTCATAAATCTTAAGTTTAATAAAATATGGGAAGATCTAGCAGTCAATTTTATGAACAGGATGAATGAACTGTTGCAATGTTGCAATGAAATGTTTCAATGCAATTGAAATATTTCATATACATATTATACAATATTACTAATAAATCTGAATGAAAGAAAAATCAGATACTTCTCTAGTAAAATAGCAAACCATATGGGGTGGTGGGGAGGAGTGAAAGATAGCTTACTGCTCATCTTACCTGTTTTATTTTCCAAGAAATACTAGTTACTAGCTACCTTCTCACTACTTAGCATTATTTACTGTAAACAATGCTTTAGGGAGTGCTTTAGAAGATCTCAAGGCCTTTCTGGCCAGGGAGGCGATGTAGAGTGGTTGAGAATACAGTTTTTCACCATCATCTGCCTTCAGTATCTGTGGGAAAGCTGTAATTAAAGTATGCATTCTTTCAGGGTCTCTAATGAAACCTTTTTCTTCACTCAAGGTAAACGTAATACTCCTGTAGCTTTGCATTTATAATAAATGCTTTAGCTGAATATTTAAAGCATCTTAATAAAAGTCATAAGGCTAAACATGTGACAGCTTACTCTGATACCCAAATACAATGGGGATAAGGCAATGGGACATTGCGGATTACTTATTTTTCTGGTGACTTTGGTAGAGACATTAAATATTTAGCGTTAAGTACATTATTGCTTTACTCACCTGTTCAAAAAGCCTTTAGATCAGTAATGTAACTGATTGACTTCAGTGGATTTAGATTAGGTTATGCCGTAAACAGCAGTAAAAGTTAGACTTCTATGTCCATGTTCAGGCAAATCCAGTATACTATTTCCCAAAATATCTTTTTTTAATTTGAATTAAGATGGCAAAATTTGGTCTTACTGAATTACAGCACAGCATATTTTTCCAGTGTGTCATTTTCATTAAAAATTAAATCCCATATAAAAACATCTCCAATGTATTTGATGACTTTCTGGTGTGTGGAAGACAGCATATTACAAAATAAAACCTCCTAAAGTATTTTACTTTTTATTGGGGGAGGGGGAGGCAGGGGGGAGGGATAGCTTAAAATTGTAAAAGATGAGAAGTTCTCAGCTTGTGAAAGGATTGCCATGTGCAGAAGCTATGTAGGATGTTGTAAGATCTTGATTTAATGTAGTCTATTAATAATATTTAATTATTTAAAATGTTATAGAACTCTTCCATGAATCCCTACTGAGATGCTGGCATGTCTAGCAAGCAATTAAAATACAATACAGTTAACCATAAAATATAGAGAGCAAAAGGAAATAAAATATTAAAAAGCTAAACAAAGTGGTAGTGTTAACCAATCTTTTTCACTTACTGAAATGCTAAATTTCCTGAAACTTTCCCAACTGCATTAGCAGACTTGTCTTTCAGTTCAAAGTCCCATTTCCTCTGAAAATTATATTTCTTGATATACTGATATTAAAGTAATTGCCACTTCTGGAAATTAACAGATTTGTCATGTAATAATGTGGGCTTCTTATACTTGATTATTTTGAATTTTTGTGTCCAAACTCAGAAGTTACACCACAATGTCACTGTTCAAATAGTATTTGAAAAGTGTATGTCAGTGCTATTAGAAAAATACACGTCTGTGATCTTCACAGCAGCAACTTCTTGTACAGTGAATAGCACAGCATGGTCAAGTTCAACACCAATTCTTAGCCTAATGTATCTCTTCAGACATTAGCAAATTACAGAGCAGTTAACTCGAGCAGAGTCTGCCTGGACTGAGAAGCTAGGCATGCTACTATCAATAAGATAGTTAAGACAAAATCCTTTTGCAATATAATTGATCTATTTAATTTTTCCTGTGCTAAGTCACTGTGGCAAGAGCTATAGTTTGCATACTAAAATCTCACGGACTGTTGATTGCTTTTTTTATTTTGATTTTTTTAACCTATTACTTCACTTGTGTAAGCAGAACACGACAATCCTGAAATTACCCCCTCTGGGTTATGCATCTTTCAGTGTTTTTCTTTGACTTCAGTGTCAAGGTCTGAAATTTTGACTTTCAAGAATTTATCAATTTTGAGAGTTTTTAATATTATGCACTTGCCTCTGATCTAAGCCTTATCCATCATCTTCTTACTGTCTTAGATTTAGAGCACATATAACAGGATGCGGATCATGAAGGGTGAATGTCCTGATAAACTTTTCACTTTTTCATATTATTCTCTTGAGTCAGGACCACTGACAGAAGATCATCCTTCATCATCCAAAAAAAATCTTTAGCTAGGGTCATGGTGCCTGCTGTCTTCCTCTTACCCAAAGAGGAACTACATCAAAATGGGTAGAACAGGCACAGCTGACAGGAAGCTAAAATCATTTATTTATCATTTAAACTGCTTAGTTAAACACTTTAGCATCCTTATGAAGATACACTTGGCTTTGAAGATGTAACCTTCCCCTGCAATTAATGGAAATTCTAAAATACAACAGTCTAATACAAGATACATGCTGCCTCTCCACTCAGTTGTTAAGCATAAAAACGCGCCCCGCTACCATCTGTCTCTTATGATAAACGTGTCAACGTGCTTTGTACTGCACTTCTTTGAAGTACTGTAGGTTACATATGTCAATTTAGATTGTGTCATCCATTACAAACTCAATACATGCATTTTGTACGTCAGAGTCAAGGGAAGGTTACTTATCTTTATAGGTGTATGAAGAACAGTTAAAACAACTGTATCATCAAATGATTAATAGCTTAAAAAGGGGTAAAACCTCCCCAAAATCGTTAGTGATTATATTCTACTAAATATTGACTGTACCCACTTGTTAACTCTCATTATCACTGAATATGATTGGGAAGGGTTTAGACTTCTGTTTCTTTGCACCTACACAAATGTACAGTACTCCAGAGAGCCATTGAACAATATGAGTCTTTTTTTGACAGTAAAAGGTTAATGCTTTTATATTTGAATACGGGTATCCATGCCATTTGTATGAATCATCTGTGCACTCCCCTTGCCTGCAGAAAATGAATAAATTGCAATGAGTAGAGTATTAGGGTTGTCTTTACCTTGCTTTTAGGCAGGTGATAATTAAGAGAGTCAGCCTGGGAATCGTGGGCATTAAATTGCTACTTATAGGTCTAGCCTTTTTTCTCGCCTGGATTTTTTTCTCCCTATTTTCCCTTTTATTCATAGCTTATTCAATCTGTTTGTGTTTTTGAAAATGTGCCCTGAACCTGTGCAATCCATACTGGATAGCAAGGGAATGGTAACTCTTCAATGAAGTATTGAACTGACTATACATTATGTCTGTCTGCACAGCAAGTTGAATATATCCTTAAAGCATCAGATTTGCTATACATATACATGTATTACAAGGCAGGTTTATTTATGGCCCTGAGAAGGGGGCCGACTGAAGGCAGTGCCTAAGTTGGGGGATGTTTTTCTTTACTCTGAAGCAATGAACTTCATGACTTTGGCACTGCAGGACGCTGTAGAGACAGGTTGTGTCAGCCTGTTCAAAATGGAAGTAGACTGGACAGCAAGTTCTTAAACAGAAACTAAAGGAAATACCAAAGTCTGTATCTTACAACTGCATTCCCCTTAAAGAAGAAAAAAAAATCCAATTCTTAAAGATGTTGGCCGGAGAAAAAATGGATCATAGAAAGTAGATAGGCTTTACGTGTTTCCCCTAAATAACATCTCTGATTGCTGCTACTGACTCCAGAGTGTCCCCTGGGAAGGGGGTGAGGAGAGAGGAAACTGCTCCCCAGCATCCCGTGAGGGAATGAGCAGGGGTTTGGGAGACCTTGCTCTGTTCTTCTGGCTCCAGGACAGCATGGACTGGAAGACATTAAAAGAATGAAATCATTGTGAAGGGGCAATGGTTTTAATCTTATATGGGAAAAATTCGAAAGATGGAGTAGGCTGAAACTGATTTAAGTGTCTGTGAAGCTTTAGAGATCATGAAAGCTTCAGTCCTAGAAAGCTGATGAGCTGCCATTACTGGATATCTGAGAGGGTCCCCTAGCAAGCAGGGAGAAAGTTTGAGGATGGGTATTTCTTTCTCATTGACCTTATTTTTCGGGATTATACCTGCAGCATACTGCATAGCATTAGTATGAAATTAGCATAATCCCCCAAGGTCATCACCCTCTAAAGAGGAAATCATGTAATTTGGGCCTCGGCATATAAAGGACTGTTTTGGATATTGTAGCTGAACCATATCTGAAGTCACAGATACTGCAATTTGTTACTTTCATTTTGCAAATTGCTTTAATATGGGTCTCAAAGTGCATATAAGTACATCAGCAAAGAATGTCAGGATGGGATAAGAGAATATGCGTATTGCAGCCCTACAGTGCGCAGTGACAGGCAGAAAGGCTTTTAGGCGGACAGCCCTTTTCTGCAAGAGGGGATTAGCAATATTCCTAACAGGTGGCTGCCTAAGCTGCTAAAGGTCTCCCATAATTGGGACTTTGTAGCCTCCTCGTCCACTGTTTCACTGTCTCTATTGCTAGGAAGGTTTCTTTCTTCCTCGGTGTTTAACTCAAATGTTCCTTATTTCTTTGAAAATCCTTCTCATCACCAGCAAGTCTGAATGGAGTGTTACAGTTCCTCTGCCAGCCAGTTATAATGCAAAGGTAAAGAGCATGAGAAACTTAAAATGCTGTGACTTGAGAAGGATTTTGCCAGTCTTGAGAGAGGGTTATATGAAGAATCAATGTAAGGAAATATGCACTTTTTTTAAAAATAAGTTTGCCTGAAGTGATATGTAAGTCAATCAAGTATTTCAGGAAGTGAAGAGGAGGTGTTATTAAATCGATGTTCTTGTAACTTCATTTTAAAAACTTTTGAAAAGATTGAAATGCTCAGAGTATTTCAGAAGTCAAAATGTTTGTCGTATATAAAAATGAAAGTTGCATTGAAATTAAAAAAAAAATAGTAAATAGGAAATACTGCATATACAGATTTGTTTGCTTTCAATAAGAAAACAGATGAAAGCATCTACGGCCAAATGAGAGGCATGCAACTATAGATTTTTTTTTTTTAAATGGTCTCTTTAAACACTCACTAATTTGTTAATGAATATGGAAACTTGTCTAATTGATCATTAATTAGACCTGAACTACGCTACTATTAGATTAGCAATGGCATTTCTTGGACAAAGGAAATTGAATTCTCAAGGTTAGTTTTCCTATTGTAAGCCAAATATTGCCTGGCATTCAGCAGTACCATTTGCATTTCAATTAGTGTGGCTCTGTGCCACAGTTGCTATACCTTGTCTTCAGCCTAGTCATCTGTTGAATGAAAAATGAAAAAACACTCATTTTTATTCTAGAAGTTGTTTTACAATGTGTAATGTTTGCTGTTTCTTAAGTAAGAATTCAAGTGCCGTTTTTTAATTTTAAAGGAAATAAGTCCACCACATTCAAAAGCTTAGTATGAGACATAAATTTGAAAGCATATTAATATCGCACGAGAAAGCTGGTTATCAAAGTTCTGCTCAACTAAAATACCAACTCAAACCAACTCAATTTCCAGAAGTAAACTTTGCGACTTGGTACTTCAGTGCTATCTTTGATCTGAATGTTTTACTCCTTTGCTGGCAAAGACTTTTTAAGCAATAAGAATGATTCTGATTGCTGTTCCTTTATCTCTTTTATTTTTTAAAAATATGCCTTAGTTATCTGTTCCAGTAATGCCTGGAACATTTCTTTTTATTTATTGTTTTGCTGCATCTATTTCTCTAAGAAATCTTTATACCAAAAGTCAGCTAATTCTGAATAGTAGATACAGGTTGTCCATATCTTATTTTTTAAAAACTAATTTCCTGAATTGACCATGCCATATAAAGGTAGATCTTCTTTTTGTAGTTCCTGAATGGTTCTTTGTTGTTGACAACTTGCTGCAAAGACATAAATACAAATTCATTGAGTGGCGTCCCTGTTTGTATGCAATCTCCGTCCTGTCTTTCCCCTTCCAGAACAAAGATGTCTCAAGATTGACTGCTTTTGTCCTCTCCAATTCTGACCCGAGTAATCTAGCAGTGTGCTAACTGAGGATCAGTGATGTAGTATGGAAACGTAGGGACCTTTGACAAATACACTAGAAGCTAGCAGAATTATTGCTCTCCAAAAGTTCTTTCTTAAGTTGAATGAATATGGAATATTGTCTTCTGTGCCTTTGGAATGACACTGTAGACTGGGAGTGGGGGTTGGCACCTGTCACCTAAAACAATAGGTAGGAAATAAGTGCATTCAAATTAGCACTGTACAGATTAGGCAGTGTCAAAGACAATGGCATCATTCTATTGTTAGTATTAAGAACACATGAAAGATGAGTCCAATGAGGCACTTTGTATAGAGCTCTTAAAGTGGCTGTCAAGAGCATGTGAGGGTTTAACATCAGCAGGCTTTAGGGCTCAGCCTATATCCTATGCATGTTTAGCAAGGCACGCTGTCCTCCGTTAGTGCTTTCTTTTCATCTTCATTTTATTTTTCTGATTGTTATCTATTGTATTAAGTTGCATTTTCATTAGTTTGAGGGGATAGGCTGCTTTCATTGCTGCTTAAACCACAATCAGAGCAACTCTGGTTATGCTGTTAGATCTCAAACTAAGCAGGTCTGAGTAAATTGCCTATTTAGATGGTTTCTCCTCTAAAACTTCTTGTTGCAGGAATGTGGCTATCTGTTCACTCAATAAGCAGGGCTGTGGGATAAGTTGCAACTGAACCTTTCTCACCTTAATTGCTCTGTGCTGGTAAAAATGTTGACTTTCACATGTGAAGAAAGTCATTTCTATTCAGAATAATTTAAAACAAACAAGCCCAAGGCTTTTGTGTATGTGTGTGTATGTGCAAATGCAGCATATTTATCACAGTTTGCAGTTGCTTATTTGCTGTTTTGTTTTATGTTCCCTTCCTAATGTCATCAGAGTGCTCCTGGGGGAAAAACCTAAAAAAACAAACATCAAACTGACAATAGGCAAGATAAGTATTCCCAGACCTTACACCATCCAAAAAAATCACAATAAATAATTAGATGTAGCCATAGCACCAAGCAAATGTTTGACCAAGAAGTAGTATCTTACGCTGCATTTTAAATGCCAGGAAAATCGGGTTTTGGTTAAGAATTGCATGGAACAAATTTAACAGCAAGGAAACTGAAAGTATCCCATTCCTGTGCCAAGCAGGAGCACAAGTGATTACCACCAAACCATAGATAATGTTCAGATTAGAGCAGTCCACTGTCATCGTCCACGCAGAGATGGACTGAGTGAACCAGAGGAACCATGATAAAAGCCAGGGTTCAAAACACTGATTTTTAGGTGTTTTGATTTGTGTTTGTTTTGTTTTTAAGGTAATCACCATGTTAGACCTGTATGAAATGACAGTACAAGCATCTTTGAAAATCTCTTGTCTTTTTTCCCCCTCCCTCCACACAGAGGTGTGATCTTTCAAGTCTTCCCATGATCTCAGGTGTATCCCAGGTCCTTTGGAGTAGCCTGTGTGAACTCTACCAGGAGGAGGCCTTACTACTGTTTCCTGACTGCTAGCTGCTCTAAAGAGGAGTACGCAGTTAGTTTCATGCAGTTCATACATATTGGTAATTTTGGCATTATTCTCATGCTGATGTTCTCTTTTGCTAGTCCAAGCAATTGATGTTAATGAATGTTGGAGAGAGTCCTCTGCTACTACTAGTGTTACACGTGTATCCCTAAGAAATACTCTTTCAGAATCAGTGTACATTAGATTTTTTTATTTATATTTTTTTGTGGGGAAGCATTATCATTATGAATTCCTAAGACTGTTATTGTGATGCAGTACTTCATAAAATACAAGTTTTGATTTTAGTGTGTGTATTTTGGAATAGATTTTTAAATAGACACTTAAGTCCTTACCTGTGGATGGGTAGGCATCTTTAATGAAGCACTCCCTTGCTGCATGTGGTGCTACCTTGAGAATGAAAAACATAAACCACATCCTTTAAGTGTGTGCAGAATAGCTCCAGAATTTGCAGTGCTCTTAAAATATATTTTAAAAATGACAGCTGCTTCTGGGATTTTAATTTGTCTATTCAAGTAGATCAATTATGAAGTGAATATTCTATTACAGTTTAAACTACACTAATGTCTTAAATCCCTTTGTGACAACAATTTTAAACCGAGAAAGATTTAAAGACATAAGGCTTTCTGCTTTGATCTGCTTGACACAGATACCGTAGTGTATGGCCAATCCGATTTTATAGATATATTCTGCTTGACACAGATACCGTAGTGTATAAAAGCCCAATTCGATTTTATAGATATACAATCAATTTTTTGACAATGGTAAGTCAGCTTGGCTTTACTGAAGTTAGTAGATCTGTATGGATATTTACCTTCTACTGTTACAATTTGTAGCAAGGATTTTTTTTTTTCTTTTTGAAGTTCTTGTCTGCTTGTAGCTGAATCTTTACAAAAGAAAAAAGACTATCGATCTATCAGCTTTGATGCTGGTGAAGTCAGTGTGTATTTAACTATGGAATAAAGGTCAAGGGCAAATACTGTCTTAATATCTCTGTAAGATACAACTATGGAAGTTCTTTGCTTCTCACAAATATGCAATAGACATTATAAGACTATGTGAAACCCAAGCAATTCCCATCAAAAATCTGAACACTCCCATGAATCTCTTCTTGCTGCAAGGCAAATGCTGTTTTTTCAGTGTATTTGCTGTTTCTGTGTGTTTTCTGGATATGATATTTAGGGAATAACTTCTGTGACAAGTCTTAGTTTTACTGTTTTAGATATTTACCCTTCAAGGATTCCTTGGCACCCAAGTGGTAGCTGAAATAATCATATTACTAAGCTTGGGCGCATAGAATTCTTGGCCGAATAACAAATTCAGAGTCCTTTGGTGCTTCTCTTTAAATAAGCTTGCCTTTGTAAAATAAATAAATAAATGCGTATTGCATTGTAAAAATAGTTTATTAGAGGGAACTGAAATATTAAAAAAAAAAAAAAAAAAAAAAAACTCTACTGCTTTAATTTTCCATATAGGAGAATTTCAATCTCTAGAAATGTGTTTGTGCTAACCTAAAAAGTACTTGTTTGTTACTAAATGACAATTTAGCAATTCACTAATGCCTGGTTATCGTTCAGATCCTTCAGGTGGTTTCATAGTATGGATTTTTTTAATTAACAAAAGAATTTTAACAGAAAATTTTCAGAAATATGGTTAGTTTCAGATACATATACTGTCTTTCTTGACTGTCATTTTCTCTTGCTAGGCTTAGGACATCTACTCCCAAACTAATAACTAAAAATCAAATGCCACATTTCAGAGGTCAAGGGCATGTACAGTGATTGAACAGCTATACTAAGAGACTTCTAGAGTATTTTAAAGCAGGTATAGGAAAACTCAATCAGAGATTCAGCCATTTCAGTCTCTTTACCCTGTATTTGAACCTCAGTTTTTATATGCTTCTATATTTTTTGATTCTAAGATGGTGTGCTAAAGAGTCAAACTGTGAAAGGATTTCCTTTTCCTTTGGAAAAAGAAAACTGTAAATTTGGTTTAGTTCTTAACTTTGAAAGGCTTGTATGTTTAGCATATTATATAAACCATTAGCGAGTTGACAGTTGGACAGTTTCTTTCTGATTTTCATAAGCTTCTTGGAGTTGTTTTCTGTAGGTATGTTTTCTGGAGATATTAAGGCAGGATGTCTGTTAATTACAGCCACTGCATGGGCAGTGATGGTTGAGGCAATTAATAAAACATGCATAACGATGCATTTCTGTGACTTCTACGATTTGGTCCATGTTCCTCAGTCTGCCATGCTCAAACAATCTTCCTGAATTCAGAAGTGAGTTCAGCTGGGGAAGTATCCTGTTAGCATAACATGACTGATTTTTACACCATCCTGCTTGCCAGAAAAGGAGACCCATGAAGTGATGTTAAGCTGGGTCTTCCTCATGCTCTAGCAGCTCCTGGAAGCCATGAACTTCAGTTCAATTCCAACAGGTTCAGCTCAAACAGGGCGCACAGCCAGGCAAGGCTTTTCCGTTCCTGTCCTTTCTCCCAAAATGCCTTCTGCCCCCAGCTGCAGCTGAAGTATCTTTTCCATTATCAGTCATAAATGTCATTGATGATATACTGCCATTTCAGACAAAATCAGTGGCTGGCATGCCAAAGCCAGAAATAAACGTTGCTTTTATTATTACTGCTGGCAATGACCAGGAAGCAGGTAGGAGTTATTTGTATGAAGTCTCCTCTCCTGGCTATTAATATCAGACTATGTGACTACTCCAAGCCATTGTCCTCTCATGGCAAAGGGATCTCAGGCTGTCTTTAAAGTTACTGTAGTTCACATAGGTGCTTTATCCATGTTTGAATCTTAACTTTTGATTGAGAAGATATTAGGATAATGCCATTTGGCCATAGACTGGAATATGAGGCCATACAACACAGACAAGGCTAATTTTTGTTTATCACCTTCACCGACTTGTCTTACTGCCACTTTGGGAGCTATCCATCATCTATCTGACATGGTTATTCAGCAAGTCAGAACTGATAAATCTCAATTATCCTGTCTCACTTGTCAGCACACGTGTCATCCTCGAACAAATGCAAAATCAATTCCAAACCAAAGGGTATGCTCTTGCCAAGAGTTATCTATTGACTGGAGAATAAGGTACATGTTTCCTAGTGATTAGCAAAAATTGGCAAACTTCTTAACTCACAGCTTAGTTTGGGAATTAGGATCATACATATGATTTGCGGAGACAGTATGGTAAATCACATAATGCCTCTTGTATTATCATCTGAAATACAGTTCCTCAGCTAATATAACTTCTCTACATCCTTCTCCCTTTTCCCATAGTGGGGAAAAAAATGATGAATCACATAATGACTAATCGGAAAGGTCCATTTAAACTACAAAGTGGACAGAGAAATGAGAATGCTGAAATGATAATTCAGTACTGCCCTGAGTGCACATGTCTGTAATGCATAGACTGGCTCATGCTCAGGTGTTCTATCAGATGTTGTCACTATCAAATTAATATTCAGAACCACTGCGCTCTTGGGAGGCCTTCACCTTATTTCTGGGACGAACTGGAAGCCGCCTGTTCAAATTAGCTGAAAATAACCTTTTTGAGTATGTACCCAAATGAACTCAACATAGCTCGAAATGCTAGTGCCAGATGTGAGTTTCCATATCTCAGCTGGACCATACGCCCAGGCTGCTGTTAAATCACCTCTACTGCACTCAGGAGCTTGCTTGCAAGGGCATCCAGAAGGGCTGGTTCCCTGAGCTGAAGCTCTGTGTGCATTTCCAGGCATGAGATAAGCAGAAACACAGCTTCCTAATAAGGAGTTAATGCAATAAATATTTGAGTGGAGTTGGTGACCCTCAGGAATAACTAAACATATGTTTATATATCTGTATTAACAAAATTTGAGGTGATCACAAACAGTTATTGGTAAAAATGAAAATTTTCAACATGTAGCATGTTCATGTAAAAAGCCAGTGCCTCAAGCTTGCTCTTAATTTCATGCCATTAACCATAGAAACTAAATGCTACTGTGTCAATCTTTATGAAGTTCAGAAAATGTGTGGCTTCCAAAATGTAAGACTTCCCAACCAGAACAGATGTAACTGCAGAGGTGGTTTTCATCATTAAATGTTTTTAATAGGACAGCCTTCTCAGGAATTCACATGTCAAAACTTCAAAGCTGTTAATTATCTTGGAAATAAATCAGAGCAAAAAATGCGAAGACTAATACTGTATACCTCTGCTCCAGTGATCTCCTCATGTGAAAAATTTTATATAAAAGATATATGTATATTGGAGCTCTATATGACGACTTTAAGATTCTATGAAGGTCTTAATTTTGAATTTCTATCTAATTAATTTGTAAAGATTTTGAGATAGAGAGACCATAAGCAAAATTTCTGAAATTATTTCTACAGAAGACCATTATAACAGGCAACATCTGCTCTATAACCTTAGTTTACTGAACACAAAACTATTTTTTTTCTCTTTGTGACAAAGCCCTAGGGTTAAAAGTGTAGGTACATTCTCATGTAAGTGATCCTTATAGGCAGCGATATAAAACCCCATTATGTAGAGATAACAACCATCTGCTATAGCTGTGACCAGCATAACAAATATGGTAATATAGTATGAAGATTCTTTCATTGGACTTCACTGATTTCCAAATAGGAAGAATAAATTCCATTAAAAATGTGAAAAAGGCCTTCTAAATTCTTCTACAGTGATTAGTGTTGGATTAGTTTACCTTCACCAAAAGAGAAATTTTAAGAGTTGAACTTCAAGTTGATAAACTTGCTATGTCCACACTTATCTTTAAATTTTTCACTGATCCATGAAAAGTGAGTGACTGCAAATATTCTTTCAATATCTAATTCAGTGCTCAAAACCTGTTTTTACAAAGCCTTTAAGAACTCGTGACATCCTCAAAATACTGATTGTGTTATTTTTGGTCGTTGTATCTTAAGTGGCTTTTAGGCAAATTTTTATCATGTCTTGTAAAATTCCTGATGGTGCCAGGAATATGCAGCTATTTTCTGTATGGCAAAACAGGACTCCTAATAGCTATTCACCTGTTGTATTGGAGGAGAAATCCACTGGTTCTTGCAACAGCAGAAAGGGAATATATCTCTTCTTCAAGTATTACACTTGAAATTTTTTTTTTCCTAATTTTTCTTTTCAGGAGAAAATTAGAAGAGGATCGATCACTTTTGTTTTCAGATAGCAGGTCTCCTAGAAAGGATTACTTTTAAGTAGCGCCTCCAGGAGAAAGGAGGGTGTAGGGGGAAAGCAAGAATCTTTTGAAAACTGACCAGTTAAGGGAGGTGATACAATATGGAACTCTTTCAGCTTCCTTTGTAGGGAGCCCAACTCCTTGCGTCAGCTTTTCTTCTTCCCCAGTTCTTCACCAGCTTTACCAGCAGGAGACACGATGCATCATATCTGTGAGATTGTGATCTTTGTGCTTTCATGGAAGATGGGAGTGAAATAAAATATTGCTTAAAAATGTCTTTTATTATGACATAGACGTATGAGCTTTTCAATGACTGAATCACAGCAAGCTTTGCTGAGCATGTGCTTAAAAACATATATGCTCTGCTAATGCTTTCCTTTGTCAGAGGTATTAATGTCGCTGTACCCATGCTAAAAAGTAAATGCATTATTCTAGAGATAGAGGAGTAAAGGGCTCACATTTTAGACTTAACTATCATCAGATTTTTAGTATTCCTGTTCTGGTTTGTTCTGTAATTATGAAGTTCTCCAAACTGCCAAAGCAGGTAATGGAAGAACTACTTATCTTCTATCCTCAGTTCTTGACATCAGCTAAACAGTGCGTGAAAGCACTCCATGGAAAGAGACAAACAGAAGAGATACAGAGAAAACAGAGATAAACTGTCATTACACATTTTATGAAATGACGAAAGAAAAGATGCTGAAAGACAAAACCCTCTAACAGTAGCATCGTTTCTAAAAGACCCCACATCACATTAAACAGGAATTTTCAGAGTCTTTTAGTAAAGAGAATATTGTTTTTGTCATTGTTCTCTATTGGCAAATCATCCTTGAAAACATGAAAGATACTTGTAGCAAAGAACTAAAGATAAGAAAATTTATTCCTAGCAAATACCTAATACTATTAAAGTAGTATTCTATCCAAAGGGAAAGTTTGTCCACAGTTATGATCCTGAAAACACTTTGAAAGTTGCGTATTCCTGTTCTTTTCATTGAAGTGAAAACTGATTATTAGTTCATTCTGAATGGCTTTAAAATCTTTTCTCACATAGATGTGTAGCTTCTCTTTAATTCTCTTTGTCTTTTCCTTGGTGCTCTACCCTGGCAAAAGAAAAAAAAATTAGCAATATATATTGGTAGTAATTAGAAAAATTATAGTATGGAGATACTGCTCATAAAAATGACATGATTTTAAAGATTAATTGAATTCACATTGTTTTTAAGCTGTTAAATGCAAAGTAATCTGCTATTTCAGGGATTCAATATTTTACATCTGTTATGTACTGAAAAAAATCAGTTTTCTCAAGTTGGTCAAGTTGAGGCTGTTGGTGTGAATATTATTCACTAACTGAAGTAAAGTTGCACAATTTGCCTCTAATCCCTTAGCGTAAAGTAGGTCCAGTTACATCTTCCCAGTTGTTTTCACAGTAATGTTGTTTTACATTGCCAAATTAAGTAATACTGAAAACATACCTGTAAATGGTAAATGAAGGATTCTTGTGTCAGATTTCATACAGTTACCAGTGGAGAATGATATTCACGCAAATTTCCAGTGAATTTGATATATTTTATGCAGTGGGAAGAGAGTCAGATGAACTTCTTCCAAAGTTAGTGAAGGATGTGCACGAGTATCTAAGGTCATAATTGGCATTACAGGGGGAAGTTGGAAGGAAATTTTAATTTAATGGTGAACAGAAGAAGGAAGCAGACTGCCTAAATTCTCTGCCTGATTCTGGTACTGATTTGCTGTATGCTCTTTGGCCAAGAGTGTAGCTGCTGCATATTTCAGCTATTTGAAAGAGCAAGGATTATGCTTCTCTTCTTTCCAGGGATGATGTGAAACTCAATTAATGCTCAAGAAGCATTTTAAGGTACTGTAATTGAGGCACTGTGTAAATGCAGTTTATTAATATTTTACTGAATACAGTAATTCCTGAATTTTAAGCAGGAAACCTGCTGTTAAACAGTATAGTTGTCATGACTGTAAATATTAAATTGTTACATCCAAATTAGATTTTAAATCTAGATTTCCTCATGAAAACACTACCCTAGGAAACTTTTTTTCAGTTGGATTCTGCCTGGGTAGAGTTTAATAAAATGTAATTTCTTAATGTACTGATATTTTTAAACTTGAACAATACATACAGTGTTTTGTTGGATTTTTATGACAGATAAGCATGACAATCAAATTATTTTTAAGATGAGGCATCCAGAAATACACAGAACAGAGGCAACAAATGTTGGTTTGAATTAATATTTAAATCTGATTGTTTGAAACAGTCTTCTTGAAGGAAAATCAGGAGTGATTTTTAATAGTGTGGAAGCCCCCAGAGTCCTTCAGCTCTATCAGCTCTGTGGTGTCAGTCTCTTTTAATCAGTCCTTCTTTTATCACTAAGCCCGAGATGACAACCTGAAGTTTCACCCTGAGGTGTAAAGTATTAAAATATATATGCGACTTATCTGCCTTAGACTTTAAAAGGAGTACATGAAAACAGAAGGACAAACGCTGTCCTGGGCATATTGAGCTTCCTAGAAGCCACTGAAAGAAGCACTGGTAAAATGGAGGGCCTATGAGGAAAGAGGTGGGTGTCTTGTTTTGTTTTTAAATTATGATGTTTTATTATGAGAAAATTGCCAGAAACAGCAGACCTTCAAACTGATTTAAATGGCCTTAACAGTACTGGAAAAAGCCTAATCCACAAAACTCTGACTCTGTGGATGTAAAAGAGTCTAGAATTTCATCATTCATATCACTTCTAAACTCATGAATATTGAATTTCTTGTTACATATACCCAAAGAGTATGTCTCAACCTTAATTTTCCTTCTTCCCTCTCTCGCCTAGCTTTTCATGTGCTACATTTCTTTCTTCATTAAGCTAAGGAGTTTCTTTGATCACGATTCCTTTTTTTTATGGTACTTTATAGAGATTTCTTAGGGTGTTTGAGAATACCTCAGTGTACTGTTCTGCATAGTTAGTAATGTTACTAATGCAGGAAATGAGTAGCAATCAAAGCGATGAGGATTGCTGCAATGTAATGCCCCTCTCAGGGTGAAGGTACCACAAGGGAGACCTTTGTTGTGACCTGTATGTGATGCAGATACTTGCGTCTCACAGGAGAGCGCATGTTGGTTTCCTGTGATTCTAAAAGGAAATGTTAAAGCCTTCTTGCTTCATGTGATTTGCAATGGAAATGTTAAAGCCTTCTTACTTGCTGCTCCCACCCTTCCGCTTTCTCGCTCTCCTATAAATTGGTACTCCCGTTTATTTTGCCATCTATAAACCTGCTGGTTAGAGCATCACAACTTCTATTGGTCTCCCAAAGCTGCTGTCTCTTGTATATGACCAACTTAGAGAGTTTATCACAGCACAGATACTTTTTCACTGTATAATTTTATTGGCAAGTCACAATATGTGCATACTATGAACATACATTTATGTAAATCTCTAATGCTTACATTAGGTGTGTTTTACACTAAATAGTTACTCTTGTTTTTTTATATAATAACTAATGTTATATTTATGTAATACAAATATATTTGGATAGCATCAAACTTGCTAAAGGCAGAAGTTTAGAAGGCTGAAAAAAAAATCAGTAGAGGGAGCTCCTACTGCATTTATTGAAAAACATGTTTCTTAACCTTAGGTGGACAAGCCATTTTGCTGTTTTTATGAAGAAGCCATCCCTTGTGATAAGCTCTGATCGCTTTGCAGCATATTTGAGGCAAACTACATAATAGTGCAAAAAGAAAATGGCTTAATACCCATCTGTCTTGTCATCTCTCGTATGTTATGGATGTATTGCAGGTTGCAGACCACATGCAGCATTATTGCTGTACCTCTCTTTTTTCCTCTTGCATATCATACTAAAGCTTTTCTGTCACCTCAAATGTCAAAAAAAGATTGAAAAAAATCAATACTTAAAAAAATGGGTGTGACATGGTGGAACTTAATTTATCTAAGTGAAGTTGAAGGAGAGCAAAATAACATTTTTCTCTTCTGTATCATCTGCCTTCTCAATCAGTTGGATATATATTTTCTGGTTTGAAAGTCTAATAACAACTTTCCAGTGTTACTAAAAATCTTGAGAGTGTCATTTACTCATCTCCTCACCTGCTTTTCCTAATAACAAAGGAAGCATATTTATGAGATTAAGTGCCAATGACCTTCTCTATAAGGAGTCCCTCAGAAACTTCTTTCCTGTGGTTTGATTACTTTGACAGAAAAAAATTCATGGTCACTGTTAATAATGACAGCTAGCAGTAGCAAATGAGAAAAGCCCCTGGTGTTGCTGACAAAGGTCATAAAGGAGCACGTGCTGCCTTTCTGCTACTACGTTTGCTCTGTTTCATCCCAAACCCACTTGCCTTGCACATCCCAGCAAGCTCCATGACTCAACATGATGAACTCTAACTGAAGCCAAAGATAGTAAAGCTGCAGTTCTAACTGGTGACACATCCAACACACAATTAAATTCAGACGCTCTTTACACACAGATTTGCCCAATATTATTGACTGGGTGATTTGTCCAAAATATTCTCTCTTGTCTTAAGATATCTAATTTCTGCTAATTTTTCAGTAAGGGCATTACTTGAATACTTTGTGCAAGTGCTTGCTTTCATGTTTGCATTAGGAAAATGGTGATTTTCATGTCTTCTTAAAAAAAAAATGAGTTAAAAGAAACTCTGGATTTTGAAGCATCTCAGAATATCTGTGCTATGCTTTATCTTTATTAAAAGTAAGTAAGCTTTTAACAAATGGTCTTTGTCTGCTTTTCAAGATATGCAGTAATTTGGAGACACAAGTGATTAGTAAGATTTTTAGGACTACTTAAATTTGTTTTGGTTTTCAAAATTTGTATTTCTTGGTGCATAATGCTTTTAAATTCCCAGGCTTAGATGACTAACATGTCTATGTGTTATTATATTACTAAGAATTAATTAATGTATTAAGAACACTTGGTTTATCGGTTGGTTTCAACTGAGGTTGCTTCCCTAACTGGATCTGCTGAGTATCTTAGAGTCAATGGGCATTCTGGAGTCATGTCTTATACTATGGGGCTCAACCAGGAAAAGATGTCTAATTAGAATCTGTCCTTTTCTTGCAAAGATCTTAACAGTTTTTTGTCTTTTATTTTAATGTAAATTTTAGTATGCTTAGTTGAATGAGCCTTGTTTTCTTTCTCCACACAGTTTAGAATATTCATCTTGAAGCCTCTTGGTTAAAAGATAAATCACTTAAACTATATTTTGATAAACTATTAAGAAACATCAGCAAATATTTCTTTCATTTCTTTCTTCATCATTTCCTCTGGGAAAATGGAGGATCTCTAAAATGTAAAGACTGTTTCATATCATATTTAGAAATTTTCAGAAGACTTTAAAATCCCTTTAGTAACTAAGTATTCAGGCATCTATTATGTCAGAAATGTAGCTCCTTGAGGGAATTTTGTCATATGCATTTGCTTTTACAGCTCTTCAGGAGATGATATATTTCACTATCCATTTGCATAAGATACAATTTTAAAATGAGCAAAGAATATCCTGCATAGGTATATGTATAGAGATATAGGTAAATCTTTGGTGTAGTCCAAATCAGAAGTGTATGCAATGAAGAAATGTTTATGCAGGTGTTCTGAGTATAGTAAAATTGGAGGAGGGGGAAAAAAAAAAGTAATGCTAATGAAGAACTGCCATCTTATGGATTAATGGTAGTCTGAAAACATTAGTTAGTTACTATACACTGCTCCAAAATATTAGTGTCTTTGTGAAGCAAATTATAACAATTTCAAAGAACTGCCACATAATGCATATAAAAATGACAATTTGAATTATGAAGCGACTAACCTACCCGAATGAACAAACCTGCAGTATACTGGCTGGCAGCTTTGAAGATAGTTCAGAAATACTGCTGTCCTTGTCTTGAAAAAGCTGGCAAAGTGTGAGTATTCGTGGCTGACAGCAGTGCGTTGCACTGGTGTTAGTCCATGACGTTCTGGTCCAGCTCAGCACAGTGTTAGAAATGCATCACTTCAGATGTGCGGTTTTGTTTTTAGAGAGAAAAGGAAATGGATAATTATGCTTAGATTATAGGTATTTTTATGGTCCCTGCAGATATATTGATGATAATCCCCTGGCCTGAGACATTTTATTCTATTCTTGAGGAAAAGCTTTCATATTTTTATCAAGGCTTTTCCTGGAGCCAGCCTTAAGCACTAACAAGAAAAAATGACTGCTGGAGGCTCTGATTTATCCTTAGTAATTTAGCCAAGATACTCAGATATACTTAGGTGTCATGGCACAGAGCTTTACAACACCTAACTTTAGGCTTCTGACCACCGTAGCGGAATCCGTATCACTGAGTATTGAGTTGAGACTGCTTATATGATCTAGAGGCAGAATCTTGCACTTCAGGATAAGGATCAGCATGATGAACAAGGAGGGTGGCCACCCAGTATGCCTTGTTCAAGACAGAGATGATGGTTTTCTTCCTGGTCCTTGGCTTTTCACCTAACTGAGCCCCTATGTCTCTTAAGTTCACCTGTGGGCACAGGTTTTTTCATCTCCCATGAATGACCCCTGCAAAAAGGGCTAGTCCAGAAGGCAAACAGAGTTTAGATGGAAGGACTCGGTCAGTACGGACTGTGTAGGGAGTTCTTATCAACCGAACGGCTGCCTTAGCAGCCTCAGTCAGGTACGTACGTTTCGTTGATACAGATCTGGGTCTTTGTGCCCACTAGAAAAGGGTTAGGCGTCTTTGCTCAGTTTGATTTCACAGCTTGCAGTCTCTCATGAAGGTAGACTCTGGAAAAAATAATAGAGGACTAACCGTCAATTTTGGGATATACGCAAGATGTGATCCCTGTCTTCTCCCTCCCTCTCTCCGTCCCAACATTATGCAATCTTTTGGAAATTAGCACACCCAGGAGTCCAGAAGGGGTTGTTTTCACATCTGTTAATTCATATCCCATTATCCACTTTCTGGGAGAGTGTCTTAAATCCCAAGTTACACATTTATGCCTATCCCTCTTTCCTCCTGCTGTTGAAAGATCAGCTCCTTCCATTCCCTCATGCAAAGCAGAGCACTACATAAAAGAGGAGGGAAGAGGAGAGCATCTCGTCTCCTGCAGAATAGCTTCTAAACGCAAAATTGTCCATTTCATCTTTCAGGAACGTTTGCCTTGATTTTGGGTTTCAGGAAATGTAAAAATTGAACAGATGCACAATTTCGTATGAATCATTT
The DNA here is from genome assembly GCF_000705375.1 of Tinamus guttatus. The sequence continues at coordinate 116,717 of NW_010583348.1, read as the reverse complement.
CTCATGATTTGTATGGAACATCCTGCGTAGTCCAGCCTCTTTTGAGGTTAATTAGGGAGACTTGGCCTCCATAGACTTTGATTTAAAGTTTTGGGTTGGCAGTAAAACTTCAAACCAACTGGCTAGTGTAGTTCCTATTTACTTCTTTGGAAAGTTCTTCTGTACCAAGAGGCATGTAATAAGCACCGAAAAAATGCCTCGTTCCTAGCTCATATTCTGCTGACAGAGTAGAATAGGAGCTAATTTGCACAACTGTCAGCACTTTCCCTTGGTAAAGTTAGAATTCCTCTGCTTTGGCTTTTTCCCAGTTGTCATGAAACTGGTGTTTTTGGTGGTAGGGAGCAGTCAGCGTGGACTTCCGAAGGGAGCTGCCCCAAGACAAGCTCGGGGGGAGAGAGGGATGCGGGGGAGAGGCAGAAACCTGGACCCAGCTTTGCAGAAAAGGCCCCAGGGTTTGTGGTGGACAAGTTGCACCTGAAAGTTTGGGATTAGTTATCAACTGTGTGTGGTCTCATACAAGCTTTGCTACTGTAAAGAAGTCAATTGCATTATGAAAATATGGCTAGAGCAGGATTTCTGAGATTGTATTAATGCATCCTTGCAGAAGAAGCATGAAGCTAATTCCTTTTTTTTATTATTATTTTAATGGACTTGGTACACTGAGCACTGCGAAGACTATAATGTGATGCATTCTGAGTGGTAATCAATGGATGCTCTAGTGAGCTTAGTACATGAAATCGCAACAGATGACCTGACATTTCCATGTATATCCTTCTTTTTTGAAGTATTCTGCCTTCCAGGCTAGCATTCTCTCAGCCTATGCTCTATCCCTCAGGGGACTGGGAGATTGAATTTAATGGTTAGCTGAGCAAGGATGAGCTTAACTCTGCTCGTATTAGGTTAATTGTTCTCAATGAGATAACTTGTTACTTATTTTAGAAGGGTTTATGAACCTTGTTTTGTCCAGTAACTGCACATATAATATGCAAAAAAACTTTTTGAGACCCTTTCCTGCATATTATGTTAGTTTTAATTTGATGTGAAAGTGACTGTCTGAGTATTTGGATAGGGTCTTTTATGAGTTGGCTTCTGGGATTCTAATCACTTCAAATCATGAGAGACAAATTTAAGATCTAAAAAGTCTTATTTAATAGGTGCATCTACCTTTTAATTGTCATATTGTTCACATGTTAAATACTTGATAGTTAAATATGATTATAATTAAGTATAAGCACTTGGCGCTTCCCACGTGTAGCGTCTGAAACAGTTTGTATCAACAGGAAAGAAGGATGAAGCAGAACAAAGTTTACTTTCCTGCAGGCTTTAAATGAGTCAAGTTATTTTCTGACTTAAGCTGTATCAGTAACTGACACTTCCCAAAATGTAATGTTAGCAGACTCTAATAATGCATGGTTAAACCAGCAGTTGCCCATTTAGTGTAACCTTTGCTGCTGGTAATTGAGAGTATGTATTGCTTAGACAGCTTTGAATTAGAATTAGTCATAGGGACCTTTCAAAGAAAATATGTAAAAAGCTTCATCCCGAGTCCAATTAGAGCTAACGTCAGTCTTCTTTAGCCCATCTCATTAGTGTACTCTACCAGCAAAAGTTATTTTAGGTCTCCAAATATTTTATTCTTGGATATTTGTTTTGAATGGAGATGTAAGCTAATAAGGGAAATGTAGTCAAAATAATTTACTTAACCTAATTCTTGTCCAAACAAAATACATATTTTATGTCACTTTTCCCCCTCATATAATGTATCTAATCCTCAAGAAGGTGCTGATGTTTTGTGAGGTTAAGGTAGCCTGCCATTCACTCTAACAGGAGCTCGAATATCTGAGCACTTAACATCATGACTAAAGGCAGAACCTCTGCATTAACTGGGAAAAATATGAGAGGAAGAAAGTTAGGTGAATATCCAAAGCTTTATAAAAGACAATAATATCTTTTCAGAAGCGCTACACCTAGATAACTGTTAATTTAAATGAAACCAACCATGCAAAATGTAACTTCGGGTGTTGGTATATTATTGTAGCCATATAACAGGAATCAATGCAGTACAGTTAACCTTCTGTAAGGACAGAGATAAAATATGTTTTCCTAGGTATAAATAAAATATAGGATCTATGCTGATCACTTGTTTTCCTTGTCAGTTTCTTTAAATGAAATAGATTCTGGACATTATTAACTAACACAAGAAGCGGAAAGAACTATAAAAAGAGCTCCAAAATGATCTGGGACGAGATTTGTATTTGTGTGTCCAAAAATCTATATTTCTTTCCAACCTCATACACTCACTAATTTTAGCAACACCTACAGTTTCCAGGTGTTAAACACTTGAAGAAACTTGAATTCCAGAGAAGAGCCTAGGCAGCAGCAGGGGGAAGGAGAGGGGATTGGTTGCTCCTGAGCTGCCCAGTGCAGAGATGTAGGATGTGGCCTGGAGCTGTTCTGAAATGGAAGCTACTTAAAGCATAAGTCAGTCTCAAATCTGCACTCCTGCTCTACTCTCAGACCGTGGGTGTGTGTGTGTGTGTGTGTATATGTATATTTATATATTTATATAAAGCCTTTTTTGACTTTTTAAAAGTTAACAGTAAAAATCAATTGGTGGCTCTAACCTCATTCCTAATGTCACTTGAGCGTTTACAGTCATTGACTTCCAGTTTAAGATGTCATGTTCATTAAAGAAATCTCAGAACCCAAGTTTGGGGTTGGTTTGTTTGTTTATTTTTTGAAAGGAGGTAATTAGAGCAATTAGAGGAAAACAGCTTGTGAGTGGTTTGTAATGAAAACTCTGACTTAAAGCTTATGAATCTTTTAAACTGGTAATTTAATAAGCATTAGAGGAAAAAGCTTCTGAGGAAGTGAGAAGTAGGTCCCATTTGGCTTTTAGTGTAGCATGAGAACAGTCTCAGCCAGAGTGTTCTAGGTACTTTGTGCTGCTTGAAAAACAAATATGCTTACAAAAATTGCAGTACTGGGAAGAGCATACATTTATCTGAGTGTTAGAGCAGATGTAACAGAACATGATTCAGCTCCTCTGTTAAAAATGGCTTTGGAATAGTCGCAAGCTTTCCAAATCTGGTGTTCTCATTTCATTCCTGGACCTGTATTGCCTGTCCCTGGGCATGCCAAATTACTCTTTTGAAGATGCAGGGATAATAAAATTATTTCCTATTTAAATTGAGTTTCTCAAATAGTCCTTTATTTGACTTGTTAAAAATATTTTAACTTCATTTGGTTCTGCAAAAGGAAAATTTAAGAGAATGAGTTGGGGGATATAAAAAGGAAAATACAATGAACTCCATATATCCAATTTAAGTGCCCCAGATATAAAAACTGTATGTATATGAAAACAGAGTCACCCTGAATGCTTCATGATTCATGTATTTTATTCCTGTGATTCAGGATCTAGATAAATTGAGGTGTGGCATCAAAAAGTATTACAGTATTGGTAAAATAATCATTTTCTGTAGATTATGCTATTAATTGCAGTAAATTGCAATGTGAAGAGTGTAATATGTACACTCAATTTTGTCATAAGTGTAAAACTAGACTTAAAGGAAAATCAGGGTAATACGGTGACATTTTTTTGAGGAATTGCAGTGAAAAGGGAGAAAAGTCCTAGCTGAGTAGTGAGATAAACTCTTTATTTCGTTTGGAATTTACAACACTGAGACATAGTCATAAAACAGTTGCTGATTAAGCAGTAGCTAGAAAAAGTGAGTTTATAAATGACTTTTAAAATATTTTCTAGTAATTCCTAGGAAAAGAAAGTGGTGGTGGGAGAAAAAAAAAAAAAGGATGAATTTAGAGAAGATACTTGGTTTAAAATTTTTGTTTTACAAAAGGAGATGGCAACTATTATGAAAATTTAATGCCAAGCAGAAATTTGAGCTGTTGGGAGTAATGCTCTGCCTGACATTGCATGCACAGAAAAGAAACAGCATGAAGTTTTACATATGAAAATAAAAAGACCGAATAGACCAATAGATGTCTAAGAGGCATGAAATAAATATCCTTTAACTAGAGTTTCAATTTTCGCTCTACATATATTTAGGTAACAAAACAAATCACTTGCTCTGCTTCTATCTCTGTTATCCTAACCGTACTATGAAAATATTTACTGACTTTTCAAAGTATTCCTTAAATCATTCCTTCAATCCTTAAATCACGCTAAAGAATACTGGAAAAGTATAAGCTGGGCTTATTCATCCAGTGCTATCCGCAAATAGTGCAATAAGAGCTTTGCTTAAGTGATTTTCAATTTGAATGCAGGATTGATAATGCCAAAAGAAACTCTTAATAAGTAAAAATGTCAAATGTATATGAAAAAAGAAAACCCTGAGGCAGAACTGCATTGACTCCAGCGTTGACGGGCACAAGAACCGCCTCCTGGCAGCTCTCTGAGGGAAGCCTGGCCCTGCTCCGCGCTGCGGCAGGGTTAGTTCAGCTGACGCCGTGTGCGGAGCGGAGCCTCCGCTCTTGTCCAGCGCGCCCCAGCCAGGCCATTGCCATGGCAACCGGTCATCCCCAAACCCGTCAGTGCCACATGACACGTGTGATCCGTCTTGTTATTATTTATAATTGATCCCCATGGAAACATTAGTTAAGTGCATGTAATGTGGAGGTCAGAGAATACAGGGGTATTTGAAGCTGAATATGAGGGTGTCATGGGAGATTCACAATGTACGTAATCTTTCCATGATGCAGCACTGTTTGCTATTTCAACAGCTTGTCTAAAGCAATAATAAAGATTGGTAGGTTAATACTAGCAGTCTGAGCAAAATATAGAACAAACGAAGACATGTCATGGGAAAACAGGTTTACACATGTGGGCCCTCTAGGAAAAAGGCCCTGGCAATTGTACAGCTACGAAGTCTTCCTAGGATCCTTATCATCTAGGTGTTATAATGAATGGGAATTCCATTGGCACGTAGCCCCTCTTAGTTTATCGTCTATGATATATCATTTTGGAAGGGACAAAAGCAGAAATGGCTGGAGTGAATGTCACATCACATCCTGCCTTAACACTGGTGGAAAGAAAAGCAATTTTGGTTTCTGAAAATAGAGGAGGATTCCTTTGTTATGCTCTTTACTACTAAAAAACTAATAAATGCCTCTATCAAGAGGATTAGTAATAATTCCACTGTCTGAGTACTTTCTCTGATTAGCTATTACTAATTTCCTATTCTATCTTGTAGAGACTGATCTGGAGCTACTTAGTTTTCCTCCTGGATTGCTGTGCTGTTCTTGTGCAAAGCTACTTTGAAGCCTCAGCTGACACAGAAATGGTGTTCTGCCTGCTTGGAATATGATCGTGTGCATCAGATATCTCATGGACTGCAGGTACATTACGAGTTGTGATGACTTTTCTGTCGTTCAGTGCCCAAATGAGGAAGAACTTGGGAAGTGAGGAGGAGGGGGAGAAGGATGTCCATTTAATATGACCAACTGATAAATTTCCTATGTGACTGTGCAAATGGCTGCATTTCAGTGTCTCTCCTTGGGAACTTGCCACAGCCTAAGGTTTTGTTTTGTTTTGCTTGCTTTTTAGCTTCAGGGTATTTACATAAGTGTGGACTATTTCTGGGTAGCTGCAGTGAGAGTGTCAGAGAAGTAGCAGGTGATCATGCCTGGTGCTCCTGCCTTCCTGTTACAAGCATCATAAACTAATAGATCATTATGTGCAATTTATGTAGTGAGTCCACATGCTACAGAAACCACAGCACAAAAATAGCAAACCAATGAAAATTAGTGCTCATACCGCACCAATGGGAGCCATAGTTTGAGGTAAAACATATGTTGGATGTTCAGTAAGACAAGCTAGAGAAATGTATGAGCATCCTGACATCAACAAAGACCAGAATAACAATTTGAAAATCTGACCACCTTTATGAAAACGAGAGGAAAATGCACAGGACAGATTTTTAGGTTATAGCAAGGTTAACTACTGTAGAAAAAGAATATAAAAAGTCTGTATTTCTTGTTTGATTCCTGTGAACATCAGGAAGTAATGTATCGCCAATGTGAATTCTGTACTCGACCTATTGCAGCCAGGACAAACATGGCTGAGTGCAATCCTTTCCCTCACCTGTAAGAAGGAAGGCATTTGATATACCCCTTAGAATAACAGAGTGGTTTTTATTAACTTGAGATACTAGAGACAGGGTGGGGGGAGAAACAGAATAAGATATTTCATTTTTAAAGTAGTCTGGGCAATATAGGTGCAGAACAAATTCTTAGTGCTAGCACTGCATTTTAAGTTTCAAAACAGGTGCATTTTTGTACACAGATATTGTTAAATCATACCTGTATAATCTCATGCAGCATCACATCTAAATGCCAAGCCATGCTTCCATTTCACACTAATGCATACCTTCGGGGATTGATTTTGCTGCTCTCTTCTCACTTAGGTTCTTTCCTCAGGCTGTACAGGTGATGTTAATCAGACAAGCCTTGGTGAGTTTGGCCACTGATTTTTGGCTTTTCTTTTTGGAGACTGTAGCAATGGCTTGAAGATTGGTATATGATTGGTTTCTTCTGGAGAGAAAGAATTCTTCACCCTTGACCCAGAAGCAAATTTTGTAGGGTAAAGGAGTATAGCGATAATGCTAAGATGCATATTTCCTAATATAGCAGTTAAAGGCAATGCGCACTTTTTCCTTTTACTTAATAGTGATCATTTTTTATAAGCTGTAGTACCATCCATAAACCTGCCTCTTGTTACTTGTGGCTTGTCAAACTGCCTGTTTTCTAAAGTGTCTGTGTGTTTTTATTAATTAATTTCTGTTTTTTTTTTTTTTTTTTCCTCCTGAGAACTCCTGAGAACCCATTCGACTTGTCTTCTTCCCTAAAACGCTCTCATCTGAGTCTGAACACAAATCCATCATTTCACTATTTATTTCCTCCCCTCCAAAAAATTAAAAAAAAAAAACCCTTATTTGTTCTTAGTCAAGATATCCATATTGGCCCACACTAATCCAGTGTTTTGTAATATTTGAGCTCTTAAAGGAATTAATATCTGGGAAGCTAATAATTATCTGCTAGGCATATGTATACTGCAGTTTGCAAAAGCTAGTAATTATCTGCTAGGCATATGTATACTGCAGTTTGCAAATGCTATATAACTTTGTCAAGTTTTGGTGACTTTCAAATGAATGGCAAGATGTCCAACCTTGACCTGCACAGTAATTTCTGCCAAATTTCTAAGTAGTAAAGGACAGAGATGGTAAAAGAAAAGATCACCATAATCTATTAGGCATGGGTAAAGAATATTTTTCTTAGTCTTTCAGAAAGAGATGTGGTAATTACATTAAAAAAAAATTTCAAACAAGAACATGGAACATTTTGGTCCAAGTACATAGTTCAGTAGCACTCTTCCTTTTTTTTTTTTTTTTTTTTTTAAATAAAGAAAGTTAGTAGGACTTCCGGGCAATTTATCCATGCTTTTTACCATGGCTAAAATCCACATTGCTTTAGTTAAACAAACATACATTGAAGTTAGTTCCAAGAGGATTAGTTCTACAGGGTTATGGGTTGCCTATATTTATGGCTATGCACATCATATCTTGTTAGGAAAATATTTATCCTTTTCCTAGTCACTCTTTTGCATTTTGTCTAAATCAGATGAAATTAGTCAATTTTAAACTCTCTAGTTTAGCCAACTAAGTCAAAAGAATTTTGCTTTCATCAAACCGAGTATCTTCATCTCTTATAAATCAACATAGTTGTTAAAGAAATAACCTTTAATTTTATCCCATAATATATAACCTTAAAATTAATCCCATGATATATACAAGGTGTATGATTTTCTTGCTATCATAGTAGTGAAATAGATGTTCAAAGACTCATTTCTGTTGAGGAACAACCATAATATCACCATCACACTTACGGTTATGTTAATTTTTTTTTAAGAATCCTGGGGAAATATGCCATTTAAAGATCCTGATAAGCTCAAATCAACTTTAGGAAAAGGCAGGACAAATCCTGTGTCCTTCCTGAAGTGTAATTCAGGTAATGTATTTCAAAAATGGAAATTGCCCAGTGTGAATGAGCAAGGGACTTTGCCTTTCGTCTTAGGACCACTTAGGTCTCTCTAATTTAATGAACAGTGGATAGAAAAATTTGAAGATGCCTTGTGTTTGTACAGGGGGGAAAAAACAAATGGATATATTGATTATCATTTGTCAAGTGGTACTGATCTGAAGTAACCAACCTAGTCTTTGATGTTGATTTGCATAAAAAAGGAAGAATGCAGATGATATTTAATAATTCTTCTGTAGCAGAATTAGTGTGTCAGGTTTCGGATGATAATCAGAAATGATCAATAAGGTCACTTTTATTTCAGAAAATAATTTTAGATACATATGATTGAAACAATGACTGCATTGTCTGAGTTGTCTTCTGAGCTCCCTCATGTTACTCTTGTCCTCCCTTTTTAAATGTGATTTGTTGACTTCCAAACAAAAGCCTGTTGCTGATATGAACAGGTATTGCCTCAAATTTTGAGTTAAGGGGTAGCTGCTGAAAATATGACTTTCATAGTACTAAATACTACCATCCATCAAATATGTGTGTTTAAACGTTTTGTTTTTATTTTAAGGTATATAATTTAAGTAGCTAGATTGTATAGTTTCAAACTAGCTGAGTTCTCAGAGAAAAAGAATAAAATATATTTGAAGCCCATAAACTTCTACAGGTCTGTATCTTAGCTTCACAACTGTTCCTATATCATTTAGGGTTCCCATTCCATTTTATGTAGGCAACTGGAGAGGTATCCTCCTGAATAGTAATGAAATAATAACATAATCTGAGGTATTTATCAATAAAACGGTATTGGATGTGTTCATAGATTATTAAAACCATTAAAGTGATATTGAAGCTTCTAATGTTAGTATCTGTTGAGTTTGAAACAATAATAATCAAAATAAACTGGATAGTAAGAATGTTTTTCCAATACAGCACAAGGAGGCTAGGACCTGGCAAGTACTCTGGTATTTTTATTTTTCAGTTAAAATGCAAGCATAATATAGGCAGAGTTATGCTAAATAAGAAACCTGATTGGATAATTAAAATTATTTGATAGTTCTTCACTTTTATTTAAAGAACTGTTATTTAGGGTAATCTAAGTGAGTGTGTACATTTTACAGCTGACATTTTTCCTGTTGTTATATCTTTCACGTAATAAGAATCATGTTTCTGTAGCGACTCCCTGCACATCCCTCAGACGAGAAGCGCCAGGCTGCCCTGCTGCTGTTCCCTCTTGCAGCACAGCCGGTTTGAGGATGGTCAGGGAGCAGCCGCTGAGAGCAGCGGGATGGATGCTGGAGGGAAGAGCCTGCCCGCCGAGGCCGGGAGCGGGATCAGCAGCCGCCCTCCCGCCTCTCCCGCGGACACAACAGCACCCTCCTGCCCCTGCTCCCCCCACACACACACACACCTTCGGGGGTTTCTTTGGGTCGCTTCTCCAGCCGTGGTCCTCAGCTCCTGAAGGGTCCAGGATGATGAGCTGGAAGATCTTTCTGTCACACTAGGTCTCTGCAGTGCTTTCTTGCTGCCTTTGCAAGTGCCACCAATGAAAATGGTTCATAGGGTTGAGCAGTCTTGAGTGTACTAAACCTTGTCGATACCTCTCTTGTGTTTCAGTGATTCATATTATACAATCCCTTTAATTTATGCTTTAACAATTCAAGCTTCAAGGAGAAAACATTTAGTTAGTAAAATGACAAAGGATTTGTGCTCATATACACACATAAATGTATGTATGTACATACATAGATGTGTGTATATGTATACACATCTATAATCAGAAATGTCTGTAGGAACATTTTGATAAGTGTTGCCACATTTTCAAGAGGCAGTGAAAATATTTTGGAAGGAGTGCACTTCGTTTTCAGCTGTTTCCTGAAAATGTACCTGCTGTTGCCAGGCAAGACTTAGACTATGAAAGAATGGCAGCAAATCCCATAACTGCACTCCTTGTAAAAGAAACATCTCTTAAATGTTTTGGATGTCAAATTATGTGCTGACTTTATATGAAAGCATATGAAAACATCTTGAGCATCAACCATGCCATTTAAATAATATACAAAACTTACTGAAAGCAAGTAGTAAAGCAGGTAAGGGATAGAAAAATATATACCCAAGTGCGTAGGAGGGGAGGTTGTTATCTTTTTTTTCAAAACTGATGCTGTGCTCTCCTTTAACAGACCTGTATATAGAAAGTGTTGAGCACTTGCAATTTCAGACACATCAGTGCAAATTTCTGGAACTCAACACTTGATTGAGTCAGTTTTTTTATTAGCTTTTTATTTATTTGTATAGCAAATAATATTATGCATACAGAATATAAAACAAAATGAAGGGATCAGTGGACTAAATGAGCAAATAGTCTCACAATCAATGACTAGAACTATGGATTAGAGAGCTGAACAGAGAATTTGTGGCTTTGCTTTTATGTGGATTTTGTTCTAGGAGTAATTTTTATGTAGCAAGAGCAAATGATAAGTTAGGAAGTAAAATTTCATTGTGGGGAATGAGAAAGCTCACAAAATAAGATGTACAATAACTAGAAAAAGTAAAGCGTTATGAAATGTTTTTGTGTTTTCCTGACACAGTTCTGTAAAGTTGTCTAAGTAGAGTATAATAGCAGAAAAAGGACAGTAAAAAGAAAGCAGAGGTTTTTATCATTTTGGTATATTCAGTTTTTATGGTGATTGTAGCAGCATCCAAATGTCCATTTTTCTGATTTTTTTTTTTTTTCTTTCTCTATTTAAAGGCATCACATAATGTAATGTAACATGTTCGTTTCCTTTCCTAAACTGGTATCTCAGGTTGGTTTCCTGTAAAAGTGATGAATTTAAGATACCATACAATTCAAACAGAAATGCTCCTAATGATCCAGCACTCAGGTGGTGGTGCAAGTTGAGATACATTTTTCTGTGGCTGCTGTAGCTAAGTCTCCTGTAAGAGATTTCCACATAGTAGCCAAGTGTTTTTATAAGTGATGCTGCCTCCACAGCACCCAGAAGCCAGTTCTAGCTGATGCAAAGAACGTTATAAAACATCTTAGAATTTATGATTGTGTGGAAAGCTTTTCATTGTCTGTTGTAAAATAGCTGTATAACCAACTGGATTATTTCTGTACATCAGCAGATATTGTTTCTTATTTCTGCAGAGGTTACATGTGTTGAGAGGTCTCTGAGGAATTATGTCTCTCCTTCCTGCTGTGTGTGTATCTGACAGAGTTATACTTTCCATAGGGGACTTTTAAAATTTAGCAAATGGCCATACTGATGTTAGCAATGTACAGAGTATGTAGGTGCTGGAACAAAATATTTTAATAATATTTACAAAAAAATTTTAAAAGCCTAAAAACTATATAGAACTTCCAAAGTGTTATCTTTATAGCATTGTAAACAGCATTTAAGATTTCAGAATAACACCTACTTTATGCAGAAAATAAATTTGCTCTTGCTACACTAAATAGGACATTGTCAGTGGAAATAGTGGTTTGAGTTGCTTCTCCAGTATTAACAAATGAATAAAGCAAAAAGGCTGGAAATTTCTCCTCTTTATAGAGGCTGGGAATGGGAGCTGCAATTCATTTGCCCTGAAAGGACAGATGCAACCAAGCAGCGGGCGCTTTGCCTGGAAGGATGGCATGGGTTTGCTCCCTGGGATCTCTTCCTTGGCACAAGAAGCTCTCAGATTTTTACCTCAGGAGGGAGAAGACTGCCCAAGTAGTTTTATCCCTTCCGGCCTTGGACTATGAGGTTTTATATCCTTTTGTCAGCTAGTAAATCACATTTCATGGAGAGGATTTATTTTCCGATTTTCTTATCATACAGCATCTGCATCACATGTGACATGCAGTGATTACCCAATTTTCTGAGTTAATTATTGCTTCAAGCAACCATCAACTAAGCCAAAGGTTCTATAAATTTCAGAACTCTGTGCCATTAGCATTCACTGAATTTTTACTGGTGGTAACGTTTCAGGATTACTCTATCCATGCCAAGTGTCATGCAAAGGTAGAATTCTAGCTGTGATTTGCAATGTGTAATAAAATATTTTCTAAGAACAGAAAATGAAAAAATACTTCTATTTGTAACACAGTATGTAGTATCTAGCTTTAATCAAGAAGGAGGTTTAAGATGGAGCCAATGTTACTTTCAGGTCATAAAAACCACTTACTCAGTGGCCTATGTAGATGGCATCATGTAGCATAAGCAAAGCAGCCCTATTTTACTTTATACTACACAGTCGTGTGGTAAAACAATGAGTACTGGGCTTTAGATGGAGAGTAGTGTTTTTTATTGTATATCTTTGACCACTGAGAATTCTTTCAAGATAGTGAAAAAGAGAAACAAATCACAACTATTAGGTCTTTCTCAGAGCTTATTCTGTCCCTAAAAGTTGATTTTGTCTTGGTTATTTTTCAGCAAAGAATTACTAGCCAATCAGTTTGTCAGGTTGTGGCAGGATGACATTCATTGTGTTTGCATGATGTTTGTTTGTTTTTGTTTTGACTTTATTCTATTTGTTTTATACTGTATAACCTGATAATGTCTGTGTAGCCCATCCCTATCGGTCAAAAAGTCAAGGATTTAATATTTATTATAAACATATTATCTCCATTGAGTGCTGAAAGGTATAAATGCTTTATAAACCAGATTAAGCTATGCTGTTGCAAATATTAGAAATGTTGGAATTATTATAATGCTAGAACATTTTATAAGAATAAGAAAAATGAAACAAAACAAAAGCATGTCTTGTAATCTCACATGTTTTCTTCTACTTAGTACATGCACTTTTAGTCCCCTTCTGCCTCAAGTTTTTAACACTTCTTTTTAATGATCTTATTTGTATAATCCCCACTCTGGCAATTTGAAAACAGGCTTTAGTGATAAATTCTTTTTAAAGAGAATGTGTTCAATTAAATGCTTGGCCAGATGCTAGTGGTGTGCTGCTTAGGTAGCAGCCTGTGTTTTCTTCCAGTCACTGGGGTCACTACATTTTCCCATCTCACTCTTGCTTCCTTCTATCAACTATTCAAATTTTACAACCATTACTTAAGCGTCTTCAGCTTCTTGAAATCCTTTTGCATACCGATATTTCACATCAGGCTTTACAATGATCAGAATGCAAATTACTATGAATAATACTAATAGTATAGCTGTTACAATATAATTTAATGTTTTACTATCTGTTAAGCATGCTTAACAGAGATTTAAGAAGTAAGTACTTTTAAGAAGTAAGTCTAGTTACCAGCATGCTACCTGTATTGGTACTCATATCAGTTGAATTTCACTTTGTCTATTCTGAAGCCATATAGATGGTGGTGACCTGTTCAGGTCCTCTTCCACGTGACAGATACAAATGATGTTTGTGTGATGGGGAGCTGGGAGCAAGAAAACCTAGCTCTGTTAACTGCTGCACTTGCTAATCTTTATTTCTTAGGCTGGAGAAGACAAATTTGAAAATGTTGAAATGAATTAAATATTAGCTCAAAAAATACCAAATACAAGACTAATATCAGCAAGGTGCATATTGAAATCTGACCCTTCCCCTTTGATCCTCTCCTTGTTATGCTTCATAGCTGTTTCAAATCAAATTCACCTGTGTTTTGGGATCTGGCAGCCATCCTGGTGTCTGTCTTGATAGACAGGCTAGATGTGAAGGAAAGTTCTCCTCAATACATCAGGAGCATCACCTTTTTATGAAGTTTTGCCTACCTGAAGCTTAAAATCCAGCAGAATTACATGCTGAGACCTTAAGAGAAAGCAGTGTCTGTTGAAGGCCTCATTTCTGGTGATGCTGAGTACCTTCTGGGAGGTGCTGAACTCATTCACCCACAATAGAGTGAGTATTTCAGAGGCTTCTTGAAAAATTGTTCTTTTCCTTGCAAGGCTGGGTTATGCTAACAAAGAATTCAATTAGTAAAATATGGGATAGTCAAGTAGCAAGGAAATCATGCAATTAAAGTGGCACAATGCATGACTCTCATTCTAATTGTACTTCTCTTTACCTTTGTTGCATGTATACACTGCCGAATGTTGAACAGGTTCTAAAATTACATTATTTACTTTTCTAAATGAAAGTTTTATTACTGCATTGTACAGGCCTATTATTTACATTATGCGTGTACTTCAGTCTGGTTGAAATTTCATTGTAACCAGCTTTTGTACAAACACGGAGTAAACGTAATTCCTGAAGTAAAAAATTTGCAGGGGGTGGCTTTGCTGCATTATAAGAAAACAGAGAATAGGAAAATTGTAATTCAATGCCTCTCCCTTTTTCAGAACTATTTAGCATATAATTTTTGCTCAGGTACCATTTAATATTTCTGTAGTCCTTCTGAGACTGGAAGAAAATGAAATGTGTCATGACTAAAAGTTCTGTGACACAATGTGTGAATAGGATGTGAAATTTTTTCATTTCCACTTGGTTTTTACATCGGTTTTAAGCCACTGTTTGTTCAAGTTCTCTCTTGCCATCTTTATAGAAACTGGTGGAATTGTCTAACCTGGATTTTGGTTAAAGAAGGATTTCCTCTTGAAAAGGAGGAGTAATGAGCAGAGAGAAGAGATGTAATCAGCCTGCCAGAGTTTGAGAAAACTCTAAAATATACCTGAATTATAATTTTTCCAGAAGGTTTTCTTACTCTTCTTAGAATGTTTTGGTGCTTCCTTGGGGTTAAGTAAAACCTGAATTACAGCTTCAAAAAAAGGAAACATCTGTGGCTTGTTTGTTTGCTTTCATGGATGCCAGATTGAGCATCTGGGCATCCTTATCATCCTACTGTTAAAAATACTGAGGAATAACTGGGAGCAATCAAGAAGGGTGAAGTGAAATGTCATTTTTAACTATTGTTTAGTAAGGCCTGAATTTTTAAATCAAGGACCAGTCTTTCCTTATGCTGTGAGTCATACAATAGGGCCAGAGAGTCTTTTTGGCATCCCTTTAGAGCACGCTACCTTTCTGTAAGCGTTTTATCTTCCCTTGAAAAACACACAGCAAGCTGCGCTGAAGTTTTATAGAAGTGGTCAACAAGGAATGGTTTGGCTCTTTTATAGAGTGTGTTATTGCAAAGCCCTTGTATATCACAGCCACATCAGTATTCACTGCCTTGTGTCTTTGTGTAGAATGGAGAGATCTGGTTACATAAAGGCAATTTTGAGTTTTCTGTTTAGTGTAAGTACAACCTGCAGGGCTGTGTTACATAGTTATTTCATGAAATTAAATAAGGAGCAGTTAACAGGGCCTGTAAATCTACCACTGTTCTGTGATATCTTTGCTTTTTTTTTTCTTTTCTTTTTTTTTTTTTTTTTCCTTTCCTTGACAGTGAGGGTATCTGCTGTAGCACTGTAACACATTACTTGCAAAGTCAGTAAGGTTTTGGATTAACTTTTGGTTGTATTTCTTGGCCTACAAGTTTTTAAAAACAAACCAACCAACCTTTTCTCATTGCGTTAATGCAGTCTCGTGTATTCAGACTGCTAAGTGTGATTTCAGGTAGGCTCTTCCTCTCTGCTCCAAATGGCTGTTTTCACTGAGCTTCCTTCCCTGCCCTTTGGGGTTCTTTACTGCGACTTTCTTCGATCTATCCGCTCAATTCCCATTTCTTCTGACTGCATCTTCCCTAAGGAAATCTCTAATCCAGACACAGGTGTATGGAGCCAAAATGTTTGGGGCAGCCCTGTCATTCTCTGTCTTGTACATCTTCCTCTGCTCTCTGTGTTATAAGGTTATAAGATCTTTGTGACAACAGATATTGATTCCTTTGCTTAGTAATATTAAAGTAGTATTAAAATGAAGATGATCATATAGGAATTAGAGTTGATACATATTAAGAGCTACAAAAACGTTTGTCTACCTCTGCTACCTCCTGTCTAATCTTAAATGACTATTTAAAGTGAGAAAAAAAAAACATTTAAATTATGAGTTTGCCTTGCTTATGATGACTGTCTCTGGCTTTTGTTCATCGTCTATCACATTCTTAACTAAAGCACACCTTTTGTACATTTCTTCTATATCAAGTAAAGAAAAAGGGGTTTTTTGGGGGGGGTTTGGGGGGTGGGATAAGGGAGAGATGGTTCCTTTGATAGCTCTGTCTAGGACATCCACACCCAAATGAAATGTAGATTCCTCCTTATTTTAAAGTTTGTAGTGCTCATTGATTCCTAGCAGGACTAGATCTAACATAATTGGATACAACAATAAAACAGGTATTTCCAACCATATTTCACTCGCACATAAAGCGGACAGTAGTTTTGAGGTCATCTTCAAGTTGATCATTAAGTTAGCATCGTATAATCCCCGCCAAATTTATTCCTGTAATATATTTTAACTTCAGTGTAGCTGTGGTTAATTGCTAATCCATATTCATTGAACAGAACAAATGAGGACAGCAAGAGAGCTACTCGATGTACCATCACATCAAATGTGTGAACTTCTGAGCTCACCGTTTCTTCCAGATCACTTATGTTTGTCTATTTTCTGTCCCCACGACTTCAGAAAGCTATTAGTGTTTATCACAGGATTTGCCTGACTAAAGTTATTTTTTATTGAAAATGTCTACTGTATACATAGACGTTAATTAGATATTTGAAGTTATATATGTCCTTCTGAGTGTGGTTATTGTTGAGCATCAGAATGTGCTTGCATTTTATAAGATTGATTGTGTTTTAGTAATTACTTTTTCAGAGTGCCCTTTTGAATCTATATTTCTTTCATCTGTAATATATTAAACTTCTGGTTGAAGCTCCTGTGTTGTTGTTCTTGGCATAGCATACATTTCTTTTTAACGTTCAGCTTTGAGCACAGCTTGCTAGGTTTATCATTTACAGTTTTTAGGGCTTAATCGAAAGCCCATTGAGGTTGACATAAAAAAGGCTCTCTGACCAGTCAGCTTTGGATAATGTTCCTGGTATTCTCCCATGTGTGTATTACTCACAGATTGATCCCAGCTGGGTACAGTTTTTTCAAGTATTTGCCAAGTAGTTTATGTGTTTCAGCAAATGGATTACGTACCAAGTATAAGGATTCATGAATCATTTTCTGAATTACTGTCTTCGGTACTGCTGTTGCTTGATTTGTATCTGAAGCAGAGAATTAATTTAGTTTTCTGCTAGATAACAGTTTAGGGTTTTAATAGAAGATGAATGAAAGATTTAAAAATAGTAAGATGTAGACAAATAATGCATTACCCATGTAGGAATACTTTTTCCTATAAAGCAAGCACAGGTATTTGTATGAAAAAATCCATTGTATAGAATTGATAAAAGTTTGTCTGATTTATATGAATATGTGCGAATCTCAGATGCTGACAGTGTTTGCAATCCAAGTCTTATACTACTGAGCTTTCACTTTTTTTAGTACTTATTGCCATTAAGTATTACACAGAAAAATGGAATTAGCTATAATGGAATTAAATCCATTTAATATCAATTAATATATTTTTATGAGAATATATATTATATAAACTGGGTTTTACTTTTAGAACTTGAAAGAACTCCCCAAAATAAACTTGCCTAAAGACTTTATTTGGGCAGAGATGAAGAGGAACAGGTTTATTATGGCCAGATATGTAAATAAGAACTGAATGTTTTGGCTGAGGAATTATCCAAGGTTTTATAGGATGAGATGAACAAGACAATGCATTCTCTTCTAAGTTCAAAGAAGAGATTTTTCTACTGGATATATTTCACAAACAGTCCCATGCTCTACCATGATCTATGTTAGGAAAGCTTTTTTTTTTTTCTTTTCCCCCCTTTCTTTTCCTATCACAGACAGCCTCCAGTATTTTTAATGGTGCCAGTATATTTGTATAGTCTGATTAAGGATTAATACTTACTCCCTCATAGTGTTATTACAAGGGAAATTGCCATGTCAAAACTTGAATTTAGTATCTAATTTGGTATGCAGTATCATTCTGTGAATATGCTAGCACATGCCTAAACTGCAATTTAGTTTATGAATAACATGTAATATCTTCCTTGAGTTGGATATAAGGCAAATCTGGAAACAAAAACTAACTAGACTTCTGTTTTATTATATACTTGGGCTAATGCAATAGCTCATTTACATCTGTGACAAGGTATGCATGGGATGCCACGTGCCATCAGGCCGGATGACAGCACTGATCTTTAGGTTGAGTGTCCAGGTTCTGCTGAAAAGGAATGTTATGGATGGCAATCCTTCACCTGGGAAAGATAGTAAAAAGTGATGGGGAGGGAAGAAAAGTGTCTGAGATGTTTCATAAGACCTTAATTTAAGGGAAGATTTTAGTATAGATTTTCCAAGAAATATTTTAAATACAGAGTACTGAATATAAAAATCCTGCATTTGTACAAGAAGAGTTTCAGGAAATTGGAAAATCTGCAATTCATGACTGTTTGTATTATTATAGAGAAGTTTTCCATGAGTTGCTAGAGTTGTAAATAGGGTGGCTATGTTCGTTTTTTTCATTCTCTGTCATACATCTTGTTTTAATCATTCATTAGCTGTAGGAAGTGGTTGCTTTTCTCATGTTTCAAGGCTAGATAGATAACTAAATACATTCTCTAGTTCAGCCAAATAGCTGGAGTAGGCAATACCAGCAAACAAACCACAAGAAATGAACAGCATGACTATATCAGTTCCTTTGTCTTGACATATAAAAAAAGTGAATGAATTTTGAATTCTACAGTATCCTGACTAGGTTTGAACTGGTGAAATTTGAAGTTTAGCAACCAAGCAGAAATTTACATATGTGCTTATTAAAACAAAGTCTTGGGTCATTCCTCATCTCAGCCTGCAAGCCTATATATTCTGCAAACATAAAACCAGATCTCCTAGGAATGGGAGTGTTGGTTAAGAGGGAGAAAATTTGTCTGATGTTTTCTGTTTCCAAAAGATAGAAGTGTCTTGAATCATTATGAGAATGTGGATTCATCATATAACACAAGTCCTCATGTGCTTGTTATCTTTTCCTTTATACATGTGTACCCTGCCAATATGTAGAAGTATGGAGGCTTCCTTTAAAAATTGCTGTAAAATCAATGGTACTTTTCATACCAACAGCCTATTTATGATTTTCTCCTTAATGCATTCAGAAAATTCCTGAAAACAAGCAATATAGTATAGTGGGAAAGTCTGTTTTATAAAGCTCAATATGAAATTTTTGTAAGTCTGCTGACCTGTTCAGTAAAGTTTGGTGTGGCGTTGTTCCTAGTTGGATGGAGAGGTGAAAAAATGTGTGTTATGATTTTGTATGTATATACTCTTAAGCAAGTTGCTCTCTTTAGAAGTGATTTGGGTCAGGAGACTGGTATGCATGCTTCAAGCTGAGATGTACCTAATTTTCACTTCTGTTTTTCATGGTTGACATTGAATTTACACTTCCACTGTAATGCACGAAATGAGAAAATGCTGCACAAAGTTATTCATTCAAACGTTCCTGTATATTTTAATGGCTATCCATACTGTTGCCAGATACTGATCATATAAACAAAGAAAATGGAAATGACAAATGAAATTACAGAACACTAAAAATGTCAATACAAGACAGTTTGTTAACTATCTCAGAATATTTGAAGCAAATATTGCCATATCTGATTTGTTGTATTCTGTCATAGCTATGAGCTTTACGAGAGGAAACAACACAGCATAAATTCAGTCTTACGGAAATGATAATGAGAAGAGAATGCATTACAAAACTAATCCATTCTCATAATGATCATATTGTGTATTTTCCTTAAACTACTATGCAGTGTAACTGTAATTGACAAAATATTTGTTATAGTCTGCTGAAAGATTTGCTATATATTGGCTGACTAGATTAAAGAAAATATTGCTAGAAGATTTTCATTTAATACATTTATTATGAGTGTTAGTAGAATTCCTTTACGAACTGTAAAGCGTACCTACTTTTTGGTATTTGAGGCATTAATTTTCATATTACACCACATTTTACTAAAAATGACCAAAACTTAGAGCTTCCCCATTTCAAAGTTATTTCTCTAAACTGAGGGTGCAATTTGTGTGCTTTCACCCTTCTGTCCTCTTACCATCTCCTCTTGCTTCTTGCAGTGAGATGCAGCACATGGTTTCAGGTTAGCCCAAGTCATGTGCTTTGTCAGGCTCTGATTTTGTGATTCTCTAAGTTGGCGCTTGGAATGCAGCCCGTGTGTTAGGAGCTCCAGGTAGCAGTAGAAACTGCCACCGCTGGGTCTGTGAAACACCTCGCGTTATATCATGATACTGGTCTGTGTGCTGGCTCTTGCTCTTTTGGATATTCAGCAGTGCCAAAATCACTTCTTTGTTTTCCCGGCTTCCTTTTTGTTTCAAGTGACATAAGTTCTTTTTTTATGGCATTAAACTCAGAACGTACAACAGGACGTGTGTGACCTGCATGTAAATGATCCAGTACGAGCTAAGCCCTTGACTTTACTTTGGGCATTTCAGCATTAGGAGAGATTTCATTGGTGTTTATAGCTGCTGAGTGGAGCGGAGCTCAGTGAGATGATTCGGTCAGGGAAGAAAAAAATGGAGAGGAGGCTTAATGTTTTACTGAATGTTTGCAATGAACTTTGAAAACAAGTGTGTGTCTGACAAATGCCGTGGATATGGGAGCAAGTACTTCAGTGTGTTTTTGGCCTGAAGCTGTGTGTCTGGTGAATTCAATTAATTTTCTCATTTATTGAGATAAATAAAGGGTATATAACTGTTACAAAGAAGAGATTTTTTTGGGTAGCCTTATATTGTGAGACTTTTCTTTTTCTTTAAATGATCTAATTGAACTAAATGTTTAAATAATTCTGTATCACAAAACACCATACACGGATTAAAAAAGTGCTAGGAGGACCTAGAAAATTATCACAAATCATTTCACATGCTTAAAGGCCTTAGACTTTTGGATCGGTGTTTTTATCATATCACAAGTCATCCTAATGGTCCAAGTAGTCTTGCAGGGAAGCATGTAGTTTTGATATGGAGATTCTTAGAGAAATAGTAAGCTGTGCCAGTAGCTTTCTACTATTTAATCATACAGACATTTTTTTTCTTTTTGTCAAAAGTACACTGAAACTACCTGGACTCAAAAAACACTGTAGCTCCAATTTTTCTTTCCTCTTTCAGTGGGTCAACTGAATAAGCAGAAATCTGCTCATAACATAATGGTAACTGCAGTAGCTCTGTTATGTCTCAAAGATGCTACTGAGGCTGTTCTAATTTTTACAGACAGTTAAGGAAGTTGTTTATGGTTTAAAGCCAGTATGAAAACAGCATCAGACAGAACTGGATGTCAGATCTAGTGATCTTTCAGGTGGCACTGTCTCACTTGAATAGATTCCCATTGAAATACCACTGCTGCTGGACAGTAGGAACGGGACAGGGTGTATGAACAAGCTCTTGAAGTAGATGCTAGTTCTGAGTGATTGCCTAATTTATATTTTTTCCCTGTTCTACCTTATTTATAATATTTGGACCTTACAGAAAAAGTAAAGGAACAGTCAATTGGTTTTCACATAAGACATAAAGGATAAGCTGAGGACATCTGAAACATTGATAGATCAGAAAATAAGAAAAATTGATATAGCTGAGGTATTTCAAACTAAAGTGAATTTTTCTTCAGCCTATTTAGAACTATATGCTTTAGAATCCTGTTGTGTTTTATTGAGAATTATTATCTTGATATATTAGAAACAGATGTCTTGGTGATTCTTCAGGAGAAACATCATTTTCTAGCTCTCATTCTAAGTATGTAGAAGATGGTATGGTAATAGCTGTATTAAATCAAGCTTTTAAATTGCAGCCTCTATATTTTACTTCAGATGATAAAGAAATTCTGTGGCATAGCTACAAAACTGATTTTTATCCAAGAGAATCAAGTGATGAATGCAGTTCTCTAGTATAATATAATGGATTATAGGAAATCTTGGCGTATATACAAACCAGGATCTCATCTCTCACAAAGAAACAAGTCAGAAGTTTCCATTCTACTGTACAAAGGGAAATGCAATTGCGTACCTTGTAAGCATCTGGTAGAATGATGTACCTAAATATGCAGAAGTATAGAGGTACGTTTAGATCTGTGCGCTTCCCAAAATTATCTGTGTATTTTCAGAAAATTCAATTCCTTTTAGAAATAGACTAACACCAGAAAATGAGTCTAAGCATAACTGGGGAAAAGAATTAGGCAAAGTAGCAAATAGTAATCCTAAATAAGATTTATTTACTTAAATATTTAAGTGTATGAGGTGAAAAAAGTATACAAATCATGTCACCAATACCATGCACAGGTTTTTGACAACATGGTTACCTTAGGCTTTTAAGGCAGAAAAATACATACATAATTCCCGATTCTGTGGGGCTTTGTTTCCTCTCTGTTATATAAAGGTTGTCCTTGGTGTCTGTTGTGATGAAGGAGCCCCTGTGCATGTTCTGTGGCTGTCCAGCTTCTTAGGAGATAGCTCAGAGCCAGCCAATGCCTCTACTCTCGGTGTTAGATATTAGCATGAAATTCTTTGTGACATACAATTTTCTTTTCACTGAAGAATTTTATATACTTCCTTTATCTACTATTTTCTAAACAGAAGAGTCTCATTTAATTAAATCTTTTGAGTTTTGCTTGACCTTGCTTCACTCTTTTCACATACTTTGTGCTTTTTGTAATAATCTTCAACGTATTCTTAATCGTGCAACACTAAATATTAACAGTAGATAGGAAAGCAAATAAAAACCAAAGGAAATTATATTACTGCTTGGATTCTAGAGACAGTTGCTTTTGTATATTCTAATGCTTTTAGTTAAGCCCTATGTTGAGGATTTTGGTTGTTTCTCTACTAACATGTAATGCAGTCATAAAAAGAAGCAGGACTGAAAGGGACCTCATTATGTTATTTAGCCCATCCTCTTTCCTTGATGCAAGACTCTCATTTCCTTATGAAGGCTGTTGTCACCCATGTTTCTTTCTAGGTAAAGCTTTCTGCTTCTGCACTGCCCTGCATGTCATGTTTTCTAAACCTTGTTATTGTCGTCTGAGGTTTTCTTTGCTTCTTGGGTCACTTGCTTGAAGTGCCACCCCCAAAACTGGATGCAGCAGCCTCAGAGCTGTGAAATGAAAGGATTACTTCAGTCTACTGTATGACTTAAATTAATACTTTTGGTATGGATTTGATTGTCCATTAGTTGATTTCAGTCCCCAGGACTATACTTCTTGTTTCCTTTCCGGCGCTGCCCTTGCGCTTGGTGCTGCTCTTGCTCCGCTTCTCCACGCTCACTGCTCTGCTCCCCTTCTGCCCGGCCCGACCTCTGCTTGCCACCATCAGCACATTTCCACTTTCCCCCTGCACCTTGTTTCCCTGAGGTCACTGATTAAATAAATCAAGCAGAAGTGGTCTGGTATTGATCTCTATAGCATGCTGTTAGTGTTTTCCCTGTGTTCTGCATTCTTCTATAAGCACTCTCTTTAATACCCACATTAGTCCATTATATCCACTCAAGCAGCTCAGCAGTACCAATGTTATAATCATTCCTTTTACACATAACAAACAGACGACTCAAGGATCAAGTGAAATTTTTGTTTCAAATAACTTAATACTCACATTGCTTTGATACAAAAATATTTCTCTTGAAAGACCGTATTGAAAATGTGAAAATCAGAATTGATATTTGATTAGCCAACTGCAAATTGTTACTGCAGCTCTAATTTTGCAGGTTATGATCTGTTTTACCACTAGGAAGAGTCACTTTTAAAATGCATATATGCATTTATTTATAATACAAAGCTGAAATAGTTATCAGGAAAGCAGTAGTTTTTATAGGAATCAGAGGAAAAATGAATGGATTCTTTGGAGAAACATGTGTTTCTCATCTCTAAAACCCCCTTTGAATTTCTCTCCAACCTTTGATAGCTGCTGTCAATCAAACAGCCAAGATCTTGTGGCCAACATAGCTGGCAAGCAGTTGTGCTCACATATGACACGGATGCTGCTCACTTCTATTTGGCTTTTGGAAGAGGAGTGTTGGACATCTGCTATAACATTTGATTTATCATGCAGTGTGAAACCATTTTAAAAATATGCTGATACCCCTAGGATTTTTCCAGGAAGTTAAACTTAGATCTTTATTGTTCTTGTTTTTTATTAGTTATTGCAAATAAAGCAAACTGATTCAGGAGATAAATTTTAAATATGTCCTGTAAATTAATTGTTTTGTGCTATATTATTCATTTTCACTAATAGAAGGCTTAAACATTAGCTTTATGGCGTAAGTTGTACAATGTGGTGTAGATATGAAATCAAATGGCTTTTAAGATAGCATATTAGAAGCTATGACCTTATGATTTCTTGGTAAGAAGAATTTCACTTACATTCTTAAGCTAAAACAGTTGTATGTATAAAGAAACATCCTAAGCAATTTTGTGACCTAAACAAATAGCCTGGCTTTCCAATAAGAAGCATTTTTTTCACTTCACATAAACTAACCACGTGTGGGGTTCTTCCAGACTAACCCCCCTGGGTTCTTTCCCTCCTCAGTCAGTGTCCCGCTGAATTAGCAGAGTAGCACTTGCAGAAGAGCATTAAGGGCCAGCTACATTTGTGATTATTTCTTGCAGTGAGGAGGAATCCTACAGCTATTTGGGGGGAGTTTTCTAACCATCCTAAAGAATTAGCCTAGTGGCCGCAGGAATTTTTTGTTTTGTTTGTTTGTTTGGTTTTTTTGGAAGAGTCCTCTGATAGAATTCATTAATAATAATGTTTTGTTTAAAAAAAAAAAGAAGATGCTTAAATCAATAAGTATATTAAAATGTACAATCCAGGATTTATCCTGAGAATGTTTGTGATAATTTTATTGAGGTGACTTGAGACTACATTTACAGTCCAGCACGCAGTGAGGAACCTGACAAACAAACTGACGCTCCAGGTAGCGTGGGCTGTGCTTATTGTCGCCTCTTCTCCTTTCAGTGTTGCTATCATGCTGCATCTCCATCCACATAAACTGCTTCAGTTTGGAGAAGGGCCTGTCTTCATGATCTGCTCTTAAAAGCTATTACAGTCCCAGCAGATTGCCCTGACAGTAGCTCTGTCTTCAATTGTTTGCCATTAAAAAAAATCAATGCTCTTTTTTTTTTTTTTCTCTCCCCACTTACCCCCTTCTTCAGACTGGAATATAGGTGGCCTCTAATCATTCATGTTTAGTGAACTCTCATTTAAAGGGTTGTTATATTTCCTTCATTTCCCTCTGTTGGCCAGCAATTAATTTTTGATATAGCTCTTGGCACTGTCAAGCGCTTTTGTTTTACTGTTCGTGAACTTCATTCTGGTTTCAGATGCATCCCTGTTTCCAAGGACTTTTTCAAATTTAAATAGAAGTGTCACTATGTTAACTACTAATGAACTTCTTTCAGCTCAACCAGTGTCTCAGAGTTAAGGATATAATGGGGACTGCACAATTTTTGCACATGTAGACTTCTCTTTCAAGCAACCACAGAGTAAACTTTTGAAAATACTTTGTAGGAGCCTTTGCTGTTGCAGTTCGCTCACCATCTGGATTTTATATAGCCCAGATATGCTGGTGTTTTGGCAGGCATGCTGAGCTCAGAGGTGCATGTGTCTGTTCATGGGACAGAGGAGGGACTGGGCCTTTTGAAATAAGCCTTAGGGCAGAGAAAGGAAGGTGTATTTATATGGTTTCTGTTATATTTTATTCACAAGCGTTTGATGTGAACCTGATAAAGAAGGGGGAAATGTGTCCCTTGACTTTTTTGAATGCTTTTCTTCATTTATATGAAATCTAAATAAGTAAACATTTCTAGAGATCTTCTCTTTTAAAAATAAAAATAGACTAAATCACAAGAATTCTGCTTTGATTTCTGTCTACATCAATGGTAAACCTTTCAAATTTTGTCAAAAACTAACAGCAAATATTCAGATGGCAGGAATGGCCAGCTATCTTTTCAAATAGTTCACCTGCTGAAACTATGGATGGGCTGATATCCGGTTCTTGCCCTGGCCTTATTTCAGTTGCATTAAAAAATAGGGGAGGTGCCAGAAAGGAACAGGATATCAGAAATACGAACATGGAAGCTATGCTGTATTTTTTCCGAAATAATATTTGTGTGGACTGTGTAAGCATTGTTTCATTGTTTTTTTTTTTTTTTTTTTTTTTTTTTTTTTCAAAAAAAACTTATATATTCCACATGTAGTTAGGATGTTTTTTTGAAATTCACAGCTGCATGATGTTAAATAATCTTTATCAGCATTGCCAAGGCTGGGGAAGAAGATGCTGAATGTTGAAACAACTGTCAAGTGTGTACATTGTAAAAATCAGCCTGAGATGACTACCCTAGAAATGCGCTCGAATGCAATTTGAGAAGAGGATGCTGTAGGAGTAAGTGGTATCCCAGTGCAGAGGAGGTTAGGGAAGTTGGGGCATAGGGAGCTAATTAGCTTCCTGCAATCCAGGCTCCAGATGAGCTCCTGCAGATGAGACGAGACCTGCAGACTGGCTGACCAGGTGTGCTGCTGGGAAGAAAGGGATATGAAATTGCTCTAGAAGAACTGCGGGAGAGAACAGAGTGCATTAACAGAGGCTGTAATAACCTGCCCTAGAACAGAGTAAGGCTACTGCATTTCAAAAGCTTGTGGGATAATTACATTTTTGCACTAGCCTGCCATGTTCAAGAGACTATCAGAATTCAGCTATTTATAAATGATCCCCAAGTCAGTTATTTTCTCTATGGCTCTCCTAATTCTGTGATTCTGTTCTTTGGAAGATATGTGCTTAATAGATAAACATTGCCAGCAATAAATAAATGTGAAAGAGTAAACAAAAAGCACTGAAGGATAAAATTGCAAACAGCATGTCAGGGAACACAATTAAACCTTGGCAACTATCCTACATCTAAGGTTTTTGTACATGTACACATAGACGCAGGCACACACACACAGACATATTTAAATACAAAATAGCTTCATGTAGGAATACTAAAAATACACAGATGGGCATATATATGAAAAATACATATGTATGGAACACCATAATTTTTCCTATGTACAGTACTATACTCAGTGCTGCTTTAATGAAAGTTTTTTTTTTTCAAATTTCAATACTCAAATTTGTAAAACACTTTGGTGTGAATCAGATGTTATGGATTGGCAGCTCATTTCAGGAACCCAGAGCATTTGAACAGAGTTCTTATTTAGGAGGCAATTTAGTATAAAAAGTTGGTACCTCTTCAAAGCAGAAGTCAAGTATGTTTTGCTTTGAAGCAGAAGTGTAATCATGGTGTGAACCTGAAGAGGAATCAATATCGAGCAAAAGAGGAATTGTGCGACTAAGACGTATGTAATCTTAGTAAAAAGGTAGATTTTGTAATAGCAATAAACTAGAGTTTATTTAATAAGAATTTATTTATATATACCTGTATATCAAAAGGCACCACAAGGGGAAAACAAAACCTAGTATATTTTAATAGAGAAGTACAAATGTTCTTCTAGTTAGCTCCATAAACAACTGGAGGTAGAAATCCAGATCCAGTAGAGTGCATTAATAAGAAATAAATGTTACCCACTGTAGTTTGAAAATGAGAATTAGGAAGACTCTGATGGAATTATTTCAGAGAAGCAGTTAATAAGAAATTAAATATTTCAGACACATGCAGTCTGTTAGAGAGCTGCTGGGTCATTGGGCCTACCGGAGAGTGAAGGGGGCACTTACGGTGAATAAGGTTTATGCTGAAAAGCTAAGTGATTTGTAACTCTTTTCAAAAACCACAAATTAAAATGTCAGAGGAGATACTTGAAAAACATTTAGCAGAAATAGAAGGGGTCCACAGAAGGGTGACAGTGTAATTATAGACCTGGAATGACTTTGTAAGAGGATAGATTTGGAAAGATTAGAACTGTCCTTCATGGAGCAAAGAGGAAGGAAATGGGACATGATAAGAAACATGAAAATAAAGGAAATAATAAGATCATTTTTACTCACTTTAAAACTGCACATATACTCTATCAACCAAGTACATAAGTAGCCTGGGGAGCTCATTGCCATAGGCTTTATAATATTGGAAGTTTCTGTTTGGGGCGTTTGGTGTAATGTTGTCTTTGTAATAAGTAGTGATACAGTTACATAAATTGCACAGCATTAAACTTCAGCAACAGATTAAGCAGCATAATGGTGAAGTTTCTACAAAAAGTGGTTATTTTATTACAGAATTTCTAGAAATTACGCAAACCTGGATGGCGAAACAGATTATAAATAGCACTAGTTTTAACCAATATGCCAGTTTCCTGTGGGAGTCAATAATTCAACACACAGCTATTTTGCAATTATCTTTTAGTCCAGAAAAAGACTTTCAGGATGTATGTATGTGTAGTTTGCTAGTATATTTTCATAAACTGCCTTTCAGCATTTTATTGTGTTTGTCTTTGATGCAGTTCTTCACCAAACAACCAAATGAAATCCTTTACAATACAATATATTATATTGTATAGCTTTATATATTATATTGTATATGAGTTCATGTATATTATTGAGAGTGGAAAGAGTTGCCTTCTGAGTGGCAATAGAAACTTCAGTACTTTTCTGCAGTTGAGGTCATGTTCAGTACTGGCTGGTCATCAAGTTTCTTTAACTTACTTGGCTCTCCATTAAGGTTTGAATTCTAAAGCCCAGTGTTTCTCTCTCCTATGAAGCATGGTTAAAATGGATGCAAAAATGCCCAAATTTAATGGTTTGAGTGAAAAGTCACTCTCCAGGAACTTATAAGACTGTGAAACAGAGTAACTAAAAACGGAGTAACTTTGTGCACACTGTCTTAGGTTTAGAGAGAAAAATGCTAATACTTTAAAGTATTTACTTTATTTGCTCATGATGAAAATATTGCTGTGAATCTAGCTTCTGAATGCAAATGAAAATATCTTGGAGGAATGAGGTCTATAGATTTCCATATGTAGGGCTCTTCCTGTGTGGTTTGTATTCAAAGCCTTCCAGCATCCTGTTGCAAATCCAATTTGATAATATAATCAAAGATTTACAGAACATTATCTGTGGTCTATACCCAGTAAACTTTCTGAATCTGAATTTCAGAACCTCCCAACCAGTTTCCTTGTTTGTTTGTTTTTTGGTTTTGTTTTGTTTGTTTTTTGATACTTGGAAACTTGGAATAAAACTATATTGGAACCTAAAGTTTTGTAACTTGTGGTGTGTAACTTGTGGTAGCTTTAACTTTTGAGTGTTTTTTGGATGTAATGTGAAATTTGTACGGTAAGTTGAGCATTTAGGCAGAAGATTTCCTTTTTTATATAACACCAACTTTATATAAAAAGTCACTAATTTTTCCATTAAATGTTTCTAGTAAACTTTCTCTCAATGACTGCTATGAATGTTTTGTTTTCTGTTTCAAATTTAATGTTAACTTCAGCAGAGCATAAAATAGATTTAAAGACAATGAAAAATATGCTACATGATTTCCCTAAGGTACATGCTATATGGAAGTCCTTCAGCAAAACTTGTTTTTATAAGGAGAGATGAACAAAAAGTTAATTTTCAAAGACAACAATTTATTTGTTTTGCCTGAATTATTTTACTAAGTATTGATTTTTCTGTTAGGTAGGTATCCTCCATACAAAAAGCAGGGTTTTAGTGAAAGAACTCATAAAAAGGCAAAATGACCTCTGTATTTCCTAGGTTAGCTGTTCTGATGTAAGTCCCTATTTTAAGAGTCAAAACTCTTAAAAGGGCCCTTTGGTTCACTATTCAGAAAATAACTACTTCCTTGTACATCTACCTTTAAAATTGTTACTTTGGATGGAAGAGAAGAAAGCGTCAGCAAGAATCATTTAGGCCTCTAAAGGTGCAATAAATTTATCCTGCTCATTTCAGTGTTCTAAGACATGGACATCTATGCATTAGAAAGTTTTCTCTCTCTCTCTCTCTCTCTCTTTTTTTTTTTTTTTCTCTCTGCTTTCCAAAATATTCAGTCAAACATTTTTTCCCCTTGGCAGAACTTTAATAGTAGCCACGAATAGAAGCAAACTATCAAGCTGCAAAAATGTTTATAGGAAAAATACGCCTTCTTAAGTATACTGATGAAATACTTGACAAGATGTCCAGTTTTAGAAGTGTAAGGGACACAGCAGTTGTTCATCTGCAACTCTAGAAAAGGTAAGAATTTCAGTACAAAGATGACTTTTATGAGGTTTTTTTGTTGTTTTTTTTTTTGTTGTTGTTGTTTGTTTGTTTTGTTTTTTTGGGGGGGATATGTATATGTGCCATTGCTCACCCGGTTCTCTTTAGGACAGCCAGTAATGGTTTTCTGTGGAGATGTGTTGTACCAAGAAGAGGGTGCACTTCTTTTATGGACCTTTTATGGACTCTTGTTGAAGTGGTGAAAGGAAGTCCATGATGCATTTACAAATTATTTTTTAAACAGTTTTGAACATGTTGCCTTTATGAGCATAACTTTTTCTTTTATGTTACTCCATAGGGATACTCAAATAACTTGCTGCTAAGTCCTCCTCTTTTTTAACCACAGATTCCTTCAACTTCCATTCCATAACTATTTTATAGTAAAGCTGTAACTCGCTAGATAAAGTAACACCGTTTTCATCAGACTTGTTAGACTTCTCACATTAGACTTGCTTGTCTCCATTTCTATAATACTGGTTTAAGGAGCTCTCACTTTTCCTTCTGCCTGCTCATCTCCTGAAATGAATAGCTCAAATAGCACAGAAAAGAAAGAACTGTTTTTTTGGTGCCTTTTGACTAATATCCCTCTAATACCTCTGTATTTGAACTCTCCCCTTATATTTGAAGTATGAAACTAATACCTTTGTTATAACTGGATAAAATCTTTTCCTATTGTTATTTCTTGATCTAATATCCTTGATATAGCTTGACTCTACCTGGTCAAATATGTCTTGTGAATCAAATGAAAATCCTGAAAGTGATATCTATATCTCATGACATACTGAACTAGTGAAGTCATCTTTAAACACGTTGCTGTTGATCTTCCCAAAGCATAACAGGGCTGTATCTGAAATATTCTTTGGTCTTTGGATCTGAATCTTCCTTGTTATCACTGACAAATTCAGAAGGAGAATTACTCTGGCTCTAAACCTGCTGGAGGGAATCAAAGGAAATTTTCGTCTGTACTTCAGTGCATGTAGGACGCTGGAATTCTTAAAATCCCAGTCATATTTTGTCAGTACATGCAATGTGTTTGTCTTCTATTTTCCATAGAAATATATTTCCAAACTTTAGCTTGAGTCTGTAGCTGTGTTTATGATTCTTCAGTTTATTAGAAACATGTGAAGATGTGAAAGGCAATATGTTAATAAAAATAAGATGCTTTCTTAAACAGAATGTGTGTTGAGGCCTCCATATCTGGGGACTTTGCAGGAAGAACAAATGTGATTCCAAAGAAGAAAAAAATAGAAAGCCTTTATTGCCAAATTAGGAATATACACTTCATGAAATAGAAAAGGGAAACAGAAACAGTCAAGTATTCTAAATTTACTTTGTTTCTAGTTAAAAATATATGATCTAGTTCTCTAGAGATGCAACTAAGCTGAGAATGGTTCCCATCTTTGACATTTGGGGAACAGAAATACAAAGCTGACTAACTGGGTCAGTGAATGCAGCTTATGAAAAGTGACTGCAACAGATGCCATGTTTTTAAAGGGGATATATAGATAGCTATGCTAGTTAAGGACTTAATTCTCTCAATTTAAAGTGCAGGTCTCCAAATCTTTTTAATCAGACTTCACCTTAGTGACTTTAGCAAAACCCGGGGACAGAAAAAAGTTGTGGAAACCTAATTCAATTAGCATACTGGTGCAGGAGAAATAGGGCTTCCTGGCTTGCCCTTTCAGTGGCTCTTCCAGTCTTGTAGCACATTCCTAAGATATCTTTTAGATTTGGACAGCCATATGGAAAAGCATATGGAAAACACAGAAAACCATATTTTGGTTTTCTGACTGGTGAACTGTCAGTCATGACTTAGAGTTACTGCAAATACATTGGTTAAAAACTAAAAATATAATTTATCTAAGAGCTATTTCCTTCGGGTCAGAAATTATTTAAGCAAATAACTTCAATTCTAGTCCTTAAACTTATTGTTTATTTAGGGTTATGCTGTGCCAAGGTAATGGTATTACTTTTAGTGGCATTGTGAGTGCTCTTAGAAAGGCTCTAGGCTTGCAGCATGTCTAGTTTACCCTTGAAGACACTAGAGAGGTGACAGTGTGGCAGGGACATTTCACAGGACAACGCATACCCACAGCGCCTGTATCGTCTGTTCTCCCAGTAGTGTCCAGGTTAGAGGGATTTATCCTCTATACTCATCTATCAGTTTCTATACTCCATTTTTGCCACTATTTTTTATTTTGAGTAATGAAAGATTTCTTATCATATAAATGTCCAGAATTGTGTTCTGTATCCCAATATTACCATTATTGTGTATGTCTGAAACACTGAAGACTATCACTGCATTATTTTTATGTTCAGATACGATATTTGAATGTCATGCATTTGAAAAGTTTTGGGCTAGCTTCTGTCTGCTATTAGTTAATTATTGTCTGGATTACTTTTTTTCTTATTTTTTTTCCCTAGTAATATCCAGGGAGGATGATGTAGCTCTTTAAATTTTTGCAGCATCCTCATAATGGTGTCACTGTCCTTCACTATAATCTAAATCTGAGATGTAAATAGATTAGATATGCTGAATCTATCTGTTGCTTCAAAAACAAAAAGAGCTGAATAGTGTGTAAAAGGATAAAGATCTCAAGAGTGGAGATGTGAGAATGCTTTTGTCAAGTGTCCTCAGACAGGGAAAAATACTGCATTTTTAGATACGGGCAAAAAATATCTAGTTACTTTTATACAGTCTAAAATTCATTTTTCTAAAGAGGAATTCTTCTTGTGTCCACATGGTGCTAGGTGGCAGGTTGTTCAACATGAACAGTAACTTTGTCCTAACAGTGAAAACAAACATTAAAAGATAAAAGGAAATTTGTGGACTGCAACAAATGTGCTCTTACCCAATCTGAGTTTTCCTTGTCTATGAAAAACATCCACATATTAGAAAACACTCATGAAGTGAGAGCTGCAAGCCATCAATAATAATACATTTTAGTGGCAAAATCCATTGCAGAGTGAATGTCATGCCTAGCTTTAGCTGTTATCAGAAACCATTAAGCCTAGTGATAATCTGCATGCTGGTGCCAGAGCAATCAGGCTGCAGTATTTCACGAGGACCACTTATGAAATATGTCATATTACTCAGCTGCTATAAAGATGCTTCAGGTTTTCTCTTGATATGTGCAGGTTTTTACAGGTGAGTAAACTAATTTTTGTGCTTGAGTCTCTGAAATGTTTCATAACGCATTATATCTGTGAATGCGAACAGTAATCACAAAGTGTAAATGGATTGCTCTTAGATAAAGATCAAAATGCCTTATAGGATCAATCTAAAAGCGCATGACCCCTTTGGGACTTTTTTCGAGTAGTTTCTGGCTGTTTTCATTTAAAGAGTACCAGAGATGAATAAGTGGCAATGAAATACTTGTAGATATAAGCAGATAACGATTAAAGTAAACGCTTGTGAAGCCACAGTTACAGTATTTTTTGTACTTTTTTAGAAGCTGATTTTTTTCCTCTCACTATAATATACTAATGCACTTTGAATCAAAGTTAATGGAGCATCAGTAAATTGTTTCTGTTTGGAAATACACATTCAAATAAAAAATACCAGCTTCACATATTCACACACCTCTTAGTGATGACAAGTGGTTTTAAGATGGAGATTAATGTCATATGCCTACTAAAGTGTTAACAAATGTAAACTTTCTGGATATTATGAAATTAAGCCACCTGCTTTGCTCAGAAGGTCCATATAAGATCCTTTGCTAACTAAACCCAGCACCTATTGAGATGCTGTATGTGTATATTTAAATCCAGGGGTTAAAGAGGGTAAATAATTGCTCTTACAGCCCATACATAGATAGCAGTTGCTAAGATACCAGATGGATTATGGATGTGGAAGGGTCTCTCTAGCATCTTCAGCCTCTGGTATAGAGAGAACTAAATTTTACTCCTAGTGGAAGGATCGAATAAATCCTTCCAGAATAAATCCTTGCCTAAAATAGGACATAAATCTCTTCACCCAAATCATCTCCTAAGGTTTGTATTTCTTGTCTTCTTTATTAGAGTTCTTTGGTCTCCTGTGGCACTCCCTTCTCCGTTATTTCCCTGGTGGCATCAATTCGTCCATCTGTAGCTATGCCTGTTGGGTGTTTTCCTCCCACTCAGAGCTTCAGATTTATTTTTACTTGAAGCACAGGAACGTGCAGATCTGTAGGAGAAGCACCATCTGGAAGTTCCAGCACGGCATTTCTTTCTTTCAGCAACATGCCTTGCTTCACTTTCTGTCACTTGGTGCTTCCAGATGACAAGTGCCATTCAAATGAATCTTTTCCTATTCCCAAAGTGCAAGGCAAGAGGAGCTCTTCCCTGAGGTCTACGTAGGCTCTTGTGTTTCTTGCAGCTATTTTGGCATGTGTAAAAACTCCATACGCAGAAGTTCTGACTTCTGCTTGTGTGGCTTATGAAAGGAGAGCTTGGCTGCGGGGGTGTGAGGTCTAATCTACAAGCCACACATGGTGAAGGAGGGAGAAAAGTGGCTGACTCCATCTCTGATGTTACAGCTTTTTGGATTTACATAAGTTAGATCACTTGTATTAGGTTTTTTTTTTTTTTCTCCAATATATGTATCTAATTTCTTGCATCTGACCATTGGTGTAACCTCCCTCTTTACTCAAATGATTATCATTGCTGGTCAATGCAATTCCTTGGCATGTCTTTGAGGAAAAAGTCAGTCCAGTTACATACTACTTTGCATCTCTTTGAGGAAGAAGTTGGACTTCTCTAACATGAACAAATCACTTGTTCTTTTGACTTAAGTGTAAAACCAGTTTATCTTTCAGGAAATTAGCAGACAGACTCAACCTTGTATTTTGTTCTATGCATTACTTATTGGCAATTTGGTAATTTCTATTTGAAGTTTGTTCAAGTAGAAGTTTTCCTGAGAAAGAGTTGGATTGTTGTGATCTACATTTGGAGTTAACAAGAGAATAAGGATGAGGGAGAGAATGCAAAATACACTCCTAAAATTCCTCATCATGGTGAATGTGTGTTGTCTTAATCAAAAGAGCACAGTCAGTGCACGCATGAGTGTCTACTGGCTGTGGCGAGCTCTTTCTGTCATGAAAGAGTCTGTGCGTGTTAATTTTCAGGCTAAGTTTGATTCCACAGTCCATTTTCATGTTGTGATTTACACTTTTATGTACAATCTAAATGCTCCCTTATCTTTCAAGCATGCTGATAAAGGAATATTTACAATATGGTATGACAGTGCTTAATCAATCTCTTACAAGTGGTTCAATTATTGGTATTTTCACTGTTGTGAATTTTTTTGCAGTTTTTCATTATACATAATAAAGAATACATCTAAAGATATTTGGTTGGCTAATGTGCTTACAGCTAAATGCTTTGCCAGTGCAATGGTCAGCAGTGAGGTGTAAATTAATTCTAATGTTAGATATGAGAGTGAAAAAGTTGTTATTCATTGAGCTTCATTTAAGTACAGAAAGACATTCTTTTCTATCTTTACTGCTTCATTTGCTTCCAGTGCTCTCCAAGCTTATTAGATAAGCCTTTTTTTTTTTTCCCCCGAGCTAAAGGAAGCTGAATAGTTCTTTTTGCCAAAAACAAATCAAAAGAAACAAACATTCAAATGAAATGGCCAAAATAATCTCTGAATGTAGGTCAAATTAGTATTTAAAATATATTATTGTACAGGTTGATATTTTGAATATGTTGTACTGCATTAATGTACTGAAGAAACAAACTGTGATCATGAAAAGTAGTTAATTTGGTGGAACTGGATCTTGGCAAGTAGTTGGAATGAGAATAGATAATTAATTCAGAAAAATTGGTGTACTTTTAAATCCTAAACTAATAATGGAATAAATGAGAGCTTCATTCTAATTAAGCTAGTTATTAATTTGTAGAACTAAACACTATCAGTTCACTCAAAAAAAAAAAAAAAAAAAAAAAAAAAAAACCTCTTAACATGTTTAATTACAACTTCATTACTTTTTTTAATGTTCTAATTAATTTCAATTAAATGAAACCAGGATATTTTTAAGGAAACACCAAGTTTATATTAATGCTACCTTGGGTTAAAACAGTTAAGTAAAAGTTTAAAACTTTTGGGGTGGAGATGTAGATGGGGTTGCATAATGAATAATTTCTGGCTGAGTGACTGTGAAATTGTAGATTTGTATGATATGTTTACAATATCATATCTGAAGCTCACATTAAAACGGCGTTAAGAATATGTGGTTGTTAGACAGGTACATGTCCTGGATAAAAATTCTCTTGAGAAAAAAGCTTCTGCAAACTTAACAAGTGGAGGTTGTCTGAATCCTTCTTTTATTCTTGGCCTGAGGTAAATTGTCTACCATGCAAAAAAAGGAAATTTTAAAGAAAGAGCACTCTTGGTGCCTGATCAAAAACTTGCCAGTGAAAATAAATTTTGTAATTTAGAAGTGAAAAAAATGAGATAATACTTACTATTGCTTTTAAACATTTTTCCAAAAAAAAAATTAAAACTCGAAGAGTTTTTTTTTGCAATAGGAAATCAAAGTAAAAATTATTAAGTGCTAGTCAAAGACTTGTAGTTACAATAAGCATTTTTTTTTCAGAAATTAAATTTACCATTTTGGTTGTCCCAGAAGTATTTATGATTTCTGAATTCAGGGCTGAGAACGTTTTCAGAAGAGAATTGAAGGGGAATTGTACCTTTCTCGTTCTTTATTCATTGGCCCATCATCCAAGAAAATTACCCCCAAATGGGATATCTTATTCCCATCATCTGCTGCATGGGTACTTGATGACCATGTCTTCATGTCTCCCAGGATAATGGAAGTCAAGGGAGATGTATTTTGTCCAAGGAACAAAAGCAGGTTGGAACAAGCAATAGAGCTGAAGCTCTTAGAGTCTGCTCTTCTCTGGAGTTCTTGATGGATCTCTCCTCCAGCACTGCTCCCCGCTGGGGGAGATGACAGTAAGTGTAGGAATAGTTTCCCTTTGAGACTGCAAGATTTATCATCAACAGAACTGCTTACTTTATGTGGAGTGGCTATGCTTCCAGTTATATGGCTCTGCCTTACAGCAGCTTATTAATGTATTAGGTATCTGCAAATACTTGTATAATAATTGAAAAACCTTGCTAAACCTTGGTAAAGACAATACCCTTAATGAGAGTCTGTTCATAATTATTTTTGAGATAAGGATGGATTACTGAATTAGGACAGTGAAGCTGTAAGGAACTGCTTTAGACTATGATCACTTCTAAATTTCTCATTTTAGAATAGACACCAACCATTAATTTTGCTACTTGATGTAGAATTTCAGAGCCTAAAATTGCTTTGAGGGATGATAGTATTTTGAAAGCTTCCATAGCACATAAATATTCTTCAGGACTGATTATTTGAATTAATTCTTCTGATAAATTTACTAGGAATATCAGCAGAACTAACAACAGTGAACTAGCTGGCACTATTAATTAAAATCTGCACTTTGACACTACTACTCCAGAGCTATAACAATCAATATTTCCCTTGAAAAATATCTCCTTTATAGATTTGTCACCCTTTAGTTGATACTTTTATAGTATGCTTTCCTCCTTACAGATCAGATTATTAATGTCAGTGTTTCTTAAATGCAGTTTCTTAATACCTTTCTTAACTTGAAACTATACAGTATATTATTTTTGAGACAAAACTCAAAACATACCTCAAAAATCAACAAGCTATGTATTGGTAATTTCTGTTGATTAAAAAGTTTCAGGAAAGCTATTTATCTTGCACTTTTATAGTTACTGCTATATGAGCAGCATAAAGGAGGATGAGAGCATCATAGGAATTACTTCTGACACAGCCAAGAGCAATATCCAGTGAGTACAGTACAGTCTAATGGGTGCATATATACCAAAATACCATGTTTGCATACTTTGTGTATTTGGTAATGAATGATTTAATGAGATCAAAACATTGACTTCATTTTACAGTGTCTGACAGAGCTGACTTGGCCTATCTCTTTCAATTTGGGGATGAATGGATTCTTTTTTCTTCTGATAAAACCATAAAACTATGTTCTTGGCTCACTCTTCCCTGATGATGTATCCAGGGAAAAGAGCCTTGTTCCTTAGTTGGTTCTAGCCAACTAAGGAAGCCAACTATTATGAGCACTCGGTGCATGGGGTCTCTCCTTTTTCTTTCCACCCTATTTGAAGAAGGGGGATTGGTCAGTGAGGAGTGGACTGCAGGTGCAACAACTGAGGGAAGATCTCTCCAGGTAGATTTTTCACAGTTTGCAACAATCACAGTAATATTTACAAAACTACCAAGATCAGAATGTCTTCAGGAGCCTCAATTTAAGGTAGAATCACTTTATTTGTCTAACTTTTATCCAACTTTCTCCCTGCCTTTTGGTCTTTTCTACCCTCCACTTTGATCTCCTAACCATAACTGAGCTCTAGAGATTGTTGATTTCTTTCAATGAGGATATGTTTTCATCTCCGTAAAATGGAGAAAGCATGTGAATTTTCAGTATTTTATTTACTTTTGTATTTATAAAACTTTAAAACCAAAAAAAAACCTCAAAATGGGAACCTACATTCCTTCTTCTCTCCCCCAAGCTATTGTATTTTGAAAGGTGGTTTTGCCTTCCTTCATCAGTCATTTCAGATGACCATTTAGATAACAAATGTGTTCACAAAAAGGCACTGAATGTCCTTCCAAACAAAATAGATCTAACTTTATGCTAACAGTAGCAACATGTAAAATTATTAAGATTTTGACAGTACTGCTCTACCATACTGCTCTACCTTGTATAGGAGACAGTACCTCATTAGGCAGACTCTTACCGTACTGCATGAAAGGACATTGACGTAGAAAACACTGATGTCTTGTGGCATGTTTTGTGACACGGTGTTGGGTAAGACAGGGTACTGCCGTATATTGTTGATTGCTGCTTTAAGTGACGCACGAACCAAAATTTCTCCAACAGGGAGGTGAAGAACAGTGACTGTAACTGAGTTATACCTGGGCATGCTTCACCTTCCTGAAAAAAGAAGCTTTGATAATAGCGTGAAGTGAGTTGTGGAAAGCTGACAATGTGAGGCACGGCTGGCTAACAGAGACACGGGGCAGCTGCAAGGGCAGTCGGCAGCTGTAGGTGCCAACAGGGGAGCTTTGAGCAAGACATAACGAAATGTGTTAAATCTCCATGAACTCCAGTTATCAACGCTGCTGTTCCACTGCCCTCGAGAAATATGTAATATTGACAGTTTTAACATTTTACAGAAAAATTCAGTTTTTGTGGGAATTACTGAAGATAAGAGATAATTGGGGCGACGGGGAGGAGGAGGGAAAGGACCTTCTCTAGCTCAGGCATTCAGCCATGAAACTTAGCAATGGAAAAGACATGTTAGGTTACCTTGTCATTCTCCCTGACAGGGCAGAATGATTATTTACAGTCTAGCTAAGCATTTACCAAGCCTTCTCTCATATCTCTTGCAAACCTACATTGCTGTGAGATGATGGTGTATATTTTTAAGTCTCTTTCTCTCTGCCCCTTCTCCATTTGTCTGTGTTTGTCCTATTTTGTGTGGAGGTTTACAATGCAAAACATGTCCCACAGTTCTAAATTTCCACCTCAGATATCTCTAGTAGAGATGTTGTCTGCATATTTAAAAAAAGTTGCTGTGTTGCAACAAGTATAAAGACAAGATGCAAAAGAAAAAAAAAGTTACAAACTGGATGTTCTTTTGACATTGTTTTGCTCATGCTCTGTTCCAAGTGAAACTCGATCAGAGAATCAAGCCAGTGATTATCAAATGTGTTACTTTTCACACAGCTAACTTGTTTATTCATTTAAGGATACAACAGTTTTGTTTATTCTAACTAAGTATATTTGAAATTGGAATAACTCATGTCAAGGTCTGTAGTCTTAAAGCTCAGTTTGACTTGCTGAAAAAGTTTCGAGCAAACAGCTGAAGTTATTTGCACGACTTTTATGAGTGGAGAGTCACTGTTAGCCTGGAAAGCCTGTTGCATTGAAGTCCACATTCACAGTCCAAACAGCTTTTCCACAGATCATCTATTTCTTAATTACATCTATTCAGGAGCAGGAAGAATTTCTTCTGATTTAGAAGTAGAAATTGATGAATTTCTAAGTACATTAATAGACACATCAAGTCAATCACCTGTGGAACCTAAATTTGTTTCCTCTATTACATGCAGATGAAAACACGGAATACAGATAGTCTTTGATCTAGGTGGAGTAATTTGAGAAATTAACTTGTCTGAACTGTTGCCATTTTCATATAATTTACATGGCAATACTCCCTCTCTATGTCAAATCAAAGTTAAATAATTAATATAATCTATTATCTAGAGTGTGTGTGTATACATATGTATATATATAATATATATATATAACATATATACCTGCAGCATGCAGGTAACAAACACATGTAAAAGGAAGAGAATATTCTGTTTCCATTGCAGCACAGTTATGAAGGAATAATTTTGCAGGTTCATTTTTTCAGCATTATGCAAATATAATTCAAATAGAAGATGTAGAAAGAAACACAGGATGACAAGATGGGCCATTTATGCTGAGTTCATCAGCCTGACAAGAAGCTGCAGTTCGAATTTCATTTGTAGTTGGATGCAAGGAGCTTAAAATCTGTATTTAATCATGGATTTGACTTGCTATGGCGGCCAAAATCTATAAAGCATAGGGAGGAGGAGTGTGTTGGTTGACTTGATACATATATTCTGTTTCAGTTTTAGGTCTTTTTTTACTTCCACAGAGAATAACATCCAGTTTTATTAACTATTAAAAAAGAATAAACTGTTTAATGGTATTCAGCATCATCATAGGGTATAAAGTAGCTTAACTCTATGAAAAGCTTATGCTGCAAAGCTCCGGCAGAATTCCAAAGGTTAATATCTTTGGTCACCTTTCGAGTGGCAAAGCGGGGAGACCAGATGACTCGTACAAGATCACCTGCTTACGTCAGGCTTCAGGGACGTTGGCATGGGCTATTCTATTTATACTTTGTATTTTAATCTGTCTGCGATTATCAAGGGGAGTGCAATAGCTCGAGGTCAGAGCTAAAGAGAGTCAAACACAACTAGTTTTTCTCTTGTCTTTTTCCTTAAGCTTTGTTTTGAATAAGTGCATACATTTTGTTAGAGATTGGAAATCAAACACAGCCCTGAAACAGAAATTGTGGGAGAGCATTAGCCTCGCAGATACCCCTTTATTCCATTTTTGGCAAACCCCCAAAAACTCTTTATATATATATATATATATATGTATATATATATATATAAATATGTGTGTGTGTGTATATATAGATATACATGTAAGAAGTTGGTTTCTGAGCCAAAAATGAGCACTTAGGTGAAATGCATCCCTTAGGTGAAATGCATCCCAAGCTTATGATTTCACCACTAGAGACAGTCTGTGCTGAAGCTGAATAAAATCAAAGTGGAAAAAATAACTTTTAAATTTTCATTCAGACAAAAAAAAAGTGCTGAATTAGTTTTGAAACAAACAAAAAAAAATAGCAATAATAAAAAAAAAGGCACATGAGGCGATAGAAACAAACACGATATCTGCAAGGACTTGGTATTTCAAAAGACTTGGATTCAAAAACTAGGTTTTTATCTTAGATTTCTGTACCATCTATATATTTAAAGATTTCCATAATGTCTGATTTCTTTATTTTCTTCTTTAAAGAGATGCACTTTTTCACTGGTTCATATTTAGTTGGAGGCTTTCTATAAAGCCAAATTTTATTCAGCTTTGCTTAGCCAGTTGTTCTTGGTACTCTATGTAGGTGATGATTTTTACCTAAATTTAATACTTTGCATTTTTATACTGTCTTGCAACTTACTTGTTTATGTCTGTTTCTTCAGTTTCTCAAAATCATCTTACTCTCCAAAATGTTTGCCACCGTACATCATCTTAGTGTGTTTTAGGAGTGAGTTGTGTGTTATTTTTGCTGAGCTTACTTCAAGCTTTCTATATATCCTTAATTCCAGAGTTTATAGGGTCTCTTGAAAATGTGTCCACTAAAAGAAGCTGCTTGCTGGGGAAATATTTCATATTTGACAACTACTCCTGCAATTTTGTAATCCTCTGTTGATGTGTAGGTAGTGTTTTGCACAGTGGATTCCCTAATGTTGCTTCCAATGATTTGTAGTCTGCTTCTGTGCCAACCAATTTTGGCTTTTCTGTATTCATGAAAGTACTCAAAAGTTTCCAGCATTTTTTTTTTCAGTCTGAACAGAGTCCATGTGCTTCAGTCAGCCTTAAATATACCTCAGGCTTATCATTTGCATATTTCCAGGAGTATTTTATGATCAGCAAGTATTTTATAATCAACCACGTCCTTTGGTTCATTGTTAGTGTTCCCAATGATACATGCTGCTTAGACCAGTTAAGAATTGGCCAACCAAGTTAGTTCCTTTGACAAGTATGGACTAAACAGCTACAGAGAGCCAGAGATTTACTTCCTCAGTTCAGTGACATTAAGTATATGTGGGTTATGCTATTTGAATGCAGGATGAACAAAGACTTTTTCTAGATTATTACCTGTTTGTAAGCATAGAAAGGTTTATAGTTGGGAAACATAATGGAGTAGCTGAGAGCTTGGCAGAAATGAATACTGAGTAGCAAACTCAGTGCTACATGGAAATCTACTTCAGTAATCTAAGCTTCTTGATGTGTTAATATAATAATTCATCGCCATAAGTATAGTATGTTGATCTTAAAAAAAATGTAATGGGTAGTCAGGAGTAAAGAAACAGTGCATTTTTTTCATGTATAAAAGGATGTAAGTGAATCACTTGTTTCCAAACTTTCATTATTTTCCTTTTTTATATATAAAAAAAGTTGTTTGATAGTGACTCAGGGAGGTTTAAATACTAAGAGATTACTATTTCTTTTTTTTTTTGTATTCCCATAATCTTCTGTCAAAGCTTCATTTATTTGAAGAGACAAATGTGACCATCACTGCTGTATTCAGTCCAAAACTACTTAGCAGTAGGATACAGACAACTGACAATTTTCTTGCAATCCTACTGATTCATTATGAGTTCAAATTCTCTTTAAGTTAATGATAATAATCAAAAGACCGCTAATACATGCTTTTTTAAAATGTTGAATT
This sequence comes from Tinamus guttatus, assembly GCF_000705375.1. Next base: position 73,408 of record NW_010583348.1, on the reverse strand, counting down.
GACAGACTTAAGCAATTGAGTTGTGTTGCCTTTTTTATTGAAAAAGCTTGGAAAGCTTGTGTTGGGTTGGAGGAGAATCCACTTCTATACTATGTAGATTTTGAGAAACCGACAGCAGGAACAGAAGCTTGCAAAAGTTTATCATCAGAGCTTCTATTTTTTTTTTTGAGTTTTAGTCTGAAATTATGGTTAATAAAAAAGAAAGGCAACAGAAACAAGCAGAACAATCAGAAACAACAGAAACAATCTTCCTAATATTAGCCAGAAGTCATTAGCTGTATAGATTGCAGAAACCTCTATAGATCCATTATTAGTGTTTGAGTATGACAGAACACAAGCAAAGAGGCATCCTGCAAGCAGCATCAAGCACTCATTGCTACTAGGCAACCACTGTCCCCTGCGAAGGCATTTAGATTTGTCATCCTTAACCTAGAAAGAAGATCTAAAATGAAACCTAGGTCACGAAGATGGTAAGTTTTCCTCTGTTTCCTCATGCCTGTGCAGTCATGCCACAGTAAAAGGATTTAATATTGAAACCATCTAGTAATGTCTTCAATACACCCAAGAATATTCATAGAATATATCAAAAAAAAGAATGAGGTTAAGGAAGAGAGCAGTCATTTGGAAGCAGTCTTATTTATTTATCTTCTATGTGCCTTCTATCATAAGAGGACATTGGAACAGTTCTGGAATGAATACAGAGAAATGCAGCTCTCCCTCGAACATCCTGCTCCTTCACAGGGTAAATACTGTGTTTCCATTTCTACTTTTTACTAATTGAATAATGCTGGCAGTGTCAGATTCACTGAGGTCTTTATATACATACTTAATATGAATGTCTTGTGCTCTATAGATGTCTCAGTCTAAGTATTTTATCCCACCTCTAAAAACAAAACCCTAGAAGCTAATCTTTCTGTAAAGTGTATGTCTGTTCTTTGGTCCTTCTTTGCTTTTTAATTGCCCCATTAATTATCTTCAACTCATGAATTTTATGCACGGCTCCGTTTACCTCGTGCTTGTCTGTAATCATACTGATTTTCTCCTTCCTATGGACAGAAGGGAACACTATCCTGGTATGATTCCTTTTCTGACAATATATGGACTGCAAATGAAGGTGCCTGTTCATTTTCAGATTTTCACAGAGTCTAATGCAATCTTTATTTTGATTTTAAGATTACTAAAATGCAGAACAGTATTCCTGCCTAAAATATAACTGTATGTTAGGCTGGGAACAGGGATTTGAACTCTGAGAAGAAATTGTTCCTGATCACATTCAAAAAGTAGCAGAAATAGCATAAATGATAATGAAAATGGAATGACAACTTAAGTGAAAGTACGTAGAGTAACAACGCTATTCTGTGCGTCACATAAAAGTGAATGAATTTTATTGGCTTAACTAAGGTGTTAGGTAATAATATGAAAACTTGCTCTAGAGTATTGCTGTATTGAAACATAAGGGCTGTTTCCAAAATTCGAAGACTGAATATGTGGCCATACTGAGTGGATGTGAATGTGCTCAGTCTACTATGCTGGGATTTCCACCAGGATGGAAACCTGGGTGCATGATTTAGAGGGCAGGGTGGATCTCTGGACACGTTTCTGGAGATGTGTCATTATGAGCACCTGCCCTGCAATCTGTAAGTCCAGAAAGACTCACTACTATAGAAAAAAAAAATCAGTTAGCACTGAGTAATCTTAACACTGGGTAATAAAATGTCAAAAACACACCCATTTTCTTTTCTTTTCTGCAGTATCTTTGCATAGCAAGAGAAGTCATGTCTTGCTACCAGATGCATTATTCTGCCTGCTGCCCTTTTTCCTTTCAGAGTCATCTAATTACTAACTTCACTCTGAAACCCATCCTTTTTTTTTCGTGCCTTGCAGTTAAGGTTGTGGGTTTTGTTTTCTCATTACTGCTGGGCCTTTTGAAGGATAGTGTACAGACAATGAAAGGTCAGGTCCTGCAGGGTTGAGTCTGATAGTAGCATCTCTATTCTTCTACTCTTTAAAAATGTTTTGGGGAATCAAGGACATGCAGGTGGATAAAATAAGCCCCTTGATGTCTTAACTCAGCTGTGACCTGATCCTTAACATCCACTGTGTATCATAATCAGCAGGGCTGACAAGAAACAATACACCATAGAAAACTGTAGCACTGGGCTTCATTTGTTCTGTAAAGGCAATTATATTGCCCTTAAAAAGGTAAAGAGGATAGGTAGCTAGAAGTAGATCTCAGCCCAAAGAAGTGAGAATATTTGGCCTATATAGTAACTGGAAAAGTTAGAGCAGAGTAGCTTAAAAGAAATAAACTGAAATAAATGCTGAACAGAAATGAATCTGAAGAAGTAGAGAATGGAATAGCAGTTAAAGCGGGGTCTAGCATGTATGTTCCAGCTGCAGTGCTAGGATATGCAGCTGATGATCACTGGACACTGATGATCGGTTATTGAGCTACTTTCTCTTTGCAGATGATCTCTATCTACCAAAAGTAATAGATTATTTAAATATACCACAGGAAGATCACTTTCTATTTGATATACTTCTTTTTTAGAAAAGCTATTTGAAACAAGACCAAACAATATAAAGACTGTCTCAGTTAAATTTATTTATATTTTTTCCTATTATGCATATCACAGTGCTAACACATTCCATGGTTTTCTTTGCTGCTCCTGTATGTATAATTAGATGAATGGTGGGGATATGTATTCAGTGGCGATAGAATGATTTCTGCAAGCTGATTTAAATTCACTGGAGAGTGGGAGAGACAAAGATATAAAATGGTATTTATTTGAATGATACATCAGGATATGGTAGGTTTAAACAGTGCTTACAACTAGAACAAACAAGCAGGTTCTGTGAATTCCCTTTTAAATTGAAGAGTATATTCTTGCAGCCTTCGTTGTAGAATTTCTTCCTAAATTACCAGTAATTTTCTCTGCTCTCGGTGAGCTATATAATCATACATGGTCAAAACATTGTACCAGGAAGCATAGTAGAAAATGAATTCAACAAGCCCTGTCTCCCTGAACCAAAAGCCGTACCATGAGATCAAGAATGGAAATGATAAATTTATGAGGCAGTATTTAGCTGGTTTGGGAAGCAAGGAAGGTTCTTCTGTAATGGCTTATGATAAGTGTTTTGTTTAATGTCTTGAAGGTACCTGTTTTGCCATAGAGATGAAGATCTAAATCTTATGGATAACCTTTTATTCCTGTAATATAAAAAGTCAGCCCTAGTTTTGAATAAGGAATGAACTCTCCTCAGCATAAAGTGGGTGAATTTATATGTGACATCTACAGAACTGTCTCAATTTTCACCAGTGATTTCCTAAATCGTTCCTTATCAGAAATCTGTTTTGTACTATTTTTACTGGCTGTGAAAAGGTTCAGTCATTGTCAAGTCTTTCCTTTGGCATCATCATTATATCTGAGAGAGAAAAAGAGGTTTTGATATGTTTTTGAGGTTTTTGCTGATGGAAAAAGAAGGATTTATTGTTTTTATTGTTTCTTTTTTTTTTTTCTTCCTTAGATGGAATAATGATAGCTCATTAAAAAAATCACAGAAGGATCTTGAGACATAAACATATATTTTTTTTTTCCTTGGTGTTTTTCATTCTTTAGTATATATGTCCATATGTCATTTCACACAATTCCAGTGCAATGCTTTAAACTGACAGGCTTATGGAAAATGTAATTGTAATAAAACCATATCTGAAAAATTACGTATTAAACCTCAGAATCTAGCTAAGAATGTTTGGGGGTGGTCTTGTTTGTTTGCTTTTAATTTAAATTTGTGTTTAATTTCAAAAGGCATCCACCATTTCTAAAGCTTCCTTTTCTCTCTCTCTTTTTTTTTATTTTCTTTCAGATTTTTTCTTTCTTTTTTTTTTTTTTTTTTTTTTTTTTTTTCTTCTATAGTGTCTTGGCTTTAAATATTTTTAGGTAAAATAGTTTCCTGTTGTAACTTAGTTTGTATTACAACAGATGTACTTGAAATATTTGTCCTGTTTCATTTTGAATTTGAAACTTGAAACTGTTAAGGATAGATGGTGAAACCAAACAGAAATCGTGTGCTACAATGAAACTAGTTTCATTTTAGGATACCTAATTTTCAGTTAAAGAATTGCACTGTAAACATGTTAAAGGCGATCTAAACAGGAAATTTCTCCTTTAAGCATGCTTTGTATTTCATGAAAGGATTGTGCTTCACTTAGTAAACTGCATCATCTGAGCATTTCCTTAGTGAATAAAAACAGATTAAAAGAACATATTGACAAGTAGCTGTTCATTAATCTGCTGTGCTGTTGAGCTCTTATGAGAGATGAGTCATAAGCTATTGAAGAAAAATCACAAACTATTTCAAATTATTAAAATATTAGAAGCTCATTTATTCTAGTGTTATTTGGCTGTAGATTCAAAAACTCCTTCAGAAATCAATGGTTTTCATTTTCCTTCTGAATTGTCAAGGTGTCATTAACATGAGAGCAGTGATAGCCATGTTGAAGAAGATTTGGATTGCTTTTAGCCAGATAAAGATGTGGAGACTGATAATTCATATGTTTACTTATATTTTAGCATCCTTCATGTTTTCTTATGCAAATTTTAGATACACAGATTCTTCCTGTTATTTAAAAAATTCTAAACTTTTTGGTTTTATAGTTTCAAAAAAAAAAGTTAAGAAGTTTAGAGAAGTGAGACTAAAACAGACTGTAATCTTGACTGAAGTATGAATCTACAACATATGTTTTTATTATAGATGCAGAAAAATAAAATAGCATCTCATGATCTATGAACATAAAGCAGACATGAGTCATCACTGGGAAAAATTCATTCCACTGCACTCAGTGTGTTTGTTTCAGTGATCTGTCAATATCCCTCTAATCACTAAGGTGGCTGCATTTTTTGTGTTTTCTTTGCCTGCCCTGGGGAAATCTGTGTTTAAGTTTCTGAATTCTCATACTAAGCTGGTACATGTTGTCCAGAGTCTTTCAGGAGGTATCCCAGATTGTGTGACACATTAGACTGCACTCTTCATGGATATATAATCCCGTCCAGTCCTAAGGCACATTCTAGACACTTAGTATGTTACAAAAGCATACGTCCTTCCATTTAAGCGCACTGAGAGTAGAAATGGTTTATCAGGATCTTCGGAAAGGGAAAAGGCTTTTCTGTTGAAGGAGAGTAAGAAGGAATGTTTTGTCTGGAAGTCCTGAGGGAAGAAGGGAAAATTTTTGTTGTTGTTGTTTTTGGTTTCGGGGTTTTTTTGGTGGGGGCAAAGCGCAGAGGGGAAAAGGTAAAAAAAATTTGAAGTGCTGAGGGGAAGGAGAGGAATTGATTTTATTGGGAAGTGCTGAGGAGAGAGGGAAGGAGGTTTTGTGAGATGACTAGGGATAAATGTGAAAGGGTTTGGGGGAAGCAGAGAGGGCAGAGAAAGGTGTTCTTTTGCTTGTTGTTACTGGGTTTTTTTGTTTGTTTGTGTTTCTTGCTATTTGTTTTTCTGTGGGAAGTGCTGAGGGAAGAAGGGGAAACTTTTTGCCCAAAGGTGAGGGGGGAGTGGATGGAGTGATAGACTCTTTCCAATAAGCACAAGGTTGAGGGAGACCTTTTGATAAAAGTGCTGAGGGGGTAGATGAGAAAGGGTTGTCCTTGAAGCACAGAAGGGAGGAAGGGGAAAAAAAATTATTAGAAGTGATGTGGAAGGGAGAGAGATTTGTTGGGAAAGACTGAAGGGAGAGTGGTGAGAGGCTTTTGTAGGAAGTGATGAGGAAAGAAAAGGAAAAGACTTTGCATAAGTGCTGAGGAGAAAGGAAAAGCTTTTGTGAAGAATTCCTCTTCCGTAGGAAGTGCTTTTGTGGGAAGCGCTGAGTGCAGAGAAAAGAAACGTTTGAGTTGAAGCGCTGAGGGAGCGCGAGCTGAGCCCACACTAGTGGCCTGTTCCATGGCACAGGCCTCTGAGCCCAGAAATGGAGAGCGCAGGAACTTCCCCACCTTGCGGGGCTCCAAAAGGTGAAGCGTGGCAGAGACCTCAGGCCTGTCTGTGCAGGGGGGCTCAGGAGAATAGGTGAAGCTCATCTGTGACCTGGGCCCTCGCCTGTCTGCAGGGCAGTGCAGTGGCGGGCAGGGCGAGCACCTCATGGAGCGCGATTCCTCAGTGCGATTCCTGCTTCTGCAGGTGGGCCGCAGGGACTCGCCGTTGCTCTCTATTGCTTGGCTTAGGGGAGGTCTTTAGAGGCCTGAGCCATGGGGCCACTCCGTAGGTTGGGTGCTGGCCTCTGGAAGCAAGCACCTCTGTCACCTTGGGAGGACAGGACGCTCTAGTGCTCGAGCCTGGCTGAAGGCGGTGCTGTGGGGAGGTCTCACTTGCTCTCTGCAGGTCTGTCTTGTGTATTTATGTGCTTGAGCTCTAAATCGCTGCAGGTTTCTGGTTCCCGGGTTCTGGTGGACTGCAAGCCTGAGCCAGGAATGTGCCCTTGTGGCCAAGAAGGCCAGTAGAATTCTGTTTTGCACTGAAAAGAGCATTATCAGCGGGTTTAGGTATGTTATCCTCCACCTCTGCTCAACCCTGGTGTGCGGCCACATCTGGAACACTGTGTCCAGCTCTGGGTTCCCCTGTGCAAGAAATAAATGAAGCTCCTGGAGCTTACGGAATACTTCAAGAGCTAGTTTGATGTATGTTAAAGGCAATGGGCCAGACTCATGCCATCTTGCTTTTATAAGAAGAGCAAGACTTACTATTTAATATTCTCTGTGTGTTTTTTTTTCTCTGATTATTTAGTATATGTAGCCCTTGTACTATCGAATTTTAGTTGGTTTGTATTACTTGGTCTGAGTATAATTTTTTTTTTGTGTCTAATTGACTTCACTGTATAGCCTTGTGTAAAAAAGTAGATTTAAGGTACTTACTAACTCAAGACATGAATCTCGGTAGTAGCAGCATAATTACTTGCTAATTGGTGTGTGATTGCATTTACATTTACCTGTCACAACTATAAAAGGAACCCTAATTGCATCTCAAAATAATAGTTTTACTCCATCATGCTACCTTCTGCTTAACTGCATAGAAAATAAAAATATTTAATTACTTTGAAATATGACCATCAGATTCTGGACATTAGGGACTTTTTTTTCTTTTTGGAGAGGCAGTTTATGAAGAAAATAGTCTCTTCAAACTAAATTTAAAGAAAAACCTTATATTGTAATGGGAGTCTGAAATTAAGCTCCTAATTGCGGGATATTTCTGAACTCTTTATTGTATACCATCAGACTATTAAGAGTAATACCTTTCACATAATGATAGCAATTTAGTGAACATTTATCATTGAATATTATAACTTACAATGTTTTAACCTACACTACCACTCCAATTTTAGAATGTAGAGATGGTGCTTCCTAGCCCCAGGGAAAGCACTTAAGTTAACCTAATGGCATATGGTAGCACCTTAGGGAGGTTGTAAAGTGTACACTAAGCGTTTTCTACCTGGATCTTTGTGGTATTTTCTATCCAGAGAATCAAGTTGAAACGATAAGCGATTCTCTGAGGAGATGCTCTCATGCTCAAAATCCTCCTTTCATTGTTGCTTTCATCAACCCAAGACTAATGGACTTTTGAATTCCAAATCTCATCTGGGAATACCCGTTTCACAAAAATGTAGACATAGCGATCTGAACAGTTTTTAGTGCAGGAGATTGGAAATTCTGAAAGTTCCTGACTGCTCACATTTGGAAATGGCCTTTTGTTTTTACCATCCCATACATACACCTGGCCATGAAAGTCTTCCATGGGAGTGAAGGCGGAATGATTTAATGGGTGTGCTGCAAGATACTGGACTGATAACACAGGCTAACCTCAGGGGTGCATAGAAGACGCACGTTAGTATTTTGTTGCTGTTACCAGTGATGTCCCTGTTATTCCTGCAATAGTTGCCCTTATGTCCTGTGTACTTTCTAGTTGCCTGGGAATCATGGGTGTACAAAAGGATAAAGGCAGAGCTAGGCAGGTAGACACTAATGCTAAGGAACTCGACACAAGCGCACGCAGAGGTTTTCCTTAAAGGGCATAATCTGTCGGCAAGTGTGTGGTGTTCCACCGTGGTAGCTGCAAACAGGCACTGCAGACAGGTTGTGGCACTAGTCATACTAGTGCTGTCAGCAAGTATACATTCTAGTACATGATCACCAGGACAAGTTTGCCTTGCTTTTCTAAGTCACACTGCTGTCAATTACCTTTATCCTTATTTCTTTTTCCACTGTGCCTGTGCATTTCTTTAAAGCTTTGCCCACTATTATCTGTAAAAATATGGGGAAATTTCTTGTTCACCCAGTGCCCAAACAGAAAACTTGTTTCACATTGCAGAGTATATGTAGCTTCTTTTGACTCTGACTGACCTAAGACTGGGAACATCTTAATTTTTAATCTTTTTTTTTCTTTTTCCACTGAAATTCTCCACTTTTTTGATTAAAATCAATTAATTGAGACCATATGTTCTAGTTTGACATGTTTTGTCAGAGAGTGCAATTCACTGCACACCGGGGTTCTAAGCAGGAGTTAATAGTCTGGGATAGGTATAGCATAAGGGATATGAAACCTTAATCACCACTATAAAGTCTTGTTTATCTATGAAAAAAGAACTGGTGAATCAGATGGTTAATTCAAGCCTTGCTATGTTGAGGAACATTTTTGAAAAATTTTAACTTTTTTAAAACAAATAGCTAAAATATCTATAGAAGTTTTCAGCCTTCTTTCTAAATCTGCTGCTGAAACACATATTTCTCTCATCTGTTCTGACTCACCTCTTTGCAGTCCCTAATGGCTTCCCCCTGCCTGCCCTTGAGTTATAGACCATTTCTAAAATGCTGTATGACAGCACTTTCTTACAGTGTTTTCAAAAAAAGAAAAATTGGCTGTTTATCTCTCAAAGCCCTGAAAAAAGAACTTTCATTCTGAGCATTTTCACAAGGAAGAAGGCCAAGCTTGAGTTCCTGTTCCACAGTAACAGAGGGAAGACAGTCTAGAGAGAAGTAGTTCAGATAACATTAATGAAGGTCCCAGTTTGGCAAAGCACTAAGCTTTGCTTTACGTTACTAAGTATTTTCAGATCCCACAGAAGGGAAGGGAAGCCAAGCACACTTAGCAATATCCTGAACAGCTGAAATTTCGTGGTGCTTAATCTGAACTGGTACATATGCATCTGGTACTCACCATCATGGTTTCAGGCAGGATTTTTTTAATATCTCAGTTTGTTTTATAACAGCCTGAATGTACTTAATAATTTACCATTGAATTTCTTACCACAGTGCTCTCTGTGCTCCATGGCAAACACTGTATTATTTACACGGTCCTTAGCAAGGGACTGGAAGACAAGGGGCATAGCGTTTAAGCAGATTTTGCAGTAGTTTTAATGGTCACTTACAGCTAAGAATTAGTTAAGATGTGTCTGAAGTTGTTATGTATTCAGGTAAGGGACTATTTTAACTCTGCATACCCAGGGCATACTGGTGAGTTTGGACTCATTTTACCCATAACTTGTACTATAGCATTAATGTATTGACATCAAATAGATTCTAAAGTAAAAAACTATAAGTGATTCCTTTTTTTTCAGAATTAAGTAAATATTCCCTCAATTTATTATTGAATTAGTCTTTATGGGCCGCTTATGCCTTTTTTTAACCACTAAGACTGTAGTATTCATGGGTATTCCTAGAAATGTCAGCAAAAAGAGAAGATTCTCCCTGCCAACATAAATACCAGCAAAATGAACGAAATTTCAGAGATGTCGCCTTGCATTTGGAACCTAGTAAGGGTTCACCTGAAGAGAGAAGGTTTTTAATACCACTTAACTCTCTGCATAGTAGTGACATCTGCTATTGATCAAATGCATGCAATTTTCATGTTTTATTTCAACAAGAAGGGATTGTTTGCTCTCAAATTTTGACCTCCAGGTTGTATCTTAGTTGTTGTAGCTGAATGGAATACAAAGTACTCTTCTGTGCAGTGCAAGAAAGCTGGATTCAAACATGCATTGTGTATAGGTCTTTCTTCTTGCACAGCATACCGCATTTTGTAACTATTGTCACTAAACACTGCACTAAAACCTACTGTACTTGAAAAACAAGCCTGTTCAAGCTCTCCATAAACTCTGCAGGTGAGCAGTTTGGGGCAGGGGTAGTGTGTGTGTTCTGTGTGTTCAGTTCATACCACATTGGGGCCCTCAACTCCCAGATGAATCATCTAGGTGTTATTGCAATAAAAAGGTAATAGCAATAATAATAAAATTAACAGCTATCGTTAGCTGTGACAAGCTGAGTACTTTTTTTTCACTGCCAGCTGGTAGGAAATTGCCGTACATGTTTTTCCCCAGATGTAATCTTGTACTTAGTTTTCCATTATGTAGAAAAATACCCCTGCATTTTCTTGCTTACTTTACTGGTTCATCTGCTTCAGTGGCCCTCCTGATCCGAAACCTTGTAAAGCAGTGAACTGACACGGACAGACACGGGAGGTCAGACACATGTATTTGCTGTAATGAGTGATGCTGATATGCTCACATTAGCAGCAGTGTTACTCCCAGCCTGTTAGATGAACAGGTATCGAGTTTGCTGCCATTTTCGGGATTGCTTCCATGTCTCTGCTTTTTCTTGTTTGAGCACTACAGGAAAGTTGGTCAGTTTTTGTCTTCTCCGAAGTCTGAAACTTGCATTAAAACAAAGCAGGAAGTCCCTGGGTTTCTTGGTGTGGTGACAGTGGCTGCGTGTGTGACTCCTGATGAGACGCGTGCTGCCGCACCGCTTTGCTGAGCGCTCTGCCTGTTGTGCTGATGGAGCTGGAAGTCTCCTCCTCGCACTGTGAGCTGTTATGTAGCCAGCGCTGCCGCAGGCTCCTTTCAAACAGACAAACATCTTCACTTCCAAAATTAGAATTCAAATCTCTGACACTTTTGCAGTTGCCGTATACGGGAATGTACGGAGGATGTTTTCAACATTCAGACAAGGGTCTGCATAAACTGTCAGCTAGAAAGACAACTCAAAGGAGGGGCAATTTCTATCTGCCAAGAACCAAAGAAATGGCCATGCTGATAGACACTGGCAACAGTTTACAGAGAAAAGAGTACAAGGAATGGAACAGTTATAAAGCGTTTCTCTTGTACACCATCTCACGTTCCCCAAACTGGCAATTTAGGGACTTAGCTAAGAGCAGCATGTGAACTATCATGTGTAATAACCATCGCTGCATCCCTAATTTGTCCAACACATTTTTCAGTCCATTTATATTGGTGTCTGAAACCGTGTACTGAAACACTGGAAAAAAAAATACTTTAAAGCTACAATCTTCATGTTTTGGAACGCTACAAAAAAAATAAAGGGAATATGGGGTCAACCATTCAGTACTGTCAAAGACTTAATTAAAAACTAACACGCTGTTAGGAGAACTATTGCATTTCCGTTTAACTGCCTTGAAAAAGGCATCTTATGTAAAGATAAACTTTCAATTCTCTCTCAGATTTTAAGATTTTTTTTGTAGAATTATTATGCTTTTAAAAATAAGGATAAATAGAATATGATTGTTCTGAAATTTATGATAATTTTTTAAATACTATGAGCTTTCAATTCTCTCTCAGATTTTAAGATAGTTTTTGTAGAATTATTATGCTTTAAAAATAAGGATAAATAGAATATGGTTGTTCTGAAATTTATGATAATTTGTTAAATACTATGAATATTTTGAAAAACATTTGTTGTTTTTTGTATGTTGGAGATTTATTAAGTAGTAAATATAATCTGTAATATCTAATTTGCAACAATATTTACCCACGTGCCAATATTGGTTCAAGCAATCCTTACTAATGTAGATATGTTTCTTCAATTGTATTTTAATTTCCCTTATATATTTTGTTTTATGCCCTGCTTAAACTCCTCCCCATATTCTGTGTTTCATCCACATTTGGAACTCTCTCCTACTGAAAGGCGCTTGCAGAGTGCCTTCTTTCTTTTAGAATTTCACACTAGTCATTTATTTATATGTTAATTAACTACAGGTTTCCATAGCTCAGTACATCCTTTTCTGGCAGGACGTGTCCTGGCTGCACAGATTGCCACCCCACTCCGATCACTGCTGCTCTCCTACCTGAGGACAGGGGTGACTTAAACACATCGTTGGGGCTGCTTATGTGGTCACTAATTCATATCAGTTTACTGAGGTGAGCTGATTAAAACAGTGAGTCAAGCAAAGAGTTCAACTGCCAGAGCTGTGAATTCAGTCTTTTCTAGCAGGGAGGTGGTCACAATTAGCTGGGGACAGTAATCTCTTCAGCAGTGTAACTGCAGCCAGAAAAGATAGGTGTCTTTAGCCTAATTCATTCTAAAATCTCCCTGATTATAGGCGTAGTTAACATAGGCTTGCTCTTCCTCTGGTGTCTTGGCTCAAACTGAGCTTTAGCAAACCACCTGCATTGCTTTCATGTACTGTATTTTTTTTTTCAGTACCTGCATCTTTCCCTGTCTTCAGCCTGTGTTTGCAGAATCACCTCGTTTCACAGCTCTTAATTAGTTGCAAAGCCAGTGGCAGTCCTGCTGCTGTGCCACCTAACCCTCTCACTTATGTTGTTTTCTTCTTCAGACAACACATAACAGCAGCTCTAATCCCATCTGTGATTTACTGTCATTTCTGATTTTTTAGAGCTTTTTTTTTTTGGCTTCACACTTAGGAGAGATGTGTTAATTCTAAATAAATAAATAAAATAAATAAAACAGTGGAAGCAGGAGAGAGAAGCATCTGCCCAATAAAAAGAAGATGGAGAATTACAGAAGCAGCTCAGCTGGCTGCACAGTGCTTGCTGACTTCATGGATTCGTTGATTGATTAAGTTGGTAGCTCTGTCTCCAGAGTCACGTATTACTAACTTTTCTTTTTTTTTAATGTTACTGCTTGTACTGTCTACATCTCTTGGTACCTAGCTCATCAATATCTCATCACTTGAAGAGCAAGAGAAAGAAGGTTTTTTCTGTCATGATGACCATCTCACATGAGATCATCTGAGATCCCTCTCACCTGCACCCCATTTTGATTGTGTGCTGTTACTTCGAAAAATTCTGCAAGTTTTTCTTTCTTTCATTTCATTCCACAGAAGCTTACAGAGTTTTTATGCTGGTATAATTCAAATATTTTTCTCAAATCTAGTTAATTTTACTGATTTTTTGGTTTTAGGTAGATTTTATAGTAGCTCCAATTCAATAAAATTTCACTCAACATGCATATCTTAATGATAAATTTGGTTAAAAAAGGGAATAGTGTGTAACCCAAGTACTTTGTTAATCCGTAATAGTTTACCTATATGGGTAATTCCATTAAATCCTTATATTGTAGGCATCTTAAGACTGAGGACGAGTCCATCAGTATGAGTTCCTGAGTATTCATCCATCATTGTTTATGTTCTTCAGTTAAATAATACTATTCCAATAATCTGGAAAGCTTGAGCTGTCTTAGAAGCTTATTTACAAGTACTTTATAAGATAGAAATTTAACCTGCAGAGTTCATTTTTACAAGTTATAATTCACTTTCAGAAATTACTATGATTTGAAGAATATAATGTGTATAGGACTGAGAGCATCTGTGTTACGTGCAAATAGAAAAATACTAATAGAAATAAAAGACTAAAAGAAAAAATAAAATCGGAGTAAGACACCAAAATTATATTTCTATAACTTTTTATATATGCATATAGCTGCCATATGATTCAGTTATGATTGAAATAAATAGTTTAAACTTTCCTGATACTTCAGATGTGAAAGCCTGTTATGTATGTGCATTTACATTCACATACATAGGCCCATATTTTGGGGTGTATATCTGTGTTTGTGAAATGTGTGTGAACTAATTGATCTTGAGGCATCTGTTTTAAATTGGAAATAAGCCTGGGTATGATTTATGTGTTGGTGGTAAACTGCTTTTAGTATTTGTCTTCTCAGGAAATAGTGATTCAACTAAAGTGTTCAGGTTATTTTCCCTAGAGGATTATATATTTAGGTTAGAACACAGCAACATGTAGGTTTTTCAGATTTTTTTTTTCCTCCAGACTGACTTTAGTGGTATTTGTCATTTTTAGTGACAATAATGACAACAAGCTGCCTATAGGAACAGGGATTTAACTACCTTTCTAGATTTGTACACTGCATAGTTTTACATTCTAGATTGCTTTGCATTTCAGAATTAATTTCAAATGAAACTTTCTATCTCTTATCATCCATGGTTAAAAAAAGTTTGATGTCAAGCTGGTGTTCAGTAGAGAGTTCAAGAACTTCGGTTTTGATTTGGGTTATGAAATGAGATCTGAAAGCAGGTGTGTTTCAAGTGTTTTGAGGTTTGCTTTTCAAATCCCTACCCTCTGAGCTTAACCTCAGAGCTCTGGGAGAGGATTTGCACGCATCTTCTGACAGAAAGACCAGCGTCTAAAAGATACTGAATGTGTTCAAGTGCCTCAGGTCATTCAGCATTTAACAAACCCTGCATGGGGACAACCCTATGGATTGTGCTGGTT